>CM039669.1:2897941-3415788 GCA_022405105.1 Aristolochia contorta | reverse complement strand
TTACACAGATTAAGGTATTTTAGTATAATTGCTAATATTCTGATTTATTTTGTTCATTTTGTAAATTAGCTGTGGATGTCTCTACTTTTTTACAGTAAAATTACGAGTTTATAGATTGCCAGAAACGCCCAGTTGGAGACAATGCGATGAAAGCATTGCAGTCAGCTCCTCCAAAAGATTATAGGAACAATATTAGAAGTGCCTTAAAGACGAAACAGTTCGATTGGTCAAAATGCCGCAACTTTAACTCCTCCCACGTAAAGGCCCGCCTACGAAAATGCCCATCGACGTTTAACCAAATCACAAAAAGGCCCACCCACAAAAACAAACGCGGAAAAGGCCCGCCCACTTCAAAAAGAGCCTACAATTAGGCCCATATCAAGAAAAGTTACGCCATTACAAATCAATCCAACGTAATGCCCCAACTTAAAATCCCGTCTACTTAAAGGCCCAAAAAAGTAAAGGCTTGCTCACTTTTTGGCCCGTTCAAGAATAGAGCTTCCACATTAAGGCCCGACAACTTAAAGGCTTGCCCCCTAATAGCCCCGCACTTGATAAGGCCAACCATCTCTTTACCAATATGCAAACCCAGTTAATGGAGCGCCCAAGGCCCGATCAGAAAAAAGGCAACCCACAAACTAGAATGCCCTCGAAAAGGCCCGCTCACAAGAAACCCCACCAATGAAATGGACCGCACAAGAAAAGGACAGCCCATAATTAGGCCCGTTATTACTCCCTCACGTTTTGGCCAGCTAAAGTTTGGGCCATCTAACGGAAAAGCCTGCTAGCCTGTGACTAGTATGTTCGGGCCAGTAATAGACGATAATAAAAGGCTTGCTATAATGGGCTGGGCTGATTATGATGGGCCTTGTTTGGGCGTGCTGGGTTTTGGTGTGAGATGAATGTGTTGGCCTAGAATGGGGGGCCTAGAATCGGAGGACTTGGGTGGGCTGCTATGAATAGTCAGCCCTAGAATTTGCGGGCCTGAAATGGGGCGGGACTTTAATGAATGGTGCGGTCTAGTATGGGGCAGGCTCGAATTGGGAGGGCTGGAATGGGGCGGGCCTGGAATGAGGCGGGCTCGAATGGGGCGGGCCAGGATTGAGACAGGCTCGAATGGGGCATGGCATAGAAAAGGCAATCCTTTAGTGGATGGGCCTGTTTTGGGCAGGCCAATGTTGGGTAGCCCAGTATGGGCAGGCCTTATATGGGCCTCTAGCGATGGGCGGGACTTTATTGGGCCGAGTTTTTTGGGGCTTGCCTCGGTTGCAATTTTAAGTGGGCGGCAATTTTATAGGCGGGCCTTTTCGTTGGTAGATATTTCTGTGGGCAATTCCTTTCTGGGCGGGCCTTTTGTGGGCGGATCCTTTAATGGGCGAATCATTTCTTGGGAGGCTTCTTTCGTGAGTGGGCTTTTTCGTGGGCGTATCCTTTCGTGGGCGGCTTCTTTTGTGCGGGCCTTTTCGTGCCTAAGGCAGAAAATATTATCTTTAAAGCTGGAGTTTACACCTAGTTTAACCATGATTTCACGGGATCGAGTTTAGTTACTCATTCAACCGTTTGGTTTGGAAACAAATGAAAATGTCTCAATTCTGATTTAATAAAACAAATTGACCTTCTATTTGGTTTTGATTAATCAAATCCCGTGCAATCATGGTTTTCAGTGTTCTTTGACACAATTAAAATCTCTTTATTTGAAAGAGAGATTTATCTAAAAGGTAGTTTATTCAGAGTATTTGTTAACAAAAAGAGCTTAACCAAACACGCCTTATTATGTTAACCCAAACTGAAGCTTTTTGTGCCTTCCTTGCCTTGCAGGAGCCATTGTCTACGTTCATCTTGTCCCCTGACTTTCATTTTTCCCCCAACAAAAGGTAATATTTAATGTTTTACCCATTGAAGAAAAACAGATTTAGAGCCTGTACTCTGCAAAACTCAGATGAAAGCCACCAAAGTGAAGAAAATCATTTCATTCATGTTAAGAAATACTACAAGAAGACAGCCTAGTATTAACAATATTAAAATGGGAGAAGATACACAAGCAAGAATTCCCAATATTAAAATGGGAGAAGATACATAATCCATGATTCTCAATATTAAAATGGGGAGCATCAGAATTCCCAATATTATAATGGGAGAGAATATACATAACCCAGAATTCCAAATAACAAATAGCCAAATAAGAAAAACACCTAGAAAATCCATCTCATTTCAGGTCACGGGGGGAGACAATGGAAGAAGAAGAAAGAAAAAAGATACATAGAAATAGGACAGCCCTCACAAATGACTTCTGGGTGGAGGGTAAACTGCATGTGCTCTTCTGAATCCCCTAAAATGTCAATGTCCATGTCTATATCTGGGTCCGGGTTTGGATTCGGATCCTCTTATTAAGTTAAGACGACTTAATCTCCTTCCCCTTTTTTTCCCGTTTGTTCATCGAATTTGGGCTTCGAGCGAACGGAATTTTCGGTTCGTGAATGACTCTCAACAAGGGGGTTTTGATGAGATCTCTTCAGCATGAGGAGTTCCTCCCTACCGTTGAAAAAGAAAAGACGTTGAAGCGTTGGGAGAAGATATAAAAGGGTTCTCCCAGAAACTAAAAGGTACGAAAATCAATCTCTCTCGCTCAATCTCTCTGAAGTTCGAATATCTCTGATTCTCTGTCTCGGTTTTCTTCCTAAAAGTTTAATCTTTTTTATTTTATTTGTCGTGTGCAAACATGTTGTGTTGTTCCTCTATTCTAGGTTCTCTCTCGACGATTCCACTCTTCCGGCGATGAGTGCACCTCACAGGAGGAGAGCTGCAACACCTTGGGAGACTATCGGAACATCGATTGTGCATTCGAGATCGCCGATTAAGTCTTTAAGGCTGTGGGTTCTCCACGCCTCAGCTTCGATCTTCAAAACTGATAAGTTTTTATTGGTTCTAGATTAATTTCATTAGGTTCTCTGAATTGTAGAGTTCCAACATTTATTAATTCTTATTGATTGAAATTAGAATGGTTGTAATTCCCAAATTGATTTCTAGTTGCTTTAATTAGTCTTTTAATTAGTTTATAGCTAAAAAGGATTGTTGTCATTGATTAATAAAGTTTTGGAATTATTGTTTGATTATGAGTTAATTACAGTTAATATCTTGATTTAATTGCTGCAATTAGATTGTTGTTGTAGTTCAGTTTGTATTTATTGTTGAATATCTATTTGTTTCTATTGTTGTAATCTGGTTGGTTATATATAGTTTATGTAAATTACAATTAACAAAACCAGATTTGAGTTGCTGAAATCATTTGAATATTGTAGAGCCATTGATAAAGACTTTTTGTTATCATTGTTTAGAGCCTGATTGTCTCCATAATTTAGTTGTTCATGATTCTACTGCTCTAACAATTTAAAGACTTAAAATACTGTTTAGAAGCATGATATTTTGAATTCATTGTTTTTATCTGTTAAATCTCAGATTTGTCTGAGTGTCTGATTTTCATATAGAATCAGAAATAGGCTTGTTGTAAAATCAGTAAGGATATGTCATTTAACCTATTCTGAATTCTAAAGTCTTATACTACAACTTCTGAATTAGTTTGAAGCAATTGATTAGGTAAAAACACCGGTTGTTTGTTTCAGATTTACCAAATTTGTGTTTTCATAAAATACCTAATGGGAAAGAAGGAATTAATTGACTTGTCAAAACTACAACCATTAGACGGGACAAATTATAAATTATGGTCCCAATTAATTTTAATTTTCATTAGGCAAATAGAAGTTGATTATGTTCTTAGAAGCTCCTGAGACAAATGTGGGTGGAGGTTCTATAGAAATATATATGACCACCCCTCCTACCCTTCGAACCAGGACTTCAAAACTAGTGACAAAAACCAAATACGAGTTAGATAATGAATTAGTGAGAGGACATCTAATAACTCACATGAAAGAAAATTTAATGCATTTGTTAGTAAACATCAAATCAGCTAAAGAAATTTGGGAAATCTTAGAGCAAAGATATGGGGGAGATGAAGCCGGAAAGAAAAAATATATAACCGGAAAATTCCTTGATTTCAAAATAGTTGATCAAAAACCCATCATGGAACAAGTACATGAATATGAAAATGTACTTCTAGAAATGCTTAGTGAAGGACATAAAGTATGTGACATGTTCCAAACTGATTGCACGTTGGATAAGTTTCCACCATCTTGGAGTGACTTTAGAAACAAACTTAAACATGAACCGAAAATGACACTTCAAGAAGTTATAGGACATATAAGAACCGAAGGAGCCAATCACCTTAAAGATAATCCAAACTCCTTATATGTCATTGGACATATGGCTAACCTAATGGAATTTGATGAATCCTCAGGAAAGAACAAGTTTAAGAAGAGTTTCCAGAAAGGACATAACAAAGGGGAGTACAACAGGCAGAGCGGCTCCAACAAAGTTGTCAAGAAGATTGAGAAAAATACAAAGGTGAAGTGTTATACCTGCGCGAAAATTGGACACTAAGCCTATCAATGTCATAAACGTCACGACAAGCAGCAAGGGACAAAGCATTCAAACCAGGCCAACATACTTGAAGTTGATGATGCCACAACTGCAGTGGTCGTCGAAGCTTACCTAGTTGAAAACAAGACAGACTTTGTACTGGACATTGGAGCTTATAGACACTAATGTGCCAACAGAGAACTATTTCATACGTTTGTGAACGCATTAGAAGGCGAAAGTGTCTACATGGGAAATGAAAGTGTGGCTGGAGTGCATGGTAAAGGAAAAGTTAATCTCAAACTAACCTCTGGGAAAACCTTTGCTTTGCACAATGTACTTTATGTAGCATCCCTACGTAGGAATTTAGTGTCAGGTGCCTTATTGAATAAAGCTGGTCTAAAACTTGTATTTGAGGTTGATAAAGTTGTGATGACCAGAAAAGGGGAGTTCGTAGACAGTGAGGGTTTATTTGTCCTAAACATTGTATCAAAAGTTATCAATGAAAGTTCTTCTAGTTAGGCTTATATTACTAAGTCATTTAACTTGTGGCATGGGAAACTTGGTCATGTGAATGTAGCTTCTATTAAAAGACTTAGAAAACTTAACCTAATTCCCTCAGTGGATGTAAAAGATTTTTCTAAATGTCATGTGTGTGTAGAAGCCAAATACGCTAAGAAGCCATTTACAATTAATCCATTCAGATTTAGCCGATTTCAAAAACACTGTTTATAAAGGAGGATAAAGGTAGTATGTGCCCTTTATAGATGATTTATCTAGGTACACTAGAGTTTACCTTTTAAAAACTAAGGATGAAGTAGAAAGAATGTTTCTGAAGTACAAGACTGAAGTCGAAAATTAGCTGAATAAGAAAATCAAAAGAATTAGGTCCGACAGAGGAGGTAAATATGGAACTCTATTCCTTAAAAAATTTTGTGAAAAGAATGGGATTATACATGAATTTAGTGCACCTAACACTCCACAATAGAACAACATGGTTGAGAGGAAAAATACAACTTTCAAGGATATAATGAATGCAATGCTTGTAAGTTCTAGGTTACCTGACCAAATGTGGGGGGGAAGTCATTTTTTCAGCTTGTTACATCCTTAACAGAGTACCTCACAAGAAACTAGATAAAACACCATATGAGTTATGGAAAGGATTCACCCCTAACATAAAATTCCTTCAAGTGTGGGGGTGTCTTGCTAAAGTGAGCTTACGAATTCCTAAGAGGACTTAGGACCTTAAACCTATGATACTATGTTCATAGGTTATGCAAAAAATTTAGTTACTTATAGATTCATGTCATTAAATTACAATTCAATTTCTGAATCTAGAGATGCGGAATTTTTTGAACACATATTTCCTTGGAAGAAACTAAACACTAGCATAGATCCTGGTCTATCTAGTACAGATTCCTCACTGCCCAGTTCTTCTTCTAAAGTGATTGAATATGTATATGAGCCTCGGAGAAGTAAAAGAAAGAGGATTGTGACCAGTTTTGGATCAGATTTTATTACTGCATTCTTAATTGAAAACCCTGACAAGATAGATGAACATGTAGCCTCTGCGTTCTTAATTGGATATGATCCTAGGACTTATACAGAAGCAGTAACTTCCATAGACGCTAGTTTTTGGAAAGAACCTATTAACAGTGAGCTGGACTCAATTATGTCCAACCATACATGGTACTTAGTGGGTTTGGCTAAGCAATGTAAACCTAGTAAGTGTAAATGGATTTTTAGAAAGAAACTACGGCTTGATGGTTCCATAGATAAATTCAATGCAAAACTAGTCGTTGTTGGTTATACACAGAAGAAGGGCATAGATTATTTTGACACCTATTCACCTGTGACAAAAATAACAACTATACGATCTTTAGTTGCGTTGGCAGCTATACATAGCTTGGTTGTGCATCTGATTGATGTTAAAACCGCATTCCTCAATGAAGATTTGGATGAGGAGATTTATATATATCAACCTGAAGGGTTTGTTGTTAAAGAACTAGAGGATAAGGTGTGCAAATCGAAGAAGTCCCTCAATGGTTTGAAACGAGCTCCAAAACAATGGTATGAAAAATTTCACCACACTCTAATCACGAACAGCTATGTCGTAAATGCCTTAGACACATGTCTGTATTCAAAGGTGTGTGGTACAGACTATGTAATAATATATATACATATATATGTGGATGACATGTTAATTTTTGGAACCAAAAAGAATGTGGTAATTGAAACCAAGACATTCTTGTCGTCCCAATTTGATATGAAAGACATACGAGAAGCCGATGTAATTCTTGGTATGAATTAACAAAAACCGAACAAGGTTTCTCAATGAGTCAGTCCCATTATATTGAGAGGATGTTGAAGAAATTTAACTGTTATGATTTACTACCTATGAAAACTCCTTATGATCCAATAGTCCACCTTAAGAAGAATGAAGGCGAGAGTGTGTCTCAAACTGAGTACGCAAAAATCATAGGAAGTGTGATGTTCTTTATGAACTACACTCGCCTGGACATTGTCTATGCAGTTAGTAGACTGAGTCGCTACACGCATAACCTTAGTAGCGAATACTGGACTGCACTTTATCGTTTAATGAAATATTTGAAAGGCACCATGGATTGGGGACTACACTTTGGTAAGTTTCCTGTTGTGTTAGAAGGCTATTGTGATGCCAACTGGGTATCTGACAATGATGAAGTGAGTTCCACGAGTGGTTATGTTTTTACTTTAGGTGGAGGAGCGATTTCGTGGAAGTCTGGTAAGCAGGCTTGCATTGGTCGTTCTACCATGGAGTCGGAGTTTATTGCACTTGAGCTAGTAGATGTGCCACTGTGGGGGCGATTGAGTGTCCCTGTCTCCCTTCACAGTGATTCTCAAGCAGCAATCGGAGTTGCTAGGAACAATGTGTATAATGGCAAGAGGAGGCATATACGCATTAGACATAATGCGGTTAAACAACTTCTGAAAAATGGAGTGATTTCTTTGGATTATGTGAAATCCGAAAGAAATTTAGCTGACCCTTTTACTAAGGGTTTAACCAAAAAATTAGTTCTGGATACGTCGAGGGGGATGGGCCTCAAGCCCTGTCATTAAGGAGAAAATGGTGGATACCCCTCTTGAGGTCAAACGAAGTCAATTTCTTTCTCGATATTGTGAATCCATCCATATGGCGTGATACTGAGCTTTGGCTCTTATATGAGAAACTGTAGACCTTTGCTTTGGGTGGTCCTACAGACGGACTTGACGGTTTCTTCATCATTTTTAAGGGTTATGCATTTTATTGCTCTTAAAGGGTCCATAATCCAGTGTGGTGGTGCTGGTGATATGCACTTGATAGATCTACCTATGTGAGTGTGGGGGTGTGGCCGCCTCCTATGAAAGACTTGAGCTTGTCTTTCTAGAGCGCTCATAAGAAATCCTGAGGTTAGCGCATGGCCTTATAAAAACGCAACACCATATCACGGAATTCATTCAAGAGTAAGAGTTTGATGCATGTTGTGAGGGTCTCAAACATGATTCACTAAGTTCAAGAGTACTTCACTTGGTGGATCCGTTTGTTGCCTCATTTCACTACGTATCAATTCAAATCGAAAGATATTGATACTTATGTATTCGGCTCTTGATCTGCCCAGAATAAGAATCATTCCTTTGTGTCATTTTGTGGGGGATTGTTGGGAAAATGACTGTCCAAGTAAGGTTCTGGGTCTGTGTCCATGTTCGTATCTGGGTCTAGGTCCGGATCCGGATCCTCTTATTAAGTTAAGACGACTTAATCTCCTGTCCCTTTTTTTCCCGTCTGTTTGTCGAATAGGGCTTCGAGCGAACAGAATTTTCCGTTCGTGAATGACTCTTCAACAAAGGGGTTTTGACGAGATCTCTTCAGCATGAAGAGTTCCTCCCTACCGTTGAAGAAGAAGAGACGTTGAAGTGTTGGGAGAAGATATAAAAGGGATCTCCCAGAAACTAAAAGGTACGAAAATCAATCTCTCTCGTTCAATCTCTCTGATGTTTGAATATCTCTAATTCTCAGTCTCGGTTTTCTTCCTAAAATTTTAATCTTTTTGATTTTGTTTCCCGTGTGCAAACACATTGTGCTGTTCTTCTATTCTGGGCTGTCCCTCGATGATTCCACTCTTCCAGCGACTAAGGCACCTCACTGGAGGAGAGCTGCGCCACTTTGGGAGATTATCAGAACATCGATTGTGCATCTGAGATTGCCGATTAAGTTTTTAAGGCAATGGGTTTTCCACGCCGCAGCTTCGATCTCCAAACTGAAGTTTTTTCTGGTTCTTGATTAATTTCATTAGGTTCTCTGAATTGTAGAATTCCTGCATTTATTAATTGTTATTGATTGAAATCAGAATGGTTGTAATTCCGAAATTGATTTCTCGTTGATTTGATTAGTCTTTTAATTAGTTTATAGTAAAAAGGATTGTTGTCATTGATTAATAAAGTTATGGAATTATTGTTTGATTATGAGTTAATTACTGTTAATATCATGATTTAATTGCTGCACTTAGATTTATGTTGTAGTTCAGTTTGTATTTATTGTTGAGTCTCTATTTATTTCTTTTGTTGTAATCTGGTTGGTTATACATAGGTTATGTAAATTACAATTAACGGAACCAGATTTGAGTTCCTGAAATCATTTGAATATTGTATAGTTATTGATAAACACTTTTAGTTATCATTGTTTACAGCCTGATTGTCTCAATAATTTAGTTGTTCATGCTTCTATAGTTCTAACATGAAGAACTCGATTTACGCCTCGAACGCTATTGCATATCTTTCGGGATACATCATCAAGGAACTCGTGAAAAAATTTTGTGCCAGGAAAGATATCACAAGCTTTCATGTCTATTCTATCAATTTCCACATAAATCACCCCATCAGGTTAAATGCTAAAAGAACTGGAACACTGAGAAAATCATACTCCAGGGTCCAGCACCAGAAAAGAAAAGAAGAATGCCTTGAGAGGCGCTCGCCAACCTGCTGTTCCATCCTCAATGGTAACAGCTGTGAGTACAACAACATTAGAATGAGTTCTTTGATCACCTTGAACTCCAACAGAAAAAATTGGCCAAAACAAAGCATGTGCCTGCCAAATGCTTTCATAGAGCCCAACGTCCTTGATCGACTGAATGAAAATATCATCATCCTGAAAGTCGTTTGAAAGTGAAAATCAATGGAAGCAGCACATTCGAGTAATATTATCAAACCACACATATAAAAGTCCAGGGAGAATTCATCAAATACACTGATAAATTTCTTCCCGGTAATTTTCCTTTTGACCTCAGGATCCACAACACCTTTCAGCTTCAAAAGGAATTGTTCTGATGCATCGACGCAGGTGACAGGTAAGTGCAAGCCCTTTCAAAGGTTGATATGAGTCGCTCTCTCTCCAGGTACCTATAGTATGAAAAGAATCACTAAGACTGAACCAAGTAAAGACAAAGTGCACACCTGATTCTGTCAATCAAAAAAGCACACCTGATTTTAGCAATCAAAAAGCACACCTGTTCGTGCATCAGCAGTTCGTATTCATCCTGAACAGCCAACATCTCATGGGTTTCGTTGACAATACAATTTCTCCTCCTCCACAGACTATTCTAAGTTCATAAGGGTTTTTGATGGTCAATCCGGTGTTTGACCAATGGTACCGAATTGACCAGACCATACAGAGTTGGTTTCTTGCCACAGTCACATAATGCCCTTAGCCGTGTTCGTGGATGGGTACGAACTTGAGCCTTCCTCCTTTTCGGCTGCATCGAAGTGTCCCCTAGGGCGTGAGGCTATGAATCATGAATTGAAAGCAAAGCGATTGGCTGCAAGTGGATATACCGAATAAAGCATCGTCCTGATGACAGCTTTGAACGTTACAAAGTCATATTAGTGGCTAAAGGCTTCAATCAGGCAGAGGGGTATGCCTACTTTTAGACTTTTAGCCCAATTGTGAACTCGGTTACAATTCGAAGTGCCCTTACCATTGTTGTTCAACGACAGTGGAAAATTCGTCAACTTGATGTCTCTAATGCGTTCTTAAATATAATTCTTGATGAAGAGGTCAATATGGTCCAAGCCCCAGGTTTCAAATATCCATCTCAACCCTCTACGGTTTGTCGGTTACTTAAATCTCTCTATGGTCTCAAACAAAGTCCTCGAGCATGGTATAGATGTCTTACAGATTGTATTCTTGGGATGGGTTTCGTCACATCTTCAGTAGACTCATCACTCCTATTTTGGTACTCTCTCTGGCACTATATACATTCTCATGTTTGTTGACAATATCATCCTTATTGGCAGCAATCCCACAATCATCAGACAAGTGATTTTTGCCCTCCAATCCCAATTTTCTATCAAAGACATGGGTTACCTCAGTTATTTTCTCGGAATTGAAGTTAAGAGGGTCGGGCAGGGCCTTCATCTGTCGCAGACCAAATATGCTCGTGATCTCCTAAATCGTCTCTCTTTGATGGACGCAAAGCGGCTTGCCACTCCAGTTATCGTCGGCTCCAAACTCTCCAAATTTGACTGTATTCCTCTTTCTAATCCGACAGAATATCGGGATGTCATTGGGGCTCTCCAGTACCTCACTCTCACTCGTCCGAACATTCAGTATGCTGTCAATCAGCGTTGCTAGTTTCAACAGGCACCTACTAATAAGCATTGGACTGCTGCTAAACGTACTTTACGTTATATTAAAGGTACAATTCTTCATGGCATTCACATTAATCCTTCGTCTCAGTTGGGCTTTGAGGCATTTGCAGATGCAGATTTGGGAGGGTGTGCAGATGATCGCCAGTCTGTTTCGGGATATTGTATCTTACTTGGCGGATCCCTTATTTCGTGGGTGTCCAAGAAACAACCCACAGTCTCTCACACCAGTGCTGAAGCCGAGTATCGTGCTCTTGCTCTCACGGCTTCTGAATTGTCTTGGATCCTGCAATTGTTCAAAGAATTGTGTTTCTTTCTTTGGCACCCCCCAGTTATATGGTGTGATAATCTTTTGGCTACCCAAATAGCTGCTGATCCCATTTTTCATGGCAGAATGAAACATGTCGAACTAGACTATCTCTTCATTCGTGACCGGGTCACCAATGGTACTCTTCGGGTTACGTATATTCACACCAGCATGCCAACGTGCTCACCAAGGGTCTTTCGTGTGCTAAATTCGAAAGGTTAATTACCAAACTCAACGTCTTTCTAGTGCTGCACAGTTTGTAGGGGAATGTGAAAGATATGGTTTAAGATTCTTCTCCAACTACGTGTCCAAATACGTCAGACGATTCTCAAGATTTCTATAGTCTATCTAAGACATGGCCAGTTATGTAAACGTGCATCTTTGGAATTATTTATTGATTAGAACTCCTTTCCTTAAAGAGTTCTTTGATTACCAATCTTGTAACCTCTGTAAATCTATATGTACTACACGTGATTAATGAAAAATTAATTCGGAAGCTATTTTGCTTTCACAAGGATTGCAGGGAAGAGGTGCCAGTGATGCAGCAATAGGACTGAGAGGTTTTGGATTCGGCGGGTGATCGTGTGTGTACTGCAAGCCGAAGTCGAGTATGAGGACAAGGATACTGAATTTTTTCAGAGGCATCGAGTCCATCCCTGCAGCCGGAGGAGAGGAGGTCTGAGGCAATTCAGGTAAGGCTTCTTGGTGGGAAGAACGTCAAGGTATAGAATTTTACACGATTTGAGGAGAATAACACGAGCGGGCTTTGAAGATTTAAGTATCCAAGCGAACCAGCCTTAACGATTACACGAAAGAGTTCATGCTACTATAGACTTCTAAAGAAAGCATTTTCTCTCTGAAGTGTAAGGTTTCTTTTTTTGGATGAAAGACAGTGGTGTAAGTAAGAAAAATGATTTCAGTGTTGTCATACGTTACTATGAGTTTTTACATTCTGATGTGGTAGTGTGGCAACCTTGTTAGCAGTTTAAATATAATCTAGTGTTTAGGTTTATCTATAAAATAGAAAGATAATTCTTACTTTATTTCCTATCTGGACTGCCAACAAGGACGCCACGTCCTATAAACCTTTACAGTAAAATTTAGCAGTACACATTTCACCACTCCCCAAAGAAATTGCTAACAACACTTTAGCTGATTTTTTAGATTAAAGACCCTCTTTGGATTAAAATTAAATTTTAAAGAAACTGACATTTAGATTAATCTTGCTTTTAAAAAGGAAAATTAGTGCATTGAAGAAACTCCTCCACTTGTAAAGAATCTATCTCAAACATAATCCAATAAAGAATTACATATACACTTACCAACAACATCCTTGGATAGGCTATTCATCCCTACTTCATTCTAAACAGGCCTCCTCATAATGTTCCTAAATCTCAAAAACAACTAAATCATGGCCATGGGTCAATTTTTTTTAATAGATTGATTTTGAATAATTAGGGGTATAATTTCTAAACGATTTCATATTATATGATACTAAAGAAAATCTCCTTGAAACCAGGCTACAATGTTTTTTGGAGTATGGATATGTGAATAATCCTGAGTACACTATAATACGGGTTTGCGCTTAATCCAAAGCAAAGTATAGGTGCGAATAACAGAAGAAAGCCTGCCACCATACGTTTTGATCTTTTAACAGATGGTTCATGATTCCATTCCTAATGAGACAACTTGATCTCAGACCCATTACCTGGAGACAGGTCTCCTTCACGGCTAGCAAAATGTATGCATTCAAATCATTCAAGTTGTTTCTTCATAACCATTTACAATATGTAGATGAGTTTTGTCCTAAAGGTCCAATTCTATTCACAGGGCAGGACCCATCAGATAACTCAATTTGTCAAGATGGTGAGAATAATCCAATTAGAATGTTTTTAAGTAGAATTACAGTCAATTAACTTCAAATAATACAGCAGGAAGTACTTCAATTTCACAGGCCCAACTCAGATAAACAGATACGACATGATTCCACCCTTTCACTCATTTGTTTAATCCAGCCCAAAGTACCTCCTTCCACCAATACGCCTTGCTAATTTGAAGTCCTTTCTCACTGCACCACCAAGAAAAGAAACAAAGATATCATATACTGACCAATCTCTTCAAAAGAAAAAAAACAGAGAGAGAGAGAGAGGCCTGGATAGAGAGAGAGAGGCCTGGATAGAGAGAGAGAGAGGCCTGGATAGAGAGAAAGAGAGGCCAAGATAGAGAGAGAGAGGCCTGGATAGAGAGAGAGAGAGAGAGAGAGGCCAAGATAGAGAGAGAGAGAGGCCTGGATAGAGAGAGAGAGAGAGAGAGAGGCCTGGATAGACAGAGAGAGAGAGGCCTGGATAGAGAGAGAGAGAGAGGCCTGGATAGAGAGAGAGAGAGGCCTGGATAGAGAGAGAGAGAGAGGCCTGAATAGAGAGAGAGAGAAGCCTGGATAGAGAGAGAGAGAGAGGGGCCTGGATAGAGAGAGAGAGAGGGGCCTGTATAGAGAGAGAGAAAGAGAGGGGGGTGCCTACATAGAGAGAGAGGGGGCTAGAGATATAGAGAGAGAGGGGCTAGAGATATAGAGAGAGAGGGGGCTAGAGATATAGAGAGAGGGGCCTAGAGAGAGAGACAGTGGCCAAGAGAGAGACAGGGGCAAGAGAGAGAGAGAGGGGGCAAAGAGAGAGAGAGGGGCCTAGACAGAGAGAGAAACCAAGAGAGAGTGACCTAGAGAGAGAGAGTGGGGCCAAGAGAGATAGGGGCCTAGAGAGTGGGGCCAAGAGAGATAGGGGCCTAGAGAGAGGGGCCTAGAGAGAGGAGCCTAGAAAGAGAGAGGAGCCTAGAAAGAGAGAGAGGAGCCTAGAAAGAGAGAGAGGGGGTCCCAGAGAGAGAGGAGCCTAGAGAGAGAGGGGCCTAGAGTGAGAGACAGAGGGGGGCTAGAGAGAGAGAGGCCCAGAGAAAGAGGGGCCTAGAGAGGAAGAGCGACCTAGAGAGATGGGGCCTAGAGAGAGAGGGGCTTAGAGAGACAGGGGCCTAGAGAGAGGGGCCAAGAGAGAGGGGCCAAGAGAGGGGCCAAGAGAGAGAGAGAGAGTGGGGCATAGAGAGAGAGGGGCCTATAGAGAGAGGGGCCTATAGAGAGAGAGGCCTAGAGAGAGAGACGTAGAGAATGAGTGAGGGGGGCCTAGGGAGAGGAGCCAAGAAAGAGAGGGGCCTAGAGTGAGAGAGAAGGGCTACAGAGAAAGAGGCCTAGAGAAAGAGGGGCCTAGAGAGAGAGGGGCAAAGAGAGGGGCCAAGAGAGAGGCCTAGAGAGAGGGGCCAAGAGAGAGGCCTAGAGAGAGGTGCCTAGAGAGAGAGAGGGGCCCAGAGAGAGAGGGGGGCCTAGAGAGAGAGGGGGGCCAAGAGAGAGGCCTAGAGAGGGGCCAAGAAAGAGGTGCCTAGAGAGAGAGAGGGGCCTAGAGAGAGAGGGGCCAAGAGAGAGGCCTAGAGAAAGAGGGGCCTAGAGAGAAAGAGCGGCCTAGAGAGATGGGCCAAGAGAGAGAGGGGCCTAGAGAGAGAGGCCAAGAGAGGCCTAGAGAGCGAGAGAGGTGCCTAGAGAGATAGGGGCCAAGAGCGAATGAGCGGTGTAGAGAGAGAAAGAGGGGCCTTGAGAGGGAGAGAGAGGGGTAAAGAGAGAGAGGTGTGTAGAGAGAAAGGGAAGGTGCTAGAAAGAGTGACAGGGGCCTAGAGTGATAGAGAGGGCGGAAGATATATAGAGAGGGGCCAAGTGAGAAAGGGGCCAAGTGAGAAAGGGGCCAAGTGAGAAAGGGGCCAAGTGAGAAAGGGGCCAAGTGAGAAAGGGGCCAAGTGAGAAAGGGGCCAAGTGAGAAAGGGGCCTGGTGAGGGAGAGGGGCCAAGAGAGAGAGAGGAGCCAAGAGAGAGAGAGAGAGGAGCCAAGAGAGAGAGAGAGGGGCAAAGAGAGAGAGGGGGGGACAAGAGTGAGAGAGACAAAGTGGGGCCTATTGAGAGATAGGGGGCTTAGAGAGAGAGGGGGCTTAGAGAGAGAGGGGGCCTGGAGACAGGGGGGCCTAGAGAGAGAGAGAGAGGACAAGAGAGAGAAGCCAAGAGAGTGAGAGAGGGGCCTAGAGAGGTGGAGAGAGGGGGGGCCAAAAGAGATAGAGAGTGAGATAGAGGGGGGCCTAGAGAGAGGGAGGGGGGCCTAGAGAGAGGAGCCTAGAGAGAGAGGGGCCAAGAGTGAGAGACAGAGGACCTAGAAAGAGTGAGATGGGCCTAGAGAGAGAGGGGCCTAGAGAGAGAGGACCAGAGAGAGAGGGGCCAAGAGAGAGGGGCCTATAGAGAGAGGGGCCTAGAGAGAGACGGGCCAAGAAAGAGGTGGGCCTAGAGAGAGACCCTAGTAAGAGAGAGAGGGGGGCCCAGAGAGAGAAGAGCCTAGAGAGAGAGGGACCTAGAGTGAGAGACAGAGGGGCTAGAGGAAGAGAGGCCTAGAGAAAGAGGGGCCTAGAGAGAGAGCGGCCTAGAGAGATGGGCGAAGAGAGAGTGGGGCCTAGAGAGAGAGGGGGCTAGAGAGGGGCCTAGAGCGTGAGAGAGGTGCTGAGAGAGCGGGGCCTAGAGAGAGAGGGGACCAAGAGAGAATGAGCGGCGTAGAGAGAGAGAGAGGGGCCTAGAGAAAGAGGGGGCCAAGAGAGAATGAGCGGCGTAGAGAGAGAAAGAGGGGCCTTGAGAGAGAGAGGGGTAAAGAGAGAGAGAGAGAGGTGCCTAGAGAGAAAGAGGAGCTAAAAAGAGTGAGAGATTGAGAGGGTGGAAGATAGAGAGAGAGGGGTCTAGTGAGAAAGGGGCCTGGTGAGGGAGAGGGGCCAAGAGAGAGAGGAGCCAAGAGAGAGAGAGAGGGGCCAAGAGATAGAGGCCTAGAGAAAGAGGGGCCTAGAGAGAGAGCGGCCTAGAGAAAGAGGGGCCTAGAGAGAGAGCGGCCTAGAGAAAGAGGGGCCTAGAGAGAGAGCGGCCTAGAGAGAGTGAGAGGGGCCTATGGTGACAGAGAGGACATAAGAAAGAGAGATGGGCCAAGAGCGAGTGGGGCCTAGAGAGAGAGGCCAAGAGAGAGATAGGCCGAGAGAGAGAGGCTGAGAGGGAGAGGCCAAGAGAGAGAGAAGGGCCGAGAGAGGGAAAGAGGGGCGAAGAGTGAGAGGGGCCTTGAGTGATAGAGACAGAGGGGGGCCTATTGAGAGATATGAGGGCTTAGAGAGGGGGGCCTGGAGGGGGGGGCCTAGAGAGAGAGAGAGAGAGAGAGGACAAGCGAGAGAGAAGCCAAGAGAGAGAGAGGGGCTGAGAGAGAAAAAGGGGCCAAGAGTGGCACAAAGAGAGGGGTCTAGACAGAGAGAGAAACCAAGAGAGAGGGACCTAGAGAGAGGGACCTAGAGAGAGAGAGTGGGGCTAAGAGAGAGATAGGGGCCAAGAGAGATAGAAGGGCCAAGAATGAGGGGGGCCTACAGAGAGAGGACCCTAGAAAGAGAGAGAGGTGCCTAGAGAGAAAGAGAAGGAGCTAAAAAGAGTGAGAGGGGCCTAGAGTGATAGAGAGGGTGGAAGATAGAGAGAGAGGGGCCTAGTGAGAAAGGGGCCTGGTGAGGGAGAGGGGCCAAGAGAGAGAGAGGAGCCAAGAGAGAGAGAGAGAGAGGGCCTAGATAGAGAGAGGCCAAGAGAGAGTGAGAGGGGCCTACAGTGACAGAGAGGACAGAAGAAAGAGAGAGATGGGCCAAGAGTGAGTGGGGCCTAGAGAGAGAAAGGCCAAGAGAGAGGCCAAGAGAGAGGCCAAGAGAGAGGCCAAGAGAGAGGCCAAGAGAGAGGCCAAGAGAGAGGCCAAGAGAGAGGCCAAGAGAGAGAGAGGCCAAGAGAGAGGCCAAGAGAGAGAGGCCAAGAGAGAGAGAGGCCAAGAGAGAGAGAAGGGCCAAGAGAGGGAAAGAGGGGCCAAGAGAGAGAGGGGCCTAGAGTGATAGAGACAGAGGGGGGGCTATTGAGAGATATGGGGGCTTAGAGAGAGCCGCGCCTGGAGAGGGGGGGCTAGAGAGATGGAGAGAGAGGGGCCTAGAGAGATAGATAGAGAGAGAGAGAGGGGGGGCCTAGAGAGAGAGGGGGCCTAGAGAGAGAGAGGACCCAAGAGAGAGAAAGAGAGAGAGAGAGAGAGAGAGAGAGAGGCCAAGAGAGAGAGAGAGAGGGGCCAAGAGAGAGAGAGAGAGGGGCAAAGAGAAAGAGAGAGAGGGCCTAGATAGAGAGAGGGCCTAGATAGAGAGAGGCCAAGAGAGAGTGAGAGGGGCCAATTGTGGCAGAGAGGACATAAGAAAGAGAGATGGGCCAAGAGCGAGTGGGGCCTAGAGAGAGGCCAAGAGAGAGAGAGAAGGGCCAAGAGAGGGAAAGACGGGCCAAGAGAGGGGCCTAGAGTGAGAGAGACAGAGGGGGGCCTATTGAGAGATATGGGGGATTAGAGAGAGGGGGGCCTGGTGAGGCGGGGCCTAGAGAGAGAGAGAGAGGACAAGCGAGAGAGAAGCAGAGGGGCCTAGAGAGAGAGGAGCCTAGAAAAAGAGAGGGGGGGACAAAGAGACAGGAGCCTAATGAGGGAGGGGCCAAGAGTGAGAGACAGAGGTGTTAGAGAGAGAGAGGCATAGAGAAAGAGGGGGGTAGAGAGAAAGAGCGGCCTAGAGAGAGAGGGGCCTAGAGACAGAGAGGCCTAGAGAGCGAGAGAGGTGGAGTGAATAAGTGGTGTAGAGAGAAAGAGGGACCTTGTGAGAGAGATAGAGGTGCCTAGAGAGAAAGAAGAGCTAAAAATAGTGAGAGGGGCCTAGAGTGATAGAGAGGGTGGAAGAGAGATAGAGGAGCCTAGTGAGAAAGGGGCCTGGTGTGGGAGAGGGGCCAAGAGAGAGGAGCCAAGAGAGAGAGAGAGAGGGACCAAGAGAGAGGCCTGGAGAAAAAGGGGCCCAGAGAGAGAGAGCAGCCTAGAGAGATGGGCCAATAGAGAGTGGGGCCTTGAGAGAGAGGGGCCTAGAGAGAGAGGCCTAAAGCGCGAGAGGTGCCTAGTGAGAGAGGGGCCTCCTAGAGAGAGAGGGGGCCAAGAGAGAATGAGCGGTGTAGAGAGAGAGAGAGAAATGGGCCTAGAGAGAGAGGGGGCCAAGAGAGAATGAGCGGCGTAGAGAGAGAAAGAGGGGCCGTGAGAGAGGGGTAAAGAGAGAGAGAGAGGTGCCCAGAGAGAAAGAGAAGGAGCTAAAAAGAGTGAGAGGGGCTAGAGTGATTGAGAGGGTGGAAGATAGAGAGAGAGGGGTCTCGTGAGAAAGGGGCCTGATGAGGGAGAGGGGCCAAGAGAGAGAGCAGCCAAGAGAGAGAGAGAGAGAGGGGCCAAGATAGAGAGAGGGGCAAAGAGAGAAAGAGAGAGGCCTAGAGAGTGGGAGGGGCCTATAGTGACAGAGAGGAGATAAGAAAGAGAGATGGGCCAAGAGCAAGTGGGTCCTAGAGAGAAAGAGGCCAAAAGAGAGAATGGCCAAGAGAGACAGAAGGGCCAAGAGAGGGAAAGAGCGGCCAAGAGAGAGAGTGGCCTAGAGTGATAGAGACAGAGGGGGCCTATTGAGAGATATGGGGGCTTAGAGAGAGGGGGGCCTGGAGAGGGGGGGCCTAGAGAGAGAGAGGACAAGCGAAAGAGAAGCCAAGAGAGAGAGAGGCCTACAGAGATGGAGAGAGAGGGGCCTAGAGAGAGAGAGAGGGGGGGCCTAGAGAGAGGGGGGTCCAGAGAGAGAGGGGCCGAGAGAGAAAAAGGGGCCGAGAGTGGCACAAAGAGAGGGGTCTAGACAGAGAGAGAAACCAAGAGAGAGTGACCTAGAGAGAGAGTGACCTAGAGAGAGAGAGTGACCTAGAGAGAGAGAGTGGGGCCAAGAGAGAGATAGGGGCCCAGAGAGAGGGGCCAAGAGAGATAGAGGGGCATAGAGAGAGGCCAAGAGGGAGAGACAGGCCTAGAGAAAGAGACGGGCATAAAGAGAGAAGGGTCAAGAGAGGGATGGGCCTAGTGAGAGAGAGGGATGGGCCTAGTGAGAGAGAGGGGGGGCTTGAGAGAGGAGCCGAGAGAGAGGGGGCTAAAGAGAGGAGCCTAGAGAGAGAGAGGGGGGCCTAGAGAGAGGAGCCTAGAGAGAGAGAGGTCGTAGAGTGAGAGACAGAAGGGCTAGAGAGAAAGGGGCCTAGATAAAGGGGCCTAGAGAGAGAGGGGCCTAGAGAGGGGCTGAGAGAGAGGGGGGCCTAGAGAGAGCGCCCTAGAGAGAGGGCCAAGAGAGAAAGGGGCAAAGAGAGAAAGGGGCCAAGAGAGGGGGGGCCTAGAGAGAGAGAGGCCAAGATAGGGGCCTAGAGAGGAGAGGTCCCTAAAGAGAGAGAGGGGCCTAGAGAGAGAGAGAGGGGCCAAGAGAGAGACGGGCCAAGAGAGAAAGGGGCCAAGAGAGGGGGGCCTAGAGAGAGAGAGGCCTAGAGAGAGAGAGGCCTAGAGAGAGGGGCGTAGAGTGATAGAGAGAGAGGAGGGCCTATTGAGAGAAAAGGGGGCTTAGAGAGATGGGGGCCCGGAGAGAGGGGGGCCCTAGAGAGAGAGAGAGGACAAGAGAGAGAGACAAGAGAGAGAGAGGACAAGAGAGAGAGAAGCCAAGAGAGAGAGATAGGGGCCAAGAGAGAGATAGGGGCCTAGAGAGAGGGGCCAAGAGAGATAGAGGGGCCAAGAGAGATAGAGGGGCCTAGAGAGAGAGGGGCCAAGAGAGAGAGGGGCCTAGAGAGAGAGGGTCCAAGAAGGAGAGACGGGCCTAGAGAAAGAGACGTGCATAAAGAGAGAAGGGCCAAGAGAGGGAGGGGCGTCTTGAGAGAGAGGGGGGCCAGAGAGAGAGAGGGGGGCCAGAGAGAGAGAGGGGGCCTAGAGAGAGGTGCCGAGAGGGAGGGAGCCTAAAGAGAGGAGCCTAGAGAGAGAGAGGGGGCCTAGAGAGTGGAGCCTAGAAAGAGAGGGGCCTAGAGTGAGAGACAGAAGGGCTAGAGAGAAAGAGGCCAAGAGAAAGAGGGGCCTAGAGAGAAAGGGACCTAGAGAGAGAGGGGCCAAGAGAGAGGGGCCAAGAGAGAAAGGGACCTAGAGAGAGAGGGGCCAAGAGAGAGGGGCCTAGAGAGAGAGGTGCCTAATGAGAGGGGCATAGAGAGAGAGCGGCCTAGAGAGAAAGAGGGGCCAAGAGAGAGAGAGAGGCCAAGAGAGAGAGAGCGGCCTAGAGAGAGAGGGGCCAAGAGAGAGAGAGAGAGAGGCCAAGAGAGAGAGAGGAGCCTAGAGAGGAGGGGGCCTAGGGAGAGGAGCCTACAGAGAGAGAGGGGGGGCCTAGAGTGAGAGACAGAGGGGCCTAGAGTGAGAGACAGAGGGGATAGAGAGAGAGGGGATAGAGAGAGAGAGGCCTACAAAAAGAGGGGACAAGAGAGAGAGGGGAGAAGGGCCAAGAGAGAAAGGGGCCAAGAGAGAAAGGGGCCAAGAGAGAGGAGCCTAGATAGAGAGGGGCCTAGAGAGATAGAGAGAGAGAAGGGGGCCTAGAGAGAGGGGGGCCTAGAGAGAGAGTGGGGCTAAGAGAGACAGAGGGGCCAAGAGTGGCCCATAGAGAGAGGGGCCTAGACAGAGAGAAACCAAGAGAGAGAACCCTAGAGAGAGAGAGAGTGGGGCCAAGAGAGGGATAGGGGCCTAGAGAGAGATAGGGGCCTAGAGAGAGGGGCCAAGAGAGATAGAGGGGCCTAGAGAGAGAGGGGCCAAGAGAGAGAGGGGCCTAGAGAGAGAGGGTCCATGAAGGAGAGACGGGCCTAGAGAAAGAGACGTGCATAAAGAGAGAAGGGCCAAGAGAGGAGGGGCGTCTTGAGAGAGAGGGGGGCCAGAGAGAGAGAGGGGGCCTAGAGAGAGGTGCCGAGAGGGAGGGGGCCTAAAGAGAGGAGCCTAGAGAGAGAGAGGGGGGCCTAGAGTGTGGAGCCTAGAGAGAGAGGGGCCTAGAGAGAGACAGAAGGGCTAGAGAGAAAGAGGCCAAGAGAAAGAGGGGCCCAGAGAGAAAGGGACCTAGAGAGAGAGGGGCCAAGAGAGAGGGGCCAAGAGAGAGAGGGGCCTAGAGAGAGAGGTGCCTAATGAGAGGGGCATAGAGAGAGAGGGGCTTAGAGAGAGGGGCCAAGAGAGAGAGAGAGGCCAAGAGAGAGAGAGGAGCCTAGAGAGAGGAGGGGGCCTAGGGAGAGGAGCCTACAGAGAGAGAGGGGCCTAGAGTGAGAGACAGAGGGGATAGAGAGAGAGAGAGGATAGAGAGAGAGAGGCCTACAAAAAGAGGGGACAAGAGAGAGAGGGGAGAAGGGCCAAGAGAGAAAGGGGCCTAGAGAGAGGAGCCTAAAAAGAGAGAGGGGGCCCAGATAGAAAGGAGCCTAGAGAGAGAGGGGCCTAGAGTGAGAGACAGAGTGGCAAGAGAGAGAAGCCTAGAGAAAGAGGGGCGTAGAGAGAGAGCGGCCTTGAGAGATGGGCCAAGAGAGAGAGGTCTAGAGAGAGAGGGGCTTAGAAAGAGAGGGGCCAAGAGAGACACGGGCCAAGAGAGAGAGGGGCCCAGAGAGAGGGGCCTAGAGAGAGAGAGGGGCCAAGAGAGAGAGGCCTATAGAGAGAGGGGCCTAGAGAGAGAGAGAGGCCTAGAGAGCGTGAGAGGTGCCTAGAGAGAGAGGGGCCAAGAGAAAGAGTGGCGTAGAGAGAGAAAGAGGGGCCTTGATAGAGAGGAGCAAAGAGAGAGAGAGAGAGGTGCCTAGAGAGAAAGAGGAGCTAGAAAGAGTGAGAGGGGCCTAGAGTGATAGAGAGGGCGGAAGAGAGAGAGAGAGAGAGAGGCCTAGTGAGAAGGGGCCTGGTGAGGGAGAGGGGCCAAGAGAGAGAGAGAGAGGAGCCAAGAGAGAGAGAGGGGCCAAGAGAGAGAGAGAGAGGAGCCAAGAGAGAGAGAGGGGCCAAGAGAGAGAGAGAGGCCAAGAGAGAGAGAGGGGCCAAGAGAGAGAGAGGGGCCAAGAGAGAGCGGGGCCAAGAGAGAGAGACAGAGGGGCCTAGAGAGAGACACAGAGGGGCCTAGAGAGAGACACAGAGGGGCCTAGAGAGAGAGGGGACTAGAGAGAGAGAGGGGCCTAAAGAGAGAAAGGGGATTAGCTAGTGTCTTAGAGAGAGAGAGGGGCCTAGAGTGAGAAAAAGGGGCCTAAAGTGAGAGAGTGGGGCCTAGAGAGAGAGAGGGCTCTAAAGTGAGAGATAGGGGCCTAGAGAGAGGCACCTAGAGAGAGAAAGGGGCCAAGAGAGAGGGGCCTAGAGGGAGGGGGTGCCCAGATAGAGTGGCCTATAGAGAAGGTGGTGCCCAGATAGAGAGAGGGGCCAAGAGAGAGTGGCCTATAGAGAGGGTGGTGCCTAGATAGAGAGAGGGGCCAAGAGAGGGAAAGAGGGGCCTAGAGAAGGAAAGAGGGGCCTAGAGAGGGAATGAGGGGCCTAAAGAGGGAAAGAGAGGCCTAGAGAAAGAGGAACCCAAAGAGAGAGAGGGGCCCAAAGAGTGAGAGGCCTAGAGAGAGAGAGGGGCCTAGAGAGAGAGGGGCCCAGAGAGTGGGGCCTAGAGAGAGAGAGGGGCCTTTAGCGAATGAGAGAGGGGCCTTTAGCGAATGAGGGAGGGGCCTAAAGAGGGGTTTAGATTGAGAGGGGTCTAGTGAGGGAGGAGCCTAGAGAGAGAGGGGCCTAGAGAAAGAGAGGAGCCTAGAGAGAGGGGCGTTGAGAGAGACAGAGAGTGGAGCCTAGAGAGAGCGGGGCAAAGAAAGAGAGGGGACATGAGAAAAAGAGCGAGACGGGGGGCCTAGAGAGAGAAGGGCCTAGAGAGAGAGAGGAGCCTAGAGAAAGGGTCGTAGAGAGATAGGGGCCTAGAGAGAGAGCTAGAGGAGTCTACAGTAAGATAGAGGGGCCTAGAGTAAGATAGAGGGGCCTAGAGTAAGATAGAGGAGCCTAGAGTAAGATAGAGGAGCCTAGAGAGAGAGGAGCCAAGAGAGAGAGGGGTCTAGAGTAAGAGAGAGGGGCCTAGAGAGAGAGGGGTCTAGAGGAAGAGAGAGAGGCCAAGAGAGAGATGAGCCTAGAGAGGGGACAAGAGAGAGTGGGGCCTAGAGAGAGAGAGACTAGAGAGAGAGAGGGGCCAAGAGAGAGAGAGGGCCAAGAGAGAGAGAGGGGCCAAGAGAGAGAGGGGCCAAGAGAGAGAGAGGGGCTGAGAGAGAGATGTCTAAAGAGAGAGATGTCTAGAGACAGAGATGGGCCAAGAGATAGAAAGGGGCCAAGGGAGAGTGGCCTAGAGAGAGATCGATAGTGGGGCCAAGAGCGAGAGGGGACTAGAGAGAGAGGGGCCTAAAGACGGATTGAAGGGCCAAGAGAGAGAGGCCTAGAGAGAGAGAGATGGGGGCCTAGAGAGAAAGAGAGGGGGGCTTATAAAGAATGGGGGACTGAGAGTGAGAGGGGCTGAGAGAGATGGGTGTAGAGAGAGAAGGGACAAGAGACATGGACCTAGAGAGATAGAAGGGCCAAGAGAGAGTGGCCTATTGAGGGTGGGACCTAGGGAGAGAGGGGCCTAGATAGAGAGAGGGGCCGAGAGAGAGAGGGGCCGAGAGAGAGAGGGGCCGAGAGAGAGGGGCCGAGAGAGAGAGGGGCCGAGAGAGAGGGGCCGAGAGAGAGAGGGGCCGAGAGAGGGGCAAAGAGAGAGCATCCTAGAGAGAGCGCCCTAGAGAGAGTCCTAGAGAGAGCATCCTAGAGAGAGAACGTCCTAGTGAGAGAGAGAGAGGCCCCGAGTGAGAGAGAGAGGAGCCTAGAGTGAGAGAGAGGGGCGTAGTGTGAGAGAGAGAGGGGTCTAGAGAGAGAGGGGCCTATAGAGGGACCAAGAAAGAGAAAGAGGGCCTAGATAGAGAGGGGCCTAGACAGAGGTCCAGAGAGAGAGGGGCCTAGAGAGAGGGGCCTGAAGAGAGAGGGGTTTAGATTGAGAGAGGGGTCAAGAGTGAGAGGGAGGGGCCTAGAGAAAGAGAGGAGCCCAGAGAGAGGGGCCTAGAGATTGAGAGAGGGGAGCCTAGAGAGAGCGGGGCAAAGAAAGAGAGGGGCTTTGAGAGAAAGAGCGAGACTGGCCTAGAGTGAGAGAGAGGGGCCTAGAGAGAGAGGGACCTAGAGAGAGACTGGCCTAGAGAGAGAGAGAGGGGCCTAGAGAGAGAGAGGGGTCTAGAGACCCAGGGAGAGAGGGCCAGGAGAGAGGAGCCCATGAAGAGAGGGTCTAGAGTAAGAGATAGGGGCCTTAGAGAGAGGGCCGAGAGAGGGTCTAGAGTAAGAGAGGTCTAGAGGAGAGAGAGGGCCAAGAGAGAAGAGAGGGGGCCTAGAGAGGGAGAGAGCCAGAGAGAGGAGCCAAGAGAGGGGCCTAGAGAGAGGAGCCAAGAGAGGGGTCTAGAGTAAGAGAGATGGGACAATAGATAGGGCGAAAGGGGTCTAGATTAATAGAGAGGGACCGAGAGAGGGATGTGCTTAGAGTGGGGCCTAGAGAGAGAGGTCTAGAGAGGAGAGAGGGGACGAGAGAGAGTGGGGCCTAGAGAGAGAGGGGCCTAGAGAGAGAGAGAGAGGGGTGAGAGAGATGTCCAGAGAGAGAGATGGGCCAACAGATAGAAAGGGGCCATGGGAGTGGCCTAGAGAGAGATCGAGAGTGGGGCCAAGAGCGAGAGGGGACTAGAGAGAGAGGGGCCTAGAGAGGGATTGAAGGGCCAAGAGAGAGGGGCCTAGAGAGAAAGATGGGGGGCCTAGAGAGAGAGGGGGGCTTACAGAGAATGGGGGACAAGAGAGTGAGAGGGGCTGAGAGAGAGAGGGGTCTAGAGAGAAAAGGGACAAGATACATGGGCCTAGAGAGATAGAGGGGCCAACAGAGAGTGAGAGAGAAGGCCTAGTGTGTGAGAGAGGGGTCTAGAGAGAGAGGGGCCTAGAGAGAGAGGGGTTAGAGAAAGAGAAAGAGGGGCCTAGAGAGAGTGGCCAAGAGAGAGGGGGTTAGAGAGAGAGAGAGTGGGCCTGGAGAGAGAGAGAGAGGGGGCCTAGAGAGAGTGGGGCCTAGAGAGAGAGTGGGGCCTAGAGAGAGTGGGGCCTAGAGAGAGAGGGGCCAAAAGATAGGGGACTAGAGATTGAAAGTTGGGTCTGGAGAGAGAGGGCCTTAGAGAGAGAGGGGCTTAGAGAGAGAGGGGCTTAGAGAGAGAAGGGATTAGAGAGAGAGGGGACAAGATAGAGAGGGGCCAAGAAAGAGGGGGTCTAGAGAGAGGGGCCTAGAGAGAGAGGGGCCTACGAAGAGATGGGCCAACAGAGAGAGGGGGCGTAGAGAGACATAGAGGCCAAGAGAGAGAGGGGGGCCTAGAGAGAGGGAGGGGCCTAGAGAGAGATGGGAGCCTAGAGAGAGGGGGGTCTATAGAGAGGGGTCCAGAGTGAGAGAGAGAGGCCTAGAGAGAGAGAGAGAGGCCAAGAGAGAGGGGCCAAGAGAGAGGGACCAAGAGTGAGGGACCAAGAGAGAATGGCCTATAGAGAGAGAGCGTCCTAGAGAGAGAGAGAGGCCCCCAGTGAGAGAGGAGTCTAGAGTGAGGCAGAGGGGCCTAGTGTGAGAGAGAGAGGGGCCTCGTGTGAGAGAGAGAGGGACCTCGTGTGAGAGAGAGAGGGGCCTCGTGTGAGAGAGAGGGGCCAAGAGAGAGAGGCCTAGAGAGAGGGCCAAGAGAGAGGGCCCTAGAGGGAGGGGGGGCCAAGAGAGAGAGGGGGCCTTTAGAGATAGGGCCTTAGAGAGAGAGAGAGGGGACTAGTTAGAGAGAACGGCTAGAGAGAGAAAGAGGGGATTTGAGAGAGGGGATTTGAGAGACAGAAAGAGGGGATTTGAGAGAGAGGGGATTTGAGAGAGAGGGGATTTGAGAGAGAGAAAGAGGGGATTTGAGAGAGAGAAAGAGGGGATTTGAGAGAGAAAGAGAGGATTTGAGAGAGAGAAAGAGGGGATTTGAGAGAGAGAAAGAGGGGATTTGAGAGAGAGAAAGAGGGGATTTGAGAGAAAGGGGGCTAAAGAGAGGGGCCAAGGAGAGAGAGAGGGGCGTACAAAGAGAGCCCTAGAGAGAGAGAGGCAAGAGAGAGGGGCCTAGAGAGAGGGACCTATAGAGGGGACAAGATAGAGGCGCCCAGAGAGGGGCCTAGAGAGAGGGGGCTAGAGAGAGAGGGGGCTAGAGAGATGGGCCTAGAGAAGGGACAAGAGAGAGTGGGGCCTAGAGAGAGAGGGCCTGGAGAGAGAGGGGCCTAGAGAGAGAGAGAGAGGGGCCTAGAGAGAGAGCGAGAGGGGCTGATAGAGAGATGTCTACAGAGAGAGATGGGCCAAGAGATAGCATGGGGCCAAGGGAGAGTGGCCTAGAGAAAGTGGCCTAGAGAGAGAGTGTCCTTGAGAGAGAGAGAGAGAGAGTGGGGCGAATGCGAGAGGGGACTACTAGTGAGAGAGGGGCCCAGAGACGGATTGAAGGGCCAAGAGAGAGGGGACTACTAGTGAGAGAGGGGCCCAGAGACGGATTGAAGGGCCAAGAGAGAGGGGCCTAGAGAGAGTGAGATGGGGGGCCTAGAGAGAAAGAGAGGGGGGTTTATAGAGAATGGGGACTAGAGAGTGAGAGGGGCTGAGAGAGAGGGATCTAGAGAGAGAAGGGACAAGAGACAAGGGCCTAGAGAGAGAGAGGGGCTTAGAGAGAGGAGATTAGAGAGATGGGGGATTAGAGAGAGAGGGAGATTAGAGAGATGGGGGATTAGAGAGAGAGAGGGGCCTAGAGAGAGGCACGTATAGAGAGGGGACAAGATAGAGGGGCCCAAAGAGGGGCCTAGAGAGAGAGGGGCCTAGAGAGAGAGGGGCCTAGAGAGAGAGCCAAGAGAGAGATGGGCCTAGAGAGGGGACGTGAGAGAGAGTGGGGCCTAGAGAGAGAGAGAGGGGCTGATAGAGAGATGTCTACAGAGAGAGATAGGCCAAGAGATAGAAAGGGGCCAAGGGAGAGTGGCCTAGAGAAAGTGGCCTAGAGAGAGAGAGGCCTTGAGAGAGAGAGAGAGTGGGGCGAAGAGCGAGAGGGGACTAGAGAGAGAGGGGCCTAGAGAGGGATTGAAGGGCCAAGAGAGAGGGGCCAAGAGAGAGGGGCCTAGAGAGAGAGAGATGGGGGACTAGAGAGAAAGAGGGGGGGTTATAGAGAATGGGGGACTACAGAGTGAGAAGGGCTGAGAGAGAGGGGTCTAGACAGAGAAGGGACAAGAGACAAGGGCCTAGAGAGAGAGGGGGGCCAAGAGAGTAGCATATAGAGAGGGTGGTGCCTAGATAGAGAGAGGGGCCAAGAGAGAGTGGCCTGTAGAGAGGGTGGTGCCTAGATAGAGAGAGGGGCCAAGAGAGAGAGGGGCCAAGAGTGAGGGGCCAAGAGAGAGGGGCCAAGAGAGAGAGGCCAAGAATGAGGGGCCAAGAGAAAGGGGCCAAGAGAGAGGGGCCAAGAGTGAGGGGCCAAGAGAGAGGGGCCAAGAGAGAGGCCTAGAAAAATAGAGAGGGCCTAGAGAGAGAGGGGCCTAGAGAGAGAGGGGCTTAGAGAGAAGGCCCTAGAGAGCGAGAGGGGTCTAGAGAGCGAGAGGGGCCTAGAGAGAGATGGGAGCCCAGAGAGAGAGAGGGGGTCTATAGAGGGAGAGGTCTAGAGTGAGAGGTCCCTAGAGAGAGAGAGGGGCCTAGAGAGAGAGGGGCCTAGAAAGAGAGCCCAATAGAGAGGGACCAAGAGAGGGACCAAGAGAGAGGGGCCTTGAGAGAGCGTCCTAGAGAGAGAGCATCCTAGAGAGAGAGCATCCTAGAGAGAGAGCATACAAGAGAGAGAGAGCGTCCTGGAAAGAGACAAAGAGGCCTCGAGTGAAAGAGAGGAGCCTAGAGTGAGAGGGGGGGCTAGTGTAAGAGAGAGAGGGGTGTAGAGAGAGGGGCCTATAGAGAGAGGGACCAAGAGAGAGAAAGAAAGAGGGCCAAGAGAGAGAGGGGCCTAGAGAGAGAGAGAGGGGCCTAGAGAGAGAGAGAGGGGCCAAGAGAGAGGGGCCTAGAGAGAGAGAGAGAGGGGCCAAGAGAGAGGGGCTTACAGAGAAAGAGGGGCCAACAGGGAGAGAGGGGCCTACAGAGAGAAAGGGGACGCAGAGAAAGAGGCCAAGAGAGAGAGAGAGAGGCCAAGAGAGTGGCCTATAGAGAGAGAGCGTCCTAGAGAGAGAGAGGCCCCGAGTGAGAGGAGCCTAGAGTGAGAGAGAGGGGCCTAGTTAGAGAGAGGGGCCTAGTGAGAGAGAGGGGCCTAGTTAGAGAGAGGGGCCTAGTGAGAGAGAGGGGCCTAGTGTGAGAGAGGGGCCTAGAGAGAGAGGGACCAAGAGAGAGGGGCCTAGAGAGAGAGGGCCAACAGAGAGGGGCCTAGAGGGAGGGGGTACCAAGAGAGAGAGGGGGCCTTCAGAGATAGGGCCTTAGAGAGAGAAAGAGGGGACTAGTTAGAGAGAAGGGCTAGAGAGAGAGAAAAGAGGGGATTTGAGAGAGAGAGAAAGAGGGGATTTGAGAGAGAGAAAGAGGGGATTTGAGAGAGAGAAAGAGGGGATTTGAGAGAGAAAGAGGGGATTTGAGAGAGAGAAAGAGGGGATTTGAGAGAGAGAGGGGATTTGAGAGAGAGAAAGAGGGGATTTGAGAGAGAAAGAGGGGATTTGAGTGAAAGGGGGCAAAAGAGAGGGGCCAAGGAGAGAGAGAGGGGAGTACAAAGAGAGCCCTAGAGAGAGAGAGGCAAGAGAGAGGGGCCTAGAGTGAGGGGCCTAGAGAGAGGGACCTATAGAGAGGGGACAAGATAGAAGGGCCCAGAGAGGGGCCAAGAGAGAGAGGGGCGTAGAGAGAGAGGGGCCAAGAGAGAGATGGGCCTAGAGAGGGGACAAGAGAGTGGGGCCTAGAGAGAGAGGGGCCTCGAGAGAGAGAGGGGCTGATAGAGAGATGTCTACAGAGAGAGAGGGCCAAGAGATAGAAAGGGGCCAAGGGAGAGTGGCCTAGAAAAAGCGGCCTAGAGAGAGAGTGGCCTTGAGAGAGAGAGTGGGGCGAAGAGAGAGGGGACTAGCGATAGAGGGGCCTAGAGACGGATGGAACGGCCAAGAGAGAGGGGCCCAGACAGAGAGAGATGGGGGGCCTAGAGAGAGAGAGATGGGGGGCCTAGAGAGAAAGAGGGGGGTTTTATAGAGAATGGGGGACTAGAGAGTGAGAGGGGCAGACAGAGGGGTCTAGAGAGAAAAGGAACAAGAGATAAGGGCCTAGAGTGAGAGAGGGGCCCCGAGATAGGGGACTAGAGATTGAAAGTTGGGCTTGGAGAGAGAGCCTTAGAGAGAGAGGGGCTTAGAGAGAGAGGGGATTAGAGAGAGAGAGGGGCCAAGATAGAGAGAGGGGCCAAGATTGAGAGAGAGGGGCCAAGAAAGAGAGGGGGTCTAGAGAGAGAGAGGGGACCTATAGAGAGAGGGGGCTTAGAGAGACATAGAGGCCAAGAGAGAGAGAGTGGCCTAGAGAGCGTGAGGGGCCTAGAGAACGAGAAGGGCCTAGAGAGAGGGAGGGGCCTAGAGAGATGGGAGCCTAGAGCGAGAGGGGGTCTATAGAGAGAGGGGTCTAGAGTGAGAGAGGGGTCTAGAGTGAGAGAGGGGCCTAGAGAGAGAGAGAGAGAGGCCAAGAGAGAGGAACCAAGAGTGAGGGACCAAGAGTGAGTGGCCTATAGAGAGAGAGCATCCTAGAGAGAGAGAGAGTCCCTGAGTGAGAGAGGAGCCAAGAGTGAGAGAGAGGGGCCTAGTGTGTGAGAGAGGGGCCTAGTGTGAGAGAGAGAGAGGGGCCTAGAGAGAGAGGGACCAAGAGAGGGGCCTAGAGAGAGAGAGGGCCAAGAGAAAATAGGGCCTAGAGAGAGAGAAGGCCAAAAGAGAATGGGGCCTACAGAGAGAGGGGTCTACAGAGAGAGGGGACACAGAGAAAGAGGACTAGAGAGAGGGGACTAGGGAGAGAGAGAGGGGCCTTGAGAGAAAGAGGGAGGGACCAAGAGAGAGAGCGGCCAAGAGAGAGAGAGGGGACTAAGTGAGGGAGGGGCCTGAGAGAGGGGGCTAGAGAGAGCGTCGTAGAGAGAGAGGGGACTAGAGAGAAAGAGGGGCGAAGAGAGGAGAGTTGAGAGAGGGGCCTAGAGAGAAACAAAGGCCAAGAGAGGGGCCTAGAGAGAAACAAAGGGCCAAGAGAGGGGCCTAGAGAGAGAGAGGCCTAGTGAAAGAGAAGGGCCAAGAGAGGGAGAGAGAAAATAGAGAGAGAGAGAGAGGAGGGAGGGAGAAAGAGAGGGACAGAGAGAGAGAGAGAGAGGGTGATAGCGAGAGAGACCGAGAGAGGAGAGAGAGGTCTAGAGAGAGAGTGAGAGGCCTAGAGAGAGAGAGGCCTAGAGAGAGAGAGGCCAGGAGAGAGAACCTGACAGGAGTATAGTACAATTTTTGTCGCTGCCATTGTCAGAAACAAGTTGAACCTGAAAAAGTAAAGAAACTTCAAATTGTAAAGTCTATCTATAACGCAAATGATAGTTAAACAAATATTGAATGTTTTATAGGCAAATAGAGCAAGTAACTGTTGTTAATTTTAAGATATAATGATCAGATAATATACCTCATGAGCTCTAGGGTAAGCTCGCTGCCTTTGATACAGAGCCATAAAGAGCTCTTTGAAATGTCATATGAACTAGACAAAAGTGTAGCCAAGCAAGGGAAATCACAAATTTAACAACATAAAACAAAGGAAACAATCTCTTTGTTATCCTACAAATATGTTGTTATCAGGGAGGTACCTTGTGTAGCTCATCTTTTGTATCCAAACTCGTCAATGTAATCATCATCATGTATAGTGCCAGCCGTTTCTAGAAAGGCAATAAGGTCTGCAACCTGATAAAAAAAATATGCCAGAATTTAAACACACACTTGGGTCCATCACCAAGGTATCTAACAGAAAAAACACACAAATAAGGACGAATCAGAAAGGAGTATTTACCTTTTCCATTTCCAAGCATGACATGAGATCCCTATCAGGTGCCTCCACGACACACATCTGACCAAAGTCAATCCCTTCAATCAGTCTGGACAGCTTCAAAAAGTTCATTTTCTTGAATAGGAAATTAAAATAAAGTAAGAAAACCCTAAAATCACTACTACCTATGCCTGCCACCTACATTTGCATCAGAAACTGAAGAGACCAACTCAATCATTGGTTGAGAGAGGAACCCCCCATTGAGGTCGATCATAACCTGTAATTAGGAAAAGACAGTAAACAACACTGAAACTAATGATCTCAAAAGTCAAAAAAAAAAAATAATTATTGTTCAAACTGCACACGCGACAAATGACTGCACTCAAATGGTGAAGGCAAAGCAATCAAACTTCTCACCATAGAGAGCAATTTGACTTACATGGACCACTAGCAAATGTGTTTGGTCATTGTGGAACTGAACTCGAGTTTCTCCAACTAACTGGGATAACCGACCTATGGAATCTTGTTAACCTCGACCTTGCCTTCTCTCAGCCATCAATAGTCTAGACACACAAGAACACCAAAGTCAATTGTTTCTATAGGTGACTACTAGTTATGACTGCTACCTACATGTGCATCAGTAATTGTAAAGACTGGTGTTGTCTGAGCAGAGTACAATTTCAGTCGCTGCCATTGTCAGAAAAAAGATGAACCTGCAAAAGATAAGAAACTTCAAATTGTAAAGACTAACTGTAACACAAATGATAGATAAACGGATATTCCATTTTTCATAGGCAAACCAAGTTGGCTTTGAAGCAGAGAAGCTTACAAGGAAACCAAGTTGGCTTTGGTCAAGATGCAAGCATATGGGACGAAATGCAAGGCGGAACCAGTGCAAGACAAAAGTCACATCGTTAAATCAGAAAAAATAGTTTACAAAGAGAAAATGAATGAAATAGCCTCATATACGACCAGTGATCATGTATGAAAAGTTGACCATAGGCATACTTCCCCAAATAACCTCTGAATCACAGTGATAATCAAATGTTTCTGATGGTTGAGCAGCAAGCACCAAAAGAATGGGACCGCTCACTAGAAGACAAACAACAAAATGTGCAATCAGCCTCAAAATTTCACATATTTATATGCAATTTCTACACTAGCACATATTTATAAACACCACACCAAAAAATACATTTTGGTAGAGAAAATATACCAAGGGATAGAGGAAGATTTGTAAGCAAAAGCATACACTATACTGCTGCCTCAAATTGTCTGGATCGAACACTCCTGTGGCACTATTACAAAAACCAACAGTATAAACAAAAAAAATACGACCTGAAAACTTTAAAAAATCAATTCATCTAACCAAAGAAAAAGAAAACACTAAGGCGAGGTCTTCGGTGAGCATATCAGAATCATACCCAACAAAGAATTTCCACTGTGCCAAGCACTTTAGATCTCAAGCCAATTTCCAATTAAAAGTAAAATGATGGTGATCTGAAGAAGTAACAGACATTAGAGCCATGTCAGAACGAAAAAAACAAATCTCAAGAAAAAAAACTTCTCACTTCTGAAGGAACAATGTTGTCATCCCTAAACTTAAACATTTGGTCATCTTTTCCTTCTCTTTCCTTTTCCTTCCTTTTTCACTTTCTTCTTTTTCTCTCTTTTTCTTTCTAAACATCCCGTTTATAATATCCATCAGTTAAGGCTAAACTTTGGTAATTTCAGATTGAACACCATAATCACCTCGAAGAAAAACTCATAAGCTCCGGCACCCATGTTTGAGTTGGGCTTGTAAAGGTCTACCACGGTCAAAAATAAAAATTACATAAAAACTTACATGTACAAGAAGCTTACCTTCCAAAGGAAAAGGTTATGAAGCTCGGCATAGTATCTTCATCAAAGTGCAGCAAGGTTGATATGACGTTGGTTATAATTAATTTGCAGTACTCCACACCATATTTTGAACTTCTGAAAGAAAGAACAACATATATAAATTTGAGTCAGCATGCAAAAATTGTTCGTTTCTCTACAAAAAAGAAGTCCAGCAGGAGAAAATCCAGATAACTTAAGCTTATAAGCAACCTAGAAGCACTCATTGGAACACACGTACACAAAAAAGGCAGAATTGAAGAGAACAAAATGAGAAATACATTTTGAGAAAGGAGCTAATGTATGATAGCTTGCCTGGAAGAAAGGAAGCAAATCCTCCTCCACAATTTCTGCCCCCCAATGCAACTCATAGACGGACACCTTTGACCGTGAGAAATACATTTGGAGATTGATCTCAAGACCAATTCTTTGAAGAAAAAAAACATACAAGGAAATCAAGTTGGCTTTGATCAGAATGCAAGCATATGTGAAGAAATGTAAGGCAGAGCCTGTGGAAGACCAAAATCGCATGGTTAAATATTTGTACCAGCAGAAAAAAGAGTTTACAAAGGGAAACGAAGGAAATAGCTTCATATATGACCAGAGCCGAGGACTTGACTGGAGTGACTAATTTAATCATCAATCTATCTATCTATCTGTATGTGATTGAGCAAGGTTTAAGAATATCAATTATGACCCTTTTCGGGAGAGTACAGAAAACATTCATTTTAAATCCCAAAAATTTTATATATAAGCAAGATGCATGACAAAACAGAGTTCATAGGTTTAATTGCCTACTGTGTCAAATGCCTACAAATATATTTCACTGCTTGTAAACAATTCTAGTAGCTTTATTCAAAACATTCAATAATTGAATCAGGCACTACAGAGACAAACAAATAAATAAATGTATAATAAAAAAATGACATACACCCAACTACCTGTGCTCTTCCAGTGGAGTCAACGGATCTGGCCTCTAAGCTTCCAACTCAAGCTTCAAAGCTTTTATACAAGAACCTCTAGGATAATATTTTTAATTATAGTCTCCAAGCACCTTCAAGAAACCCAAACAACCAGTTATTAGTTTACAACGGGCTAAATAATGTGGGAGGAAATTGTTTGAAATTTATTCATACCGTCTTCCAAGGTGCATGCATCCCAGCTACAATCATAGAGATGAAATTCTTGAACTGACAGAGACAGCTTCAACGCATATTTCTCCTTCAGGAAACATGTTATAATGAAGGTTCACCCTTGGTTGTTCCCAGAGTATGGAGGCACAGGGAGTAATCGCCTCCCAACCATCAATACTCCAGACACTCAACTGCACCTAAGTCAATCACTTATATAGGTCAGAACAGCCTCCAAAAGTCAATTTTCTTGAATTCGAATAGCATAAAATTAAAAAGCCCTAAAGCACTACTACTTCTGCCAACCACATACATGTACAGCAGCACCTAAAGAGACCAACACATTAATTGACTGAGAAAAGCACAGGTCTGTAATCCACTTCTAGTGACCTTTGTGCTTTACTTTTTCTGATCGACGGACTTCTGAGCTAGATTTTGACTTGTAAATATGAAAACAAACACTAAATAACTTGGAAGATGGAGATCTCAACAGTCAAAAAAAAAAAAAACTGTTCTAATAAATGTTTGACAAATGGATTCACTCAAATGGCCACTATTTTTCCCTCTATTTAGATAAGTGGAGGAACATTTCACCTCATAATTTCGGACACCATATATTAGAATTGGAGACTCTTCCATTCCAATAGCAATAATATTATTATCTTGAGAGCGAAATGCAAGAAAGGTGGTTGCATAAGGTGTGGCATGAATGTTGTCATGACCTGGAATAATCATGAAACACTTTAGTAGCAATTCATTTCACACATTCAAACCACCATTAACCGATTCTTCATCAAATAAAAAAAGAAATTGTACAATATCTATTGCTAATAATATTAAAATCAAATGAGAAGATTACAATACCTGTGACAACTGGTATTGAATACCCTTTGTGAGTTGCAGCTCTACTACCCCTATTTTTTTTTTCTTTGAAACAGAGTTTCTGCCCATGTATTAAATGCTGGCTGAAGGTATACTCCACCAAATAACCTCTGAATCATATTGATATTCAAATGTTTCCGATGGTTGAGCTGCAAACACCAAAAAAGTGGGACCACTCACTTGAAAAGAGACATAATTAAAAGTTAAATCAGCCACAGAATTTTACATATTTATAAGCAATTTCTACACTAACACCAATTTAAAACACTACATAAAAAAATATTTTTTAGAGAAAATATACCAAGGAATAGAGGATGCTCTGTAGGCAATAGCAAATGCCATACCACAGCCTCAAACTGTACGGATTTAATCACTCCTATAACATAATCACAAAAACCAACATCTAACAACAATCCATCGCAAGAGTGCACTTGAAATTGGCACAGACAAAGATTCTCTAGGGGCCCACTGCGTAACAAAATTCAAAGAATAAATCAGTCGAAACAAAAAAATTCACTACCTCAAAACTCGTAAAAATCAATTCTTCTAACTAATAAAGAAAAAGAAAACACGAGGGTGAGGTCTTTGGCAAGATGAGAACCATACCCGGCAAAGAATTTCCACGGTGCCAAGCTCTTTAGGTCTCATGCCAATTTCCAATTAAAAGCAAAATGTAGATGCCCTGAAGTAGTATCAGACGTTAGAACCATGTTTAAAGGAAAAACAATTTCCCACTTGAGACTCTTACCTTTTCCGGCATTATTTCTTTGTTGAGCTCCTTTGGGGCCTATGACGCACTTGAGCCAACCCCAGAAGTGCCTATTCCTCCCAAGCTGCCTCCATATTTTTGAAATACAATTGAACCCATAACCCTGTTAAAAACGAAGTGAAGGTTCCATTGATAGTTATTAGATCAATAAAAGATTTGAAGTAAACAGATTCATTAATTGCCTAAATAAATTTTGCACATAATTTAAATTTCAAAGGGGGTAACATAAACACCCATTTAGTTTCGGACAGATAATATCCTCCTTGAAAAGAAAGAATTATATTAGTAGGAAATACGGCCTCATAGACAAAATTCCTTCCATGAAAAGAAAGAAATATATTACTATGAAAGTTAGCCAGTTAGACATAATTCCTTCCTTGAAAATAAAAAATTATATTCTGAAGTAACTAAGCCTAAGATACATAATTTTTTCCTTGAAAAGAAAAGCATTTTAACTACGTAACCTATTTATCACTCTATCATAAACAAATGTCCATACCATTGAAATCCCAAAGCAACTGCGAACAAGATAGTTGAGATAAGTTCTTGAGCTAAACGTGCAGATCGATTAGGTGCCTTAGGGTTGACCTAATCCACAGACTAGAAACACAAAGTATACAACTCAGTGATTGTGAAGACCAGAAGACAACCACAAAAAAAAATATGAATATTTAGACCTCTACTTTTTAAAAGATTTTATGAAGACCAGCAAAAACTAGAATTAATTGAATGAGTGAAAATACCATTACAACATGCAACGGCTGCTTCTCAGATATTCCTGGACTCATGAAAACCTTATCCGCGTTTCCCGTTGCATGCTACTTTAACTCTTGTAACTACAAGAAAAGAGTCAGAGTCAATCATATAAGGCAATAATTTACCACAGCTTAACCCTCTACAGGAGATACAATCCTACAAGCATCCAAAATGGTTTACAGCCAACAAGAGCTTCATGTAACACTTAATGATGGCGGAAAGATCATACATAGGAATAATATGAGATAGGGCAAATGACAATGATACGAACTAAAAATAAGCCAGAATTGTGGAAGAGTATATGTTAGCAAAGATAACAAAATCATTACCAATATAGGAAGAAGGTTTTCCTGATTTCTCATCCGGAAGATATTCTTCCAAACCATTTATAACAACAAGAGCTCAAAGATACTCCGCAACTCCTCTACTGTTCACGGCATAATCTCTTTGTTCAAAACGACTTATGACAGATTCAGGACTGCAAACCTCTAAAAGAAACTTGAATTAAAACCTCTATAAAAGGGCAACAAACAAGAAAAGCATTCAGATAACGAATGAACTAAGAGAACTTTTCGCAATGTCATATGAACTACTTTGGACAGCCCAAGGGACCACATAGAAAAAACAAAGACATTGATGTATACTCTGACAAAATAAGACGTAAGAAAAGAGGACAGAACCTGTGCTTGTTGAGCTCCACCAATAGAGCACTTAGATTGGCAGCATCCTTGGGACTTGCATCAGCTTCAGCATGAAGCCTCGCCAGTCTCTTCAATGGGCGCCAAAACAGCCACCAACTAAACCATTCCGATAGTGCAAGCTTCTCAAAGTTTTTCCTCATCAACAGCAAAATTCTCATTAAACACACAACCTCCTGGAAACCTGCCATCAGTCTTCGGTCCATCCGTTGCATGTCTAGAATTACTCTTGTTGTCACCAATGGCATGCGTCTCCAAGACGGTCAAGCAAAATAATGATGCCTTAAGTCTTAGCAGGCATTATAGCAGCATTAATATATAAATATATAGTGACAATAATCTCAAGGAAAAGAAAAAACAAAAAAAAAACACTTCTTAATGTGAATGAACAATGCTGCCATCCCCAAACTAAAGCTTAGGTCATCCTCGAGTACAAGATGACATACAATATTCTCTTTTCTTCCTTCTTTTTCTTTTTTCTTCTCTATTTTCTTTTTCTTTTCTTTCTTTTTCTTTCCTTTTATTTCCTTCCTTTCACTTTTCTTCCTTTTTCTTTCCTTTCTTTTTTTTCTTTCTTTTTCTTTTTATTTTTCTTTTTCTTTTTCTTTGTTTCTTCCGTTTTCTTTTCCTTATTCATTTTCATTTTTTCTTTTTCTTTTCATAAAGATAGCCAACTTTGCCGAAAACTATCACTATATGATCAAAGTGTGCCTGCCCCAAAGCTCAAGTCCAACAAATATGCCCTTCGGAACACAATGGAGCGTCACTGCAAAAGAAAATAACACTAAATAAAAGTTAGTATTCTCAAAGTTATTTTGAGGAAGCTTTGCCAATTCCACAATTGGTCCCTTGCAACTAGTGATCTCACTAGACCTGATCTTGTGATACTACAAAAGCTTCCTGTCCACACAAAGTATTACAAGTGGCTTAGAGAAGAAAGCATGTCTTGAATTTTTCAAAAGTTGAGCCTAACAAAAATTTGGAAACAACACCGTCAACACTGTTTCCAATTTACACCTTGAATGTACCTAAAACTACATGAATTTATCTCTAAGACTAAGAAATAGATTTTTTTTAAAAAAAACTTGGCAATAACATGATAGGCAATCATTCAAAAAGCCTAGATTTATGCCGAATAAAATGACTCCTCACCTTGACAAGCAGTCCTTCCCATTCTAGAAACTCCTGTTAGAAGGATTCCCTGAGATAAATAATTAAAAATTTTATAAACTTAAAGAGGAGCATTAATTAAAATTGAAGGATAACAAGACAGAAGGTCAGGAAATAAAAAATATCAAGGAACTCCTAAAGTCTGCAAAGTTAATAACAAGTACGCAGGCCAACAAAACAGGGGAGGGAGGGAGGGAGGGAGGGAGGGAGACCAGCTGACATACATTGGGCAAAACTTCTTCCAATGCATTTTCTACCACCAATACGCTCCTGGGAATGCTCTCTTTGAGTACATGGAATAAATTATTGTTTTACAATAAGGGACTCATAGAAATGGCTCAAACAGGTAAGTTATTGATCATTGATTACAACTTTGACACCATTAAAAGGTTTAAGTTAATTGCACTATAAGTTGAATCTTTCATGAGTCAGATAGAAAACGATTCACTACCAAACCAATAGGACCATATGCTGTTGACATGATATGATTGAGCTTTTCAGGTATCAAGGAACCTCAACAATCTAGGACCAGCCACAAGATCATACATTAAATACATCCAAAAAAAAAAAAGAGTCAAATAATGAATGCAAGCAGCAGTTGCAGTAGTCTGATGTTCTTACCCTAATTCAGAGTTGCCCTTGTGCACTAATCCAGAGAAACGAAGTCCCTTCAGGTAACCAGAAGAACGCCAAATTTCTCACAGGGGAAGACAACCCTCTGCCAAGAAATCCTCTCCTCGATCATGAAAATGAAAGACGCCACCAAGTTCCCGCCAATTCAATCAGTATAAATGTTTCGGAAATAAAACCTGCCGCGAATAATTTCCAGTTTCCCCATTCAGCATTGTTTTGACTCAGCAAATCGACCGGATCGACTCGGTTAGGAACAAGACACTAGTTTCCAGCAAGTCTGCCAGATCCAAACTATCAGAACTAAGATTCCAAGCAACCAAATCAGGTTCCACTCCAAATCGTAAAATAAAAAATAAAAATAAATAACTCAAGCAAAGGGGCCAAGAGAGGGGGGCCTAGAGAGAGAGGGGGCCTAGAGAGAGAGAGGGGGCCTAGAGAGAGAGGGGGGCCTAGAGAGAGGGGGGCCTAGAGAGAGGGGCCAACATAGTGAGGGGCCTACAGAGAGAGGGGCCTACAGAGAGAGGGGCCTACAGAGAGAGGGGCCTACAGAGAGAGCGGGCCTACAGAGAGAGAGGGGCCTACAGAGAGAGGGGCTTAGAGAGAGAAAGAGGGGGCCAAGAGAGAGGAGGGAGAGAGAGGGGCCCAGAGAGAGAGGGGGGCCAAGAGAGAGGAGGGAGAGAGAGGGGCCCAGAGAGAGAGGGGGGCCAACAGAGAGAAGGGGCCTAGAGAGAGAGAGGGGGGCCCTAGAGAGAGAGGGGCCAAGAGTGAGGGGATAGACAGAGAGAGAGGGGCCTAGAGAGAGAGGGGCAAGAGAGAGAGGGGCAAGAGAGAGGGGCTAGAGAGAGAGGGGCCTACAGAGAGGGGCCTACAAAGAGAGAGGGGCCTACAGAGAGAGGGGCCTAGACAGAGAGGGGCCTACAGAGAGAGAGACCTAAAGAGAGAATGGCCTACAAAGAGAGAGGGGCCAAGAGAGAAAGGGGGGGCCGGAGAGAGGGGCCCTAGAGAGAGAGAGGGGCCTAGAAAGAGAGAGGGGCCTAGAAAGAGAGAGGGGCCTAGAGAGAGAGGGGACTAGAGAGAGGGGCCTAGAGAGAGAGGGGCCTAGAGAGAGAGGGGCCTAGAGAGAGAGGGGCCAAGAGAGAGGTGCCCAGAGAGAGAGAGCGGCCTAGAGAGAGGTGCCTAGAGAGAGAGAGGGGCCTAGAGAGAGGGGCCTAGAGAGAGAGGCCTAGAAAGAGAGAGAGAGGGGCAGAAAGAGAGAAAGGGCTTAGACAGAGAGAGAGGCCTAGAGAGAGAAGGACCCAGAGATGGCCAAGAGAGGGAGAGGGGCCTAGAGAGAGAAAGAGGTCTAGAGAGAGAAAGAGGTCTAGAGAGAGAAAGAGGTCTAGAGAGAGAAAGGGGTCTGGAGAGAAAGAGGGGTCCAGAGAGAAAGAGGGGCCTAGAGAGGGGGGCCAAGAGAGAGAGAGAGGGGCCCAGAGAGAGAGAGGGGCCCATAGAGAGAGAGGGGGCTAGAGAGAGAGAGGGGCCGAGAGAGGGGCCAAGAAAGAGAGAGAGAGAGAGAGAGAGAGAGAGTCCTAGAAAGAGAGAGAGAGTCCTAGAAAGAGAGAGAGAGTCCTAGAAAGAGAGAGAGAGTCCTAGAAAGACAGAGAGGGGCATAGAAAGAGACAGAGAGGGGCATAGAAAGAGACAGAGAGGGGCATAGAAAGAGACAGAGAGGGGCATAGAAAGAGACAGAGAGGGGCATAGAAAGAGACAGAGAGGGGCATAGAGAGAGACAGAGAGGGGCATAGAAAGAGACAGAGAGGGGCCCAGAGAGACAGGGGCCTAGAGTGAGATAGAGAACGGTGTTTAGAGAGAGAGAGGGGCCAAGAGACTAAAAGAGGGGCATAGAGAGAGAAAGGCTTTCAGAGAGATAGAGGAGACTAGAGAGAGGTGCCTAGAGAGAGAGGGGCCCAGAGAGATAGAGAGAGAGGGGCCTAGAGAGATAGAGAGAGAGGGGCCCAGAGGGATAGAGAGAGAAGGGCCTGGAGGGATAGAGAGAGGGGCCAAGAGAGAGAAAGAGTGGGGCCAAGAGAGAGGGGCCAAGAGGGAGAGAGGAGCCGAGAGAGAGAGGGGGGCACGAAGAGAGAGGGGGCCTAGAGAGGGAGGGGGGCATGGAGAGAGAGGGGGACTAGAGAGAGAGAGGGGCTGAGAGAGAGAATGGGGCTGAGAGAGGGAGAGGGGGCTAGACCGAGAGTGGGGCCAAGAGATTGTGGCCTAGAGAGATAGACTGGGGCCTAAAGAGAGAGATAGGGGCCTAGAGAGAGTGATAGGGGCCTATAGTGACAGACAGGACATAAGAAAGAGAGAGGGGCCAAGAGCGAGTGGGGCCTAGAGAGAGAGAGGCCAAGAGAGAAAGAGAATGGGCCTAGAGAAATAGAGAGAGATGGGAGACTGGAAAGACATTGGGGGGCCTAGAGAGAGAGGCCAAGAGAGAGGGGCCAAGACAGAGAGGGGCCTAGAGAGAGGGGCCCAGAGAGAGTGGCCAAGAGAGAGAGAAAGAGGTCTAGAGTGAGAGGGGCCAAGGGAGGGGATGAGAGAGAGAGGGGCCAAGGGAGAGGGGACGAGAGAGATAGAGGCCTAGAGAGAGATGGGCCAAGAGAGAGAGACCTAGGGAGAGAGAGGGGCCTAGAGATAGAGGGGAGCGTAGAGAGAGAAGGGGCCTAAAGAGAGGGGCGTAGAGATAGAGGGGCGTAGAGATAGAGGGGCCTAGAAAGAGAGGGGCCTAGTTAGAGAGAGAGGGGCCTAGTTAGAGAGAGAGAGGGGCCTAGTTAGAGAGAGAGAGAGGGGCCTAGTTAGAGAGAGAGAGGGGCCTAGTTAGAGAGAGAGAGGGGCCTAGTTAGAGAGAGAGAGGGGCCTAGTTAGAGAGAGAAAGGGGCCTAGTAAGAGAGAGAAAGGGGCCTGGTAAGAGAGGGGCCTAGAGAGAGGGGGGCCAAGAGAGAGAGGGGCTAGATAGAGGGGCCTCCAGAGAGAGAGGGGCCTCCAGAGAGGGGACAATAGAGAGAGAGGGGACTACAGAGAGAGGCCTAGGGAGGGAGGGGCCTAGAGAGAGAGGTGGGACAACAGAGAGAGGGGCCCAGAGAGAGGCCTAGAAAGAGAGAGGGGCAGAAAGAGAGGGGCAGAAAGAGAGAGGGGCCTAGAGAGAGAGAGGGGCCTAGAGAGAGAGAGGGACCCAGAGAGGGGCCAAGAGAGAAAGAGGCCTAGAGAGAGAAAGGGGCCAAGAGAGAAAGAGGCCAAGAGTGAGAGGGGCCAAAAGAGAGAAAGGGGCCAAGAGTGAGAGGGGCCAAAAGAGAGAAAGGCGCCAAAAGAGAGAAAGGGGCCAAGAGAGAAAGAGGGCTCTAAAGAGACAAAGAGGGGCCTAGAGGGAGGTGCCTAGAGAGAGAGGTGCCTAGAGAGAAAGAGGTGCCTAGAGAGAGAGAGGTGCCTAGAGAGAGAGGGGGACCTAGAAAGAGTGAGAGGGGCCTAGAGCGACAGAGAGGGCCTAAGAAAGAGAGAAATGGGCCTAGAGAGAGGGGCCTTGAGAGAGGGGCCTACAGACAGAGAGGGGACTACAAAGAGAGAGAGGGACCAAGAGAGAGGGGGGGTCAATAGATATTGGGGCCTAGAGAGAGGGGGGCCTAGAGAGAGAGGGGCCTAGAAAGAGAGGGGCCAAGAGAGAGAGGGGCCTAGAGAGAGTGGGGCCAAAAGAGAGAGGGGACTTGAGAGAAAGAGCAAGAGGGGCCTAGAGAGAGGGGAAAGAGAGGGGCCTAGACAGAGGGACCCAGAGAGAGGCGCCAAGAGAGAGTGGGGCCTAGAGAGAGAGGGGGGCCTAGAGATAGAGAGGGGCCTTGAGAGAAAGAGCTAGAGGGGACTAGAGAGAGAGAGGGGCCGAGAGAGGGGGCCGAGAGAGGGGGCCGAGAGACAAGGGTCTAGAGAGATAGAGGGGCCTAGAGAGGAGGGGCCCAGAGAGGAGGGGCCCAGACAGAGGCCTAGAGAGAGGCGTAGAGAGAGGGGGCCTTGAGAGAGAGGCCTAGAGAGGGGCCTAGAGAGAGAGGGGCCTAGAGAGAGAGGGGCCTAGAGAGACAGGAGCCTAGAGAGATAGAGGGGGGCCAAGAGAGTGGGGCCAAGAGGGCCAAGAGGGGCCAAGAGAGAGGGAGTCTAGAGAGAGAGGGATCTAGAGAGAGAGGGGTCTAGAGAGAGAGGGAGTCTAGAGAGAGAGGGGCCAAGAGAGAGGGGACTTGAGAGAGAGGTTCCTACAGAGAGAGGGGACTTGAGAGAGAGGTTCCTACAGAGAGGGGGGGCCAACAGAGAAGGGCCCAAAGAGAGGCCAAGAGAGAGTGGGGCCTAGAGAAAGGGGCAAGAGAGAGAAAGAGTGGCCAAGAGAGGGAATGAGAGGCCAAGGTAGAGATAGGAGGGGCCTAGAAAGAGGGGCCGAGAAAGAGGGGACGAGAGAGAGGGGCCTAGAGAGAGAGGCCAAGAGAGAGAGGGGCCTACAGAGAGAGAGGGGCCTAGAGAGAAGGGCCTACAGACAGAAAGGGGGCGTAGAGTGAGATGCCAAGAGAGTGAGAGGGGACTAGAGAGAGAGGGGCCTAGAGAGGGAATGAGGGACTTAGACAAAGAGAGGGACCTTTAGAGAGAGGGGTCCAGAGAGGGGGGACAAGAGAGAGAGGAGCCAAGAGAGGGGCATTGAGAGAAAGAGTGAGACGGGCCTAGAGAGAGACAAAGGGGCCCAGAGAGAGACAAAGGAAGAGTGGCCTAGAGAGAGAGAGGGGCCTAAAGAGAGAAAAGGAATAGAGGGAAAGGGGATAGAGAGAGTCCTAGAGAGAGAGGGGCCTAGAGTAAGAGAGAGGGGCCTAGAGAGAGAGAGTGGCCTAGAGAGAGAGAGTGGCCTAGAGAGAGAGAGGGGCCTAGAGAGGGGTCTAGAGTGAGAGAGAGAGAGAGGGGTCTAGAGTGAGAGAGAGGGGCCAAGGAAGAGGGGCCAAGAGAGAATGGCCTAGAGAGAGAGGGGCCAAGAAGAAAGGCCAAGAGAGAGAGGAACCCAAAGAGACAAACCTAGAGAGAGAGGGGGCCTACATAGAGGGGGCCCAATGAGAGGATGGGGGCCTAGAGAGGGGCATAGAGAGAGAGAAAGAGGGGCCTAGTTAGAGAGAGAGGGGCCTAGAGAGAGAGGCGCCTAGAGAGAAAGGCGCCTAGAGAGAGGGGCTAGAGAGAGAGGGGCTAGAGAGAGAGGGGCCTAGAGAGAAAGGGGCCTAGAGAGAGAGGGGCTTAGAGAGAGCGTCGTAGATAGAGAGAGGGGCCTAGAGAGAGGGGGGCCTAGTAAGAGAGAGGGTCCTAGAGAGAAAGGGGACTAGAGAGAGAGGGGCTTAGAGAGAGCGTCGTAGTTAGAGAGAGGGGCCTAGTTAGAGAGAGGGGCCTAGTTAGAGAGAGGGGCCTAGAGAGAGGGGCCAAGAGAGAGGCACTAGAGAGAGGCGCTAGAGAGAGAAAGAGGGACTTTGAGAGAGGCCTAGAGAGGAGGGGCCGAGAGAGAGGCCTAGAAAGAGAGGCCAAGAGAGAGGGGCCGAGAGAGAGAGGCTTAGAAAGAGAGGCCTAGAGAGGGGCAGAGAGAGAGACTAAAGAGGGGATTAGAGAGAGAGAGGGGTCTAGAGTGAGAGAGAGGGGCCTAGGGAGAGAGAGGGGCCTAGGGAGAGAGGGGCATAGAGAGAGAAGGGCCTAGAGAGAGAGGGGCCTAGAGAGAGGGGGCCAAGAGAGAGAGAGGGGCCCAGAGAGAGAGGGGGTCGAGAGAAAGAGGGGCCAAGAGAGAGGGGCCAAGAGAGAGGGGCCTAGAGAGAGGGGCCTAGAGAGAGGGGCCTAGGAGAGGGCCGAGAGAGAGAGGGGGCCTAGAGAGGCCTTGAGAGAGAGAGGGGCCTAGAGAGAGAGAGAGGCCTAGTTATAGAGAGTGGACTGGAGAGGAGATTAGAGAGGGGACTAGGGAGAGGGGGGGACAGAGAGGGAGGGGCCGAGAGAGTGGGGCCTAGAGAGAGAGCGTCCTTGAGACAGGGGTCCTAGAGAGAGGGAGGGGCCTAGAGTGAGAGATAGAGGGGCCTAGAGAGAGAGTGGACTGGAGTGAGAAGGGGCCAAGAGTGAGAGAGGGGCCAAGAGTGAGAGAGGGGCCAAGAGTGAGAGAGGGGCCAAGAGTGAGAGAGGGGCCTAAAGAGAGGAGCCTAGAGGGAGAGAGGGACCTAGAGGGAGGGGCCAAGAGAAAGATGGGGCCCTAGAGAGGGACAGAGGGGCCAAGAGAGAGGGGCCTAGAGAGATTGAGAGAGGGGGGCCTAGAGAGAGGGGGGCCTAAAGAGGGGGTAGAGAGAGGAGTCTAGAGAGAGTGGAGTCTAGAGAGAGAGGGGTCTAGAGAGAGAGAGGGGTCTAGAGAGAGAGAGGGGCCAAGAGAGAGGTGCAAGGAGAGAGGTGCCAAGAGAGAGAGGGGCCTATAGAGAGAGGGGTGCCGAGAGAGGGGCCGAGAGAGGGGCCTATAGAGAAAGGGGTGCCGAGAGAGGGGCCGAGAGAGGGGCCGAGAGAGGGGCCGAGAGAGGGGCCGAGAGAGGGGCCGAGAGAGGGGCCGAGAGAGGGGCCGAGAGAGAGAAAGACGGGCCAAGAGAAAGAGAGGGGCGTAGAGAGAAGGCCTAGAGAGAGGGCCTAGAGAGAGGGGCCTAGAGAGAGAGGGGCCTAGAGAGAGAGGGAGAGAGAAGAGAGGCAGGCAGTCAAAGAGTTAGAGAGACAAAGAGACCGATTGAGAGAGAGAGGGAAAGTGAGAGAGGCCGAGAGAGGTCTAGAGAGAGAGGCCGAGAGAGGCCGAGAGAGGTCTAGAGAGAGAGAGGCCGAGAGAGAGGGAGAGAGGCCTAGAGAGAGAACGGCCAAGATAGAGGCCTAGAGAGAGAAAGGCCAAGATAGAGGCCTAGAGAGAGAAAGGCCAAGATAGAGGCCTAGAGAGAGAAAGACCTAAGAGAGGCCAAGAGAGAGAGGCCTAGAGAGAGAAAGGCCTAGAGAGAGGCCTAGACAGAGAGGCCTAGAGAGAGAGAGAGGTCTAGAGAGAGAGAGAGGCTAGAGAGAGAGAACCTGACAGGAGTATAGTACAATTTTTGTCGCTGCCATTGTCAAAAACAATTGAACCTGGAAAAGTAAAGAAACTTCAAATTGTAAAGTCTAACTGTAACGCAAATGATAGTTAAATGGATATTGAATGTTTTATAGGCAAATAGAGCAAGTGTTGTTAATTTTAAGATATAATGATCAGATAATATACCTCATGAGCTATAGGGTAAGCTCGCCGCCTTTGATAGAGAGGTATAAAGAGCTCTTTGAAAAGTCATATGAACTGGACAAAAGTGTAGCCAAGTAAGGGAATTCATAAATTTAACAACATATAACATAGGAAACACTCTCTTCCTTATCCTACAAATATGCTGTTATCAGAGAGGTACCTTGTGTAGCTCATCTTTTGTATCCACAAGATAAAACTTTAAGTCCTCTTGAAAGTGAGATGCAAGGCTTAATTTCCAAGACTTCTTCAATTGATGCCTTTTCTTCATATCCACCGGAAGGTCCTAATATGAGATTAGAATATTTTAAGACTAAATAGATTAAGCACATCAAAGAAAGATGAGAACATTTAGTAATATTAACCAGTATGAGAACAACAGTACTAGGGAGACCCATAGCTCTAAACACTGAAAGGCAATGCTTTCCAAACTCGTCAATGTAATCATCATCATGTATAGTGCCAGCCGTTGCTAAAAAGGCAATAAGGTCTGCAACCTGATAAAAAATATAAGCCAGAATTTAAAGACACACTTGGGTCCATCACCAAGGTATCAAACAGAAAAAACACACAAATAAGGACGAATCAAAAAGGAGTATTTACCTTTTCCATTTCCAACCATGACAAGAGATCCCCATCAGGTGCCTCCACGACACACATCTGACCAAAGTCAATCCCTTCAATCAGTCTGGATAGCTTCAAAAAGTTCATTTTCTTGAATTGGAAATTAAAATAAAGTAAAAAGCCCTAAAATCACAACTACCTATGCCTGCCACCTACATGTGCATCACAAACTGAAGAGACCAACTCATTCATTGGTTGAGAGAGAGCGAGGAACCCCCCCCCCCCATTGAGGTCGATCATAACCTGTAATTAGGAACAGACAGTAAATAACATTGAAACTAATGATCTCAAAAGTCAAAAAAAAATTATTTTTTGTTCAAACTGCACACTCAAAAAATGACGGCACTCAAATGGTGAAAGCGAAGCAATCAAACTTCTCACCATAGAGAGCAATTTGGCTTACATGGACCACTCGCAAATGTGTTTGGTCATTGTGGAACTGAACTCGAGTTTCTCCAACTAACTGGGATAACCGACCTATGGAAACTTATTAACCTCGACCTTACCTTCTCTCAGCCATCAATAGTCTAGACACACAAGTGCACCAAAGGCAATTGTTTCTATAGGTCACTACTGCTTATGCCTTCCACCTACATGTGCATCAGTAATTGTATAGACTGGCATTGTCTGAGCAGAGTACAATTTCCGTCGCTGGCATTGTTAGAAAAAAGATGAACCTGCAAAAGAAAAGAAACTTCAAATTGTAAAGACTAACTGTAACACAAATGATAGATAAAGTTTCTCTAGGGGCCCACTGTGTAAAACACAATTCAAAGAATTAAACAGTAGAAACAAAAAAAATACGACCTGAAAACTTTAAAAAATCAATTCATCTAACCAAAGAAAAAGAAAACACTAAGGCGAGGTCTTCAGTGAGCATATCAGAATCATACCCGACCTAGAATTTCCATGGTGCCAAGCTCAGATCTCAAGCCAATTTCCAATTAAAAGTAAAATGATGATGCTCTGAAGAAGTAACAGACGTTAGAGCCATGTCAGAAGGAAAAAAAAATCTGAAGAAAAAAAAAACTTCTCACTTCTGAAGGAACAATGTTGTCATCCCTAAACTTAAACATTTGGTCATCCTCGAGTACAAGATAACATACCATATTTTTTTTCTTCTACTCTTCTTTTCCTTCTCTTTCCTTTTATTTCCTTCCTTTTTCACTCTCTTCGTTTTCTTTCTTTTTCTTTCTAAATATCCCGTTTATAATATCCATCAGTTAAGGCTAAGCTTTGGTAACTACAGATTGAACACCATAATCACCTGGAAGAAAAACTCATAAGCACTGGGACCCATGTCTAAGTGTTTGGCCTTGCAAAGGTCTACCATTGTCAAAAACAAAAAATCTAAAAAAAGTAAGTTCCTAAAAGTGGATCACCTTCATGTACAAGAAACTTACCTTCCAGAGGAAAAGGTTCAGAAGCTCGGCATAGTTTCCTCCTCGAAGTGCAGCATGGTTGATAAAACATGTGTTATAATTAATGTGCACTACTCAAGGCCCTATGTCAAATTTCTGAAAGAAAAAACAAGATAATGAATTAGAGACGTGAGTGAAAATTATTTTTTTTATAACAAAAAAGAAGTCCTGCAAGAGAAACTCCAGATAACTGAAACTTACAAGCAACCGGAGAGCATTCATTGAAACACACGTACACAACAAAAGAAAATTGAAGATAGCAAAACAAACGATACTTAAATGACAAATTTTATGTGGAAAAGGAGCTAATCTATGCATATATCACACAAAAATGTTCAAGATAGCTTGCCTGAAACAGAGGAAGAAAATCCTCCTCCACAATTTCTTGCCCCCAATGCAACTCATAGACGGACACCTTCAACCATCCAAGATCAGTTGAAAGATTTGGAGATTGATTTGAAGGCTGATTCTTTAAAGCAAAGAAACTTACAAGGAGATCAAGTCGGCTTTGGTTAAGATGCAAGCCATATAGGACGAAAAGCGAGGCGGAGCCTGCGGGAGACCAAAATCACATGCTTAAAATGTTTGTATCAGCAGAAAAGAGAGTTTACAAAGGGGAAAATGAATGAATAGCCTCATATATGGTCAGTGCCGAGGACATGACGGGAGTGACTAATTGATCCATCGATCTATCTATTTATATCTATGTGATTAAGCAAGGTTTAAGAACATTGATTATGACCTTTTTCAGGAGTGTACAGAACATTTAATTTCCATCCCAAAAATTTTATGTATGAGCCAGATGCATGACAAAACAGAGCTCCTAGGTTTAATTGTCTACTATGTCAAACGCCTATAAATATATTTCACTGCTTCTAAACAGTTCTAGTAGCTTTACTCAAAACAGATGATGGTTGAATTAGGCACCACATAAACAAATTGATAAATAAATGAATAAAAAAAATGACATACACCCAACTACTTGTGCTCATCCAATCAAGTGAATGATCTGGCCTTTTAGCTTCCAACTCAATCCTGAAAGCTTTTGAACAAGAACCTCGTTGATATTCTTTTTAATCAATGTTTCCAAGCACCTTCAAGAAACCCAAAGAACCAGTTATTAGTTTCCAACAGGCCAAATAATGTTCTTTATTCATACCGTCTTCCAAGGTGCATCCCTGCTACAATCATAGAGATGAAACTCTTGAACTGACACAGACAGCTTCAATAAAAAATTCTCCTTCAGGAAACATGTTATGATAAATGTTCACTCTTAGTTGTTTCCAGAGACTAGAGGCCCTAGGAGTAACCATCTCCCAATCATCGATACTGTAGACGCTCAACTGCACCAAAGTCAATCACTTTTGTACGTCAAAACAGCCTCAAAAAGTCCATTAACTTGAATTCAGAATAGCATAAAATTACAAAGTCCTAAAGCACTACTGCCAGCGCATACATGTGCATCAGCACCTAAAGAGACCAACACATTTATTGATTGAGAAAAGGACAGGCCTGTGATCCACTTTTGGTGACCTTTGTGCTTTATTTTTCTGATCGACCGACTTTTGAGGTAGATTTTAACCTGTAAATATGAAAACAAACACTGAATAACACGGAATATGGCGATATTAATATCAAAAAAAAAAATTTATTACAGTTCAAATAAAGACTAAACAAATGGCTCCACTCAAAGGGCTACTATTTTTCTGTCTATTTAGATAAGTGGAAAAACATTTTACCTCATAATTCCGAACACTAAATTTGACTTTGTGACTCTTTTGTGCCAATAGCAGTAATGAGAGTGAAATGCAAGAAAGGTGGCTGCAAAAGGTGTGGTGTAAATGTTGTCATGACCTGGAATAATCATGAAACACTTGAGTGGCAATTCATTTCACACATTCAAACCACTCATCAACCAGTTCTTCATCAGATGAAGAAAGAAATTGCACAACATCAGTCGCTATTAATATTAAAATCAAATGAGAAGATTACTATACCTGTGAGAACTAGTATTGAGTACCCTTTGTTAGTTGCAGCTCCACTACCAATTTTTTCTTCTTTGAAACAGAGCTTCTGGCCGTGGCAAAAGATATACTTCACCAAATAACCTCTGTATCATAGTGATTGAATTCAAATGTTTCCGAGGGTTGAGCAGCAAGTACCAAAGATTGGGACCGTTCACTAGAAGAGAGACATAACCAAAGTCCAATCAGCCACAGAACTTTACATATATATAAGCAATTTCTACACTAACACATATTTATAAACACCACACAAACAAATACATTTTATTAGGGAAAATATGCCAAACAGCAAAGGATGCTCTGTAACATACAATAATTTTTCTTTCCTTTATTTTTTCCTTCCTTTTTCACTCATTTTTTTCTTTTCTTTTTAAACATCCCATTTATAATACCCATCAGTTAACGCTAAAATTTGGTAACTACAGATTGCACACCATAATAACCTCAAGGTAAAGCTCATAAGCACCGGGACCCATGTTTGAGTGCCTGGGCTTGTAAACGTCTACCAGTGTCAAAAATAGAAATTATTTGAAAGAGCAAATTCCTAAAAGTGGTCACCTCCATGTACAAGAAGCTTACCTTCCGAGGAAAAGGTAAAGAAGCTCGACATAGTTTCTTCCTCAAAGTGCAGCAAAGTTGATATGGCGTTGGTTACAATTAAAAGAGCACTATTCCAAGCCATATATCAAACTTCTAGAAGAAAGAACAAGATAAATAAATTTGAGTCAGCGTGCGAAAATTGATCTTTTCTCAACAAAAAAGTAGTCATGCGAGAGAAACTTCAGATAACTTAAGCTTACAAGCAACCAGAAAGCACTCATTGAAACACAAGTACACAAGCAAGGAGAATTGAAGAGAATATAGCGAGCAATACATTTTGAGAAAGGAGCTGATGTATGCATATATCACACCAAAATGTACAAGATAGCTGGCCAAAAATAAAGGAAGCATATCCTCCTCCACAATTTCTTTCCCCCCAATGCAACTCATACACGGACACATTTGACCACCAAGACAAGTTGAAAGATTTAGAGATTGATTCTTTGAACAAAAGAAGGTTAAAAGGAAATAAAGTTGGCTTTGTTCAAGATGCAAGCACATGGGTCGAAATGCAAAGTAGAGCCTGTGGAAGACCAAAATCACATGCTTAAATGTTTGTACCAGCAGAAAAGAGAGTTTATAAATGGAAAAATGAATGAAATAGACACATATATGACTAGAGCCGAGGACTTGACTGGAGTCACTAATTGAACAATTGATCTCTCTATGTTTTTATATGTGATTGAGTCAGGTTTAAGATAATCAATTATGACCTTCTTTCAGTAGAGTACAGAAAACATTCATTTTCCATCAAAAAATTTGAAGTATGAGCCAGATGCATGACAAAACATGTTATGATGAATATTCACTCATGGTTGTTTCAAGAGAATGGAGGCACTGGGAGTAACCGTCTCCCAACCATAAATACTCCGAACACTCAACTGCACCTAAGTCAATCACTTATGTAGGTCAGAACAGCTTCAAAAAGTCCATTTATATTGAATTGGGAATAGCATAAAACTAGAGCCTACAACACTTCTACTTCTTCCAACCACATACATGTGCATCAGCACCTAAAGAGACTGACACATTCATTGATTGAGAAAAGGACAGGCCTGTGATCCACTTTTGGTGACCTTTGTGCTTTATTTTTCTGATGGACCGACTTTTGAGCTAGATTTTAACCTTTAAATATGAAAACAAACACCGAATAACTTGGAAGATGGAGATCTCAACAGTAAAAAAAAAATGATAACTGTTCTTATAAATGCTCAACAAATGGCTTCACTCAGATGGCCACTATTTTTCTCTCTATGTAGATAAGTGGAGCAACATTTCACCTCATAATTTCGAACACCATATATTAGAATTGGAGACTCTTCCATGCCAATGCCAATAATATTATTATTTTGAGAGCGAAATGCAGGAAAGGTGGTTGTAGAAGGTGTGGCGTGAATATTGTCATGACCTAGAATAATCATGAAACACTAAAGTAGCAATTCATTTCATGCATTCAAACCACTCATCAACCAGTTCTTCGTCAGATAGAGAAAGAAATTGCTCAACATCAGTCGCTAATAGTATTAAAATCAAACGAGAAGATTACCATACCTGTGAGAACTAGTATATACCCTTTGTGAGTTGCAGCTCTACAACCCCTTTTTTTCTTTCAAACAGTGGTTCTGCCCAAGTATTAAATACTGGCCAAAGCTATATAAGATTGGGACCGCTCACTTGAAGAGAGACAAAACAAAAAGTCCAATCAACCACAGTTTAACATACTTATAGGCAATTTTTACACTAACACATTTATAAACACAAAAAAAAACTTTTTTGTAGAGAAAATATACCAAAGAACAGAGGATGCCTTGTAAGCAATAGCAACAGCATCAAACTGAAAGGATCAAACACTCCTATAGTACCATCAAAAACACCAACATCTAGTGCACTTGAAATTGGCACAGACAAAAATTCTCTAGGGGCCCACTGTATATCAGACAATTCAAAGAATAAATCAGTTAAGCAAAAAAATACACTACCTGAAAACTTGAAAAAATCAATTCTTCTAACTAAAAAAAAAAAAAGAGAAGACTACAGAGAGGTCTTCGGTGAGCATATCAGAATCATACCCGACAAAGAATTTCCAGTGCCAAGCTCATAAGATCTACTGCCAATTTCCAAATAAAGTTAAAATGATGATGCCCTGAAGAACTATCAGACATTAGAGCCATGTCTGAAGAAAAAAAAAATCTTACGGAAAAAAATTCTGAAAGAAAAAAATCTTAAGGAAAAAAACTTCTGAGTTGTGAATGAACAATGTTGTCATCCCAAACTTAAACCTTTGGTCATCGTCGAGTTCAAGATAACATGCGATATTTTTATTTTTCTTCCTACTTTTTCATTTTACTTTCCTTTTCTTTCCTTCCTTTTTCAATCCTTCACTTTTTGTTTCTTTTTCTTTATAAATATCCAGTTGATAATACCCATTAGTTAATGCTAAAATTTTGTAACTACAGGTTAAACACATAATCACCTCGAAATAAAGCTCATAAACACCCTGACCCATGTCTGAGTGGTTTGGCTTGCAAAAGTCAACCACTGTCAAAGTAAAAATTATAAAAAAGTAACTTCCTAAAAATGGATCACCTCCATGTACAAGAAGCTTACCTTCCAAAGGAAAATGTTAAGAAGCACGGCATAGTTTCCTACTCAAAGTGCAGCAAGGTTGATATTAAAAGAATTTCCAGTGCCAAGCTCTTCATGTCTCATGCCAATTTCCAATTAAAAGCAAAATGATGATTCCCTGAAGAAGCATCAAACGTTAGAGCCATGTCTGAAAAAAAATAAGTTTGAAGGAAAAAAAAAACTTCTGAGTTGTGGATGAACAATGTTGTCATACCAAAACTTAAAGCTTTGGTCATCCTAGAGTACATGATAACACACAATATTTGTTTCTTTTCTTCTCTCTACTATTCTTTTCCTTCACTTTCCTTTTCTTTCCTTTTCTTCCCTTTTCTTTCCTTTCTTTTTCACTCCTTTCTTTTCTTTCTTTCTTTTCCTTTTTAAATATCCCATTAATAATATCCGTCAATTAAAGCTCAAATTTGGTAACTACAAATCGAACACCATAATCACCTCAAGGTAAAGCTCGAAAGCACCGGGACCCATGTCTGAGTTGGGCTTGTAAAGGTCTACCACGGTCAAAAATAAAAATTATATAAAAAAGTAAATTCCTAAAAGTGGATCACCTCCATGTACAAGAAGCTTACCTTCCAAAGGAAAAGGTTATGAAGTTCGGCATAGTATCCTCATCAAAGTGCAGCAAGGTTGATCTGACGTTGGTTATAATTAATTCGCAGTACTGCACACCATATTTAGAACTTCTGAGAGAAAGAACATATATAAATTTGAGTCATCATGCAAAAATTGTTCGTTTCTCTACGAAAAAGAAGTCCAACGGGAGAAAATCCAGATAACTTAAGCTTATAAGCAACCAAAAAGCACTCACTGGATCACACGTACACATCAAAGAGAACAAAACGAGAAATACATTTTGAGAAAGGAGCTAATGTATGCATATATCACACAAAATTTTATGATAGCTTGCCTGGAAGAAGGGAAGCAAATCCTCCTCCATAGTTTCTTGCCCCCCAATGCAACTCGTAGACGAACACCATTGACCACTGCCACTACCGTTTATTCAGTTTGTATCCTCCTCCAACTAGACAATATTGAAATGCTTCACCTTCCACAGGAGCTGCAACAAACATTCAGTTAGGAGCAGACTTACAAAAGAAGATAATTGTATCACTTCTACCTTTGATTAGTAAAATAATACCTTAACTACGTTCAATTAATGACCACAAGACTAGTGTTCTTCAATTTTCTTATTGCAACCTGAAATGAACGACAATAATGTCATCATATACTAAAAAGACTGGCACAAACTATAACGAATAGAAATAAGATGGAAGTTGCCATTGCAAACAAATGAGAACTAACAAATTTTTGCCTTACTTACCTATTTAAAGATAAGCAACATTACACATTCAACTGAGAAACCACCCCATGCAGATCAGCTCATGGAAAATGCTTAAATGTTTATCGTGGGGTTGCATTTGCTATACTCCATGTATTATTTTGCCACTTCAGCCCCCAACTAGAACTCTCCCAATCTTCAGCTCATCTCCTCCTCCTTACCTTCTTGAACATTCTTTCTTCTTTCTTTTCTTCCTCCCTTTCCTTTTCTTTCTTTTTCTTTTTCTTTTTTTTCTCTTTCTTTTTTCTTTTGTTTTTCTGTTTCTTTTTTTCTTTTTCCTTTTTTTCTTTATCCTTTTTTTCTTTTCTTCATTTTTTTTCTTTTTCTTTTTTTCTTTTTTTTTCTTTTTTTATTTTTTTTTTCTTTCTTTCTTTTCTCATATAGGAAACAAACTTTGCCTAAAGAAAAATAACAAATACGCCCTAGAGAACATGATGGAACACCCCTGCAAAACAGAATAAATATTAGCAACAAAAAATCAATCAAAGGAATCAGAAGCAATAAAATTAACTAGAGCATCTCTACTTCAAACAAATTTCCTACAACATACTTTCTAGAACAAATCGCTTTCCTCAAAAAAATTGTAACAGAATTTCAGGAAAATCTTCTGTATAATAGCAGTCTTTCTAATTATATCTGTTATAATAAAGAAACATAAAATATGGAGAAAATCTAACACATACTGATCTAGAAACAAAGCAGGAAGTAATTTTCATCAATAATAGAAATAAAAAGGCATAACAAACAGAAGTTAAAAGTAAGTTGCATTCACATTTTAACAATTAAAGATATAAAATATGGCAGAAATCTAACACATACTAAGATCAATCTTCAGTTACATACACGCAGTCATGAGAGGAGAACAGTTTTGAACAACATAAGAGGATTCAGGCCGGATGGAGGAATAGTTGTGGATGAGAAACTCAAAATAATGAATAAACCAAATTAAATTCATTTGAAAAAGAAAAAAATTGGAAAGCATCAGCTTTCAATAATGTTAAAACCAAATAAGAAGATTACTTCATCAACTAAAGAAAAACATTGCAAAGCATCACTACTGAGAAGATTCCATTACACATTACATTACACTCTAATCATCAAATAAAGACGAAGACAATACTTCTAGTTGCCTACTAACATCTACATGCTACTACAAGAAAACAACTCTGAATTCAAAACTAGATATTAGAGAACTCCCAATCATTGCATCAAAACAAGTCTAATAAAAGAAAACTAACCAACAGAGTAAGATGAAAAAAATTTCAGCATTCAAATAAAGAATAATCAATCAATGTAATAAATCTCCGTCTCAATTAATTTCTTTGCAAGCAAGTTCTAATTAATTATAAATGCATTTTTACATACCTCTCAACTGTATCAATAAAGAGCTTGAGTTCGTTGTAGACACCATACATCGTAATTATCATCAATTAGAGATATCAGGCCTGAGATTTTGGGGGCAAAAACCCTTGATCGGGAGTAACAAGGATCGAAAACCACACACATTGATCCAAAGTTTCTCGCATAGAAGCATTTCTCTGCTAGCTCTTGCTCCTTCCATTGTCTGCAGTTATTAAAGTCGATCGGGAATTAATGATTACATAACAAAATGAGACCAAATTAATTGTTCGTGAACTAGGACCAGTTGTTTGATAATATATATATATATATATATATATATATATATATATCTTCAAATATTGATCAAGTCTACTAATTAATTGCAATTACTTACTTTGAGATGGCCCTAAGCTCCCTCGGTGAACAGACTGTACTAGATTGTAATCTAACTTGGCATATTCAAGCAGCAGGGGGTTGCAAGCAGTACTGTTGAGCTCTGAGATGTAAGTATCTGGCATACTTTCTTGGCAACCACTAGTGAGTTGGTATCTTGACAGTTCTGACGACATGCTTGGCAAGCGAAGGATCCATATATGGGAGGGCTGATTTCAAGTGCTCTAAAGCAAAAGCCACTGCTTCGTCCAATATGTCTTCCCCTTGGGCGCAAAGGAATGCTGCTTCATGCAAACTAAGCAGCCCCTTCACATCCAAAGCCAAGTTCTGCTTGAACTCGCCCTGTTCGTCCATAAACTTGTTGAAGACATCTGTACATGTATATTCATACCACATTTACAAGAGCAGGTTATAAAGAATTAGTTGAATTAATATCAAGAACTACAATAGTGAAACTGCATGATCAATATTAATTGCAGCTGGAATTGAAGAGTACTGAGGATTAATTAATACTACTTTAAATTACCTGTGGGAGCCTTGTATCTTCCATCTCTCGGGACGCAAAATCGGGTGGCTACAGAGTATAGATCATCAAAATCAACAATAACGTCGTTTGAATTTGTAGTATGAATTCGGAGCAAAAAACCTATGATTAAAGAGACTAAAGGACATTTTCGAGCAAAATTTATGGAAAAGAGAATAAATCAAGATTACGTGTTGCTCCATCCCAAACGATCGCGAGCTTGAAGCTCGGATAGTAAACCTGTTGCTGGTTTGGCAGTGCCTACGAGATAGAAAATGACAAAAGAACTGATTAATAATTTACACAATCAAAAATAAATTAAAAATATATCCAGCAAACAATCCCACTTGAAATCAGATAATAAGTGACATTCAACGAAATAAATGACTTTGACACGTCAACATAGTCCAACCTCGCTGCTTAATGTATGCTGTCCCTGGCGGGGGCCTGCGCTTGCTCTTTTCCAAAATCACTGCAATTCATGACATAATATAAAATTGTAAACGTATAAGAGTAAGACATGAAGAATCTACAAGAAAAGTTAAAAAAACTGTCACTACAGCAGTGCAACTATGGTATCTACCTTGTTCAACATTTCCAAAGGCACTTTCAACGATTAGTTTGGATTCATCATCTGCAGCAGCCAAAAAACCATAAAGACACACTGCCGCTACCGCTTATTCAGTTTGTATCCTCCTTCAACAAGACAATATTGAGATGTTTCACCATCCACAAGAACTGCAACAAACATTCAGTTAGGGGCAGACTTATGAAAGAAGATAATTGCATCACTTCTACCTAAGATAAACAAAATAATACCTTAACTATCTTTGATTAATGACCACAAGACTACTGTTCTTCAATTTTCTTATTGCAACCTGAAATGAACGACAATAATGTCATCATATACTAAAAAGACTGGCACAAACTATAACAAATAGAAATAAGATGGAAATTGCCCAATGCAAACAAATGAAAACTAACAAATTTTCGCCTTACTTACTTATTTCAAAATAAGCAATATTACACATGCAACTGAGAAACCACCTCATGCAGATCAGCTCAAGGAAAAAATGCTTAAATGTTCATCGTGGGGTTGCATTTTCTCTACTCCCATGTATTATTCTGCCACTTCAGTCCCCCACCTGATATTCTCCCAATCTTCAACTCATCTCCTCATTACTTTCATGAACTTTTTTTCTTCTTTCTTTTCTTCCTCCCATTCCTTTTCTTTCTTTTTTTTTTTTTTTTTTTTTTCTTTTCCTCTTTTTTCTTTTATTTTTCTGTTTCTTTTTTCTTTTCCTTTTTTTCTTTTTCCTTTTTTTCTTTTTTCTTTTTTTCTTTTTTCTTTTTTTCTTTTTTTCTTTTTTTCTTTTTTTTCTTTCTTTCTCTTCTCATTCAAGAAACAAACTTTGCCTAAAGCAAGATAACAAATATGCCCTAGAGAACATGATGGAACACACCCCTGTAAAATAGAATAAATATTAGCAACAATAAATCAATCAAAGGAATCAGATGCAATAAAATTAACTAGAGCATCTCTAATGCAAACAAATTTCCTACAACATATTTTCTAGAACAAATTGCTTTCCACAAAAAAATTGTAACAGAATTTCAGGAAAATCTTTTGTATAGTAACAGTCTTTCTAATTATATCTGTTATATTAAAGAAATATAAAATATGGAGAAAATCTAACACATACTAATCTAGAAACAAATCAGGAAGTAATTTTCAACAATAATAGAAATAAAAAGGCATAACAAACAGAAGTTAAAAGTAAGTTGCACTCACATTTTGTGAAATAAAGATATAAAATATGGCAGAAATCTAACACATACTAGGTTCAATCTTCTGTTACATATGTCTAACATGCAATCATGAGAGGAGAACAGATTTGAACAACATAAAAGGATTCAGGCCGGATGGAGGAATAGTTGTGGATGAGAAACTCAAAATAATGAATGAACCAACTTAAGATCATTTGAAAAAGAAAAGAATTGCAAAGCATCAGCTTTCAATAATGTTAAAACCAAATGTGAAGATTACTTTATCAACAAAAGAAAAACATTGCAAAGCATCACTAATGAGAAGATTCCATTACACATTACATTACACTCTAATCATCAAAAAGAAGATGAAGACAATACTTCTAGTTGCCTACTCATATCTACATGCTAATACAAGAAAACAACTCTGAATTCAAAGCTAGAGATTAGAGAACTACCAATCATTGCATCAAAACATGTCTAATAAAAGAAAACTAACCAACAGATTAAGAATATAAACAGTTCAGCATTCAAATAAAGAATAACCAATCAATTTTATAAATCTTCATCTTAATTAATTTCTTTGCAGCCTGTTCTAATTTATTATTCATTCATTTTTACATACCTTTCAGCTGTATCAGTGAAGAGCTTGAGTTCTTCGTAGACACCATACATCGTAAGTATCATCAATTAGAGATATCAGGCCAGAGATTTTGGTAACCACTTCAGCCCCCACTTGGAATTCTCCCAATCTTCAGCTCATCTCCTCCTCCTTACTTTCTTGAACTTTCTTTCTTCTTTCCTTTCTTCCTCCCTTTCCTTTTCTTTCTGGTTTCTTTTCTTTCTCTTTCTTTTTTCTTTTTCTTTTCCCCTTTTTCCTTTTCTTTTTTCTTTTTTTCTTTTTCTTTTTTCTTTTTCCTTTTTTCTTTTTCCTTTTTTCTTTTTCCTTTTTTCCTTTTTTCCTTTTTTTCTTTTTTCTTTTTTTTTCTTTCTTATCCCCTAGAGAACATATTGAAACACCACTGCAAAATAGAATAAATGTTAGCAACGATAAATGAATCAATAGAATCAGAATCATCAAATTACTAGAGCTTCTCTACTTCAAACAAATTTCCTACAACATACTTTCTAGAAAAAATTGCTTTCCTCAAAAAAATTTTAACAGAATTTCAGGGAAATCTTCAGTATAGTAGCAGTCTTCCTAATTATATTTGTTATAATAAAGAAATATAAAACATGGAGAAAATCTAACACATACTAGGTCCAATCCTAGGATACATTCGCCTAACATACAATCATCAGAGAACACTTGCATATTACATAAAAAAATTAGGGCTCATGGAGGAACAATTGAGGATAAGAAACTCATGATAAATGAATAAGCTAAAGTAAGCTCATCAAATGAAGAATAAACTGTATGGGATCATTTATTAATGACATTAAAAGAAATGAGAAGATTATAATACCTATGGAAATTGGTATCAAATACCATTGGTCATCCTCATTTACAAGATGACATACAATATTCCATGTGCAACTAATGATCAGAGCATGCAACTCAGCTAAGGAAATTGCTAGAAACCCAATAGACCTATTCTTTCAAGCCGTTCTCAAGGTTCACTTCAGCTATGGTCCTCTACACACCACACCACCCACCAGATAGTCCCTAGCTGACTGTTACTCTCTCCAACCAACCACAAACCCGTGTTTCTGAAAAATCTCAAACCTCGACTAATAGTGAAAAAACCCCACCCAAAGATCAATAGGGCTTTCCATTAGGTTGTAATGGGGCTGGGGTAGGGGTAGGACAAAAGATATATTAATTGTGGGTTGCATTTTCTCCTACTCGAATGTATCATTCTGCCTTGAGTCATCCACCCAAAATTCCCCCGATCTTCAGCTCATATCCCTCATTCTTGCCTATTTGAACTTTCATTCTTTTTTTTTCTTGCTTCTTCTATTCATTCCCTCCTTTTCTTTTCTTCCTTTTTTCTTTTTTTCTTTTTCTTTTCTGGTTTTCCTTTTCTTTTCTTTCTTTTTCTTTTCTGGTTTTCCTTTTCTTTTCTTTCTTTTTCTTCCTTTTCTACCTTTTTCTTTTTTTTCTTTCTTTTCTTTCTCTTTCTTTTCATAGAGACAGCCAACTTTTCTTTTTCTTCCTTTCAATTTTTTCCCTTCATCTCATCCTCTCAAATATTTCTTCGCCCTTTTCCAACATAACCATAGGCTCAAGATACAAAGCATACCAGATGACATGCGAATAGGAGATAAAGGATAAAAAGGAAATTATTTTTGGGAAGGCCAATGAATAGGTATCAAAAAATGAGGAAAATGTAGGCTCAAAGGGGCTAAACAATGGGAAACAACTAGGTAGGCTAGAAAGGCTCAAACGATCCAAACAATGCCTAAATCATATCCCTAGCTGGTGTTTTTCTATGATTTCGCCTCAAGTTTCACTCAAACTGGTTCTAGAGTCAAGTGAGATCTTCAAAAAACACCATACCAACCTCCACTTACCAAAGCAACAGTCAATCAAACACTACTAATGTATGGTGAGTTGCATAAAGGACCATAGAGAAGTTTCCCCTATCCATTGGCTCAATCAAATATGCATTGGGATTCTAACGTTGTCCTTCACGCCATTAATTATCACTATATGGCCAAAAACAAGCCTACGAGACTAAGCCTATTTGACCAAAAGTGTGCCTGCTCCATATCTCAAGTCCAACAAATATGCCCTTCAGAATAGGAAGGAGTGCCACTGCAAAACAAAATAGATGTTAGCAGCAATAAATCAGTTAAAATCAAAAGCATCATAATCAACTTCAACTTCATTACTTCAGAAAAAAATCCTTCAACATACTTTCTAAAACAAAATTGCACTACACTACATAAAAGTAATCACTAGAATCAGTGCATCATAACCACTTATTGGCAGCATCCAATAGTTTAGACTTTTCCTCTTTGGATAATAAATAAACCCTTACATAAACTACAAAGGAAATCTATCTTCAAGGAACAATGTCCAACAAACCTAAGAATCTAGTCGAACTTCAATGAAGAAAAACTCCTCACGAGTCATATCCTTTGTCGACTTCTTGAATCAAATCATAAATGTATTAGAGATAATTCTCTTGGCCAAAACCAGAGGAAAAGAAATTCATGAAATCATGCCAAAACAAAATATAGACAAAGAATTTTTTCCATTTTCATATACATTTCATATACAGTAAATAATTTACTAGTTGCATATGGTTTAGCTTTATTTTTTTCTTCAAGGAAATTGGTCTTTCCCAATAGAACTAAATCCTAACTACTCATCTAGAAACTAATCTAGAAGTAACTTTCAACAAAAATAAAAATAAAAAAAAACTAAACCAAAAAAAGTTATGCTCTCGCATTTTGTCAAATAAAGATATAAAGTGTGGCAGAAATGTAACACATACTAGGTTCAATATTCGGTTACATATGTGTAAATCAAACACTCCAATAGCACCATCACAGAAACCAGCATATAACTAAGGGGTACATTGAAAGGTCATGCAGTTAAAAAAAAAAAATCAGTGGTAACAATAAAGTCATACAAACTGAAAATTGACATAATGGTACGCAGGATTGGCTACCAATATACTATACGAAAATCGAGAGGATTTATTTAATTATTACTATGTACAAGACAGCTGACTTATCAAATAGCTAGATTAATTGAATCAATAATCCGAACTTAAAATACACCTAGAAACTTTTACATTTTCATAAGTTTTAAAAAAAATATATGCCAGGAGAAGGCAAGAATGCATACAAAAGTACTACAAAAATATGATAGCTCCAACTGCAGCACAATCTTTTGAGAGTGAATACTCTAATCATCCTATTGAAGATGAAACCAATACTCCTAGTCACCTACTGATATCTACATGCTAATGCAAAAAACATACTCTGAATTCAGAGCTAGAGATTAGAGAACTACCAAACAGTGGATGCAAAAATTCAACATTCAAATGAAGAATAATAAGAAATCGAAAAAATAACATCTACAACCTAAACAAGTGATTATAATCAACATTAATTCCTTTGTTTTAATCTACAATCATCTATGCCGAGCATCAGTATTTTCTTAGAACTAAACATCAACATGTGACCCGACCAAAATTAACAACATTATAGATAATATCAAGCATGCTCTCTACAAAATCAAACATGAACTATCCCTGTCAGACTGTCAAACTGCAAAGCGACTTCAAATGAAAAGGTAAAAATGATTTTCCAAAAGTATAAAACCACCATGCTATATATTACACCACTCTTCAGTACCCAAAATTATGAAAAACTGGAATCAACAAATAGTATTTCTCATTGCTTATCACCCAGATGATCAAAGCAAAGTAATCAATTGATTCCCTCATAAGCAAGCACAAAACATAATATTCTAACTAAAGAATAATCAACCTAAACAATTCACTGAAAGTTGCCCAATGTATTAAACACTTACTAGTATCCGTCTTTGAAACCACCAAACTTCTCCTGCCCAGCTGTATCCTAGCTGTAAAATCTGATCTTGCCACAGTTAATGACAAAGTCTAGAGGATGAACCTCCAGTCCAATTGTAGCTGCACCGGTATTTGCAAAAACAATGTCAGTCTACACAACGAACCTAAAAGGAGAGGGACAGACAGCAAGACCATAAAACTTACGTTCATATTCCTTCTCAAACTCCCTGATCAGATGCCTCTTAACAAAGGTTGTTTTTCCTGCGTTAAAAAATTCTCTTGGGTAAGTAAAAAATAAAATAAAATAAAAACCTTAAACTACTTGTCTTGTAGACAGCGAGAAAAATGTAACGTAAAAGGGCATAAATAGACAATAAAACAGATACAAAATTCAATTCTGAAAACTTCAGAGGGCGATGAATATAAATGCTGAAATATAGGTACTTATAGAATTTAAACCAGGAATAAAAACATGGTGCAGATCTACAAAGTGATCCTTCTTCTTGGTCTCAATCAACCGAGGGCAGGAGTAAGAGAATATTCATAAACATTAACCTCCAAACACAATAACGAAGCCTATGATTAAAGAGACAAAAGGACATTTTCGAGCAAAAATTATGGAGAACAGAAATAGATCAAGATTACCCATTCCTCCGTCCCCAACGATCATGAGCTTGAAGCTCGGATAATCAACCTGTTGCTGATTCAGCAATGCCCACGAGATAGAAAAAGACAAAAGAACTAATTAATAATTTTTGTACACAATACAAAATAAAATTTAAAAAAGAGATATCCAGCAGACAATCCCGATCAAAATCAGATAATAAGTGACATTCAACAAAATAAATGACATTGAGGCGTCAACAAAACCAAACCTTACTGCCTAATTTATGATGTCCCTGGCGTAAGCTCTTGCTCCTGCGCTTGCTCTTTTCCCGAGAGACTAAATTTCAAACCCGCTAGAGTTCTTGAAGATAAAAGAATCTGCTGAGATAAGAAACTCGTCAGTAGACAAACGCACATGTAATCAATCAATTTTGCAGGATAAAAGAATATGCTGAGATCAGAAATTCGTCAATTAGCAAAAAGCAAATCAAAATTAGGAGAGCATCGCCAAAGACGCTACCTCTGTGAAGAAGCTTGGTAGACATCGACCATGTACCCATGAGAAATCCTCTCTCTCCTCTAGTCCAACTCGAAGCCCTCGACTAGCTGCATCCAATGCCACTCCCGTTCTAGTGCTTCATCCAATAACGAGCACGTCAAAAGGCCTTCCCAAACCGCTCCCGGACAATGCGAGCTCCTCCAACACGAAGCCCTCGACTGGCCGCATCCAATGCCACTCCCGTTCCTGTGGCACCCCCTCCAATAACGAGCACTTCAAAGGCCTTTTCAAACTGCTCCCAGACAATGCGAGGTCCTCCAACACGAAGCCCTCAATTGGCCGCACCAATGCCACTCCCGCTCCAGTGGCACCCCCTCCAATAACGAACACGTCAAAAGGCTTTTCAAAAATGCTCCCAGACAATGCGAGCTCCTGCTCTTCTTACTGGGCACAATCCTATTACTCGATTAAAAAAAGACAAAACAAAAAAGAGAAAAAAGAGTGACGGGAGAGAGAGGGAAAAACGAAAGGAGGTGGAGACGGGAGGAAGACGGTGGAGACGGGAGGAAGAAGGTGGAGACGGGAAGAAGGCAGCAGAGACGGGATGAAGGCGGCAGAGACGGGATGAAGGCGGCAGAGACGGGATGAAGGCCGCAGAGAGGGGATGAAGGCGGCAGAGACGGGATGAAGGCCGCAGAGATGGGATGAAGGGCAACAGAGACGGGAAGAAGGGCATATAGACGGGAAGAAGGGCAACGGAAAGATGGCGAGGCGATAGAGATGAGATTTCAAACCGTAGGAAATAATAAAAAAACAAAAAAAGGAAAGTTCCCATTGGAATCAATGGAGCAGTGATAGGGGCACAGCCGCTCTGCCTGATTCGGACAGAGCAGCTCTCATATTTAAATAAAAAATTATATTTCACAAAAATCTAGAAATACATTTTTTTATTTAATGTGAGAGCCGCTGTGTCCGAGTCGGCTGTGTATTAATCATTATTCATGGATAAATAAGTAGCTTGATAATTAAGCCAAACCAATCCTCCAAACGGATAAGTGGCTTGATAATTAAGCAAACCAATCCTCCAAACCGATAAAAATCATTTTTCAAACATCAACAATGAGATGGAAACTAAAAGATAGATTATTACGTCCAAATTCTTTTCCTGATAAAGTCAAACAAATAATTTGATCTACACAATAAGTAGTTGTGTACTTAGCAATAAGAGTTTTACTCAAGTTTACCAATTCAAACGATTGAGTAAAAAGTATATTTCATCAAGCAATATCTCAAGCTTAATTTACCCATGATTAATCACTTCAAACAAGTTTTTTTAACAGTTCCTTATTCTTCTTTTATGCTTAGCTTTTGTATATGTTTTTCCTATCGCATATACTATTTTGTTTATTACTTTAGTTTTCATTGACATTTCTCAATGTGATGCCCAGGGGCATAATATCACATGTAAGTAGTGATCTGGTAATCTAAACGCTATTATTCAATTTTGTAGCAATGTTCTAAAAACCGAACAGGTCGTCGTAGCAAGTCCTATTTTGGTTGACCGGTTAGACCATGTTGAACTAGTGGTTTAACTGGTAAAAGGTTATATTGTAAATATTTAAAAATATGATTCATAATATATTATTAAAAAACTCTTAGGCTATTGTTCTTAAGAATGTGGTGTTTGAGGTGTCCTAGGTTCGAATCGAGTATCCGACAACAATAAAATTCCCCTTTTCCACTTTTCAAGTGCATTTCAGTAAACTAGACTGGATCCAACCAAACCGATTTACTACCAGACCGGGTTTTTACAACACTGGTTTGTAGTCTAAATTATATGACTGTAGATATTCAGGTAAAATTTAAGTTACTTGCCTAAATTGATATCTTTAAAATTGTATTCTCAATTCAATAAATGTACATATTCAAGTAAAAATTATCTTTTACAACCTAATATGGTATCTTTAAAATTGTATATGAATTCTATGAATGTATATATCAAGGTAGAATAAAATTTGTTTTAATTCAAATTAAAAATTACTAAGAAGAACATAATAAAAGGGTTTGAACAGATGAAGTCGAGAGCGTTGATAGGATGTAAAAGATAAAAAATAAAAAATTTCACATGGATATTTGATTTAATTTCAAAATCCAAATTTAAAAATTTTATTTTAAAGTATAAAACTATTACTTGAAACTTAAGGCGTATGCATCATAATTTTACCACGCTAAATTATATAACTTGTTTACAGCAACACATATTTAGGCAATGATGCAATAAAGAGATAAATTTAAAATTAGTGTTCTTAACAAATAGGTTGGATTCCTTATTCCATTTTATAACGAGTTAATATCAAATTTTATTTGTTTGTTGAACATATTTCAAATTTAAACCATATAAATCTCAATTTATGGCATTATTAAACACTAGGATCAACTCAGCAAAACATTCATTTAACACACTCTTGATGTCAATGATTTAGTAGATAAGTTTAACAAATTATCTTTTTGTAGTGTTTCAACTAGAACTTGATAATTTTCTTTGACAAACGCTTGTCGTAGCCCCATAGATAAATATCAATTTATAACCGTCATCAACACCTCTATTAAAAAAGGCGGCCCAACCCAAACAATAGGAAATCCCAACCTAGGTTGTATGCTAGCCCAGGCCAGGTCACTGGCTAACCCAGACCGGTATATATATTATTTTTTGCAATTATATGTGCTCTACTTCAATATTTGAATCATATGAATCAAAATCGGATTCATTCTTGTTCTCTATCTATTTATTATATTAGATATTTACTTATTATTGTTTTGATACACGTTTCTTAATATTGAGAGTAATTAGTATAATTATAATTCAAGTCAATTTTATTCACACTAAAAAATTCAAATGCTCTTGATTTATTATGCTACTTATGACCATAATTAAACATTAAGAATAATGACTTCATTTTTTCTTAAATTCATAAAAGTACATCAGGGTGTACAAAGTACAAACCCATTAACATAAATCTATACCGCTGTGTAATTTGAGTAAATGGATAGCAAGTTACATTCCATACACACGAGTTAGTCAGTCTTGGTATATAGAAAATGATAGATTACCAAGGATATCAATTAATAAGATAAAAAACAGCAGAAACCCAATTAAAAAAGCAATGGTTACAACGGTTTATTCATGTCCAAATGTAGCTAATAAACGACAAAATTGTAATAATACTATGAACAAGCAAACTCATTTTTCACTTTCAAATAAATAATATAAACAAGCAAACTCGACTTTACATGGAATTAAGTCTAGTCTGGGCCTAAAAAGGGATTTGGCCTGCTCCCAATTTTTGCGGGATTTTGGACTGCAATCAAGGGTAATTGGCGTTCAGCAATATAAAGATTTAATGGCGAATGCTTCAGAGTACACCCAGTAGCTAGATAATGATACAGTGCTCCTGCATGCAATGCCATTCCCACTCAATTGTAGGAGGCTTTGGGTCAATATCATGAACAGTTGGGAAAATGACTGTCCAGGTAAGGTTCCAGGTCCGTGTCCATGTCCGTGTCCATATCAGGGTCCAAGTCTGGATCCGGATCCTCTTATTAAGTTAAGACGACTTAATCTCCTTCCCCTTTTTTTCCCGTTTGTTCGTGGAATTAGGGCTTCGAGCGAACAGAATTTTTCATTCATGAATGACCCCTCAACAAGGTGGTTTTGATGAGATCTCTTCAGCACGAAGAGTTCCTCCCTACCGTTAAAGAAGAAGAGACGTTGAAGCGTTGGGAGAAGATATAAAAGGGTTCTCCCAGAAACTAAAAGATATGAAAATCAATCTCTCTCGCTCAATCTCTCTGAAGTTCGAATATCTCTGATTCTCAGTCTCGATTTTCTTCCTAAAAGTTTAATCTTTCTGATTTTGTTTCCCGTGTGCAAACACGTTGTGCTGTTCCTCTATTCTGGGCTCTCTCTCGATGATTCTACTCTTCCGACAAAGAGTGCACCTCACCGGAAGAGAGCTGCGTCACCTTGGGAGACTATCGGAACATCGATTGTGCATTCGAGATTGTCGATTAAGTCTTTAAGGCAATGGGTTCTCTCCACACCGCAGCTTCGATCTTCAAAACTGATAAGTTTTTCCTGGTTCTAGATTAATTTCAATAGGTTCTCTAAATTGTAGAGTTCCACCATTTATTAATTGTTATTGATTGAAATTAGAATGGTTGTAATTCTGAAATTGATTTCTGGTTGCTTTGATTAGTCTTTTAATTAGTTTATAGTTAAAAAAGATTGTTGTCATTGATTAATAAAGTTCTAGAATTATTGTTTGATTATGAGTTAATTATTATTAACATCATGATTTAATTGCTGCAATTAGATTATTGTTGTAGTTCAGTTTGTATTTATTGTTGAATATCTATTTGTTTCTATTGTTGTAATCTGGATGCTTATACATAGTTTATGTAAATTACAATTAACAAAAGCAGATTTGAGTTGTTGAAATCATTTGAATATTGTAGAGCTATTGATAAAGACTTTTTAGTTATCATTGTTTAGAGACTGATTGTCTCCATAATTTAGTTGTTCATTCTTCTACAGCTCTAACAATTTAAAGACTTAAAATACTGTTTAGAAGCATGATATTTTGAATCCATTGTTTTTATCTCTTAAATATTAGATTTGTTTGAGTGTCTGATTTTCATATAGAATCAGAAATAGGCTTGTTGTAAAATCAGTAAGGATATATCATTTAATCTATTCTGAATTCTAAAGTCTTATACTACAACTTCTGAATTAGTTTGAAGCAATTGATTAGGTGAAAAAACTGATTGTTTGTTTCAGATTTACCAAATTTGTGTTTTCATAAAATACCTAATGGGAAAGAAGAAATTAATTGACTTGTCAAAACTACAACTATTGGACAAGACAAATTATAAATTATGGTCCCAATTAATTTTAATTTTCATTAGGCAAATAGAAGTTGATTATGTCTTGTTCTCAGAAGCTCCTGAGACAAATGTGGGTGGAGGCTCTACAGAAATACAGATGACCACCCCTCCTACCCTTCGAACCAGGACTTCAAAACTAGTGACAAAAACCAAATCGAGTTAGATAATGAATTAGTGAGAGGGCATCTAATAACTCACATGAAAGAAAATTTAGTGCACTTGTTTGTAAACATCAAATCAGCTAAAGAAATTTGGAAAATCTTCGAGCAGAGATATGGAGGAGATGAAGCCGGAAAGAAAAAATATATAACCGAAAAATTCCTTTATTGCAAAATGGTTGATGAAAAACCCATCATGGAACAAGTACATGAATATGAAAATGTACTTCTAGAAATGCTTAGTGAAGGGCAAGTATGTGACATGTTCCAAGCCGATTGCATGTTGGATAAGTTTCCACCATCTTAGAGTGACTATAGAAACAAACTTAAATACGAACCGAAAATGACACTTCAAGAAGTTATAGGACATATAAGAACCGAAGAGGCCAATCGCCTTAAAGATAATCTAAACTCCTTATATGTTATTGAACATAAGGCTAACCTAATTGAATCTGGTGAATCCTCAGGAAAGAACAAGTTTAAGAAGGGTTTCCAGAAAGGACATAACAAAGAGGAGTACAACAGGCAGAGCGGCTCCAACAAAGTTGTCATGAAGATTGAGAAAAATACAAAGGTGGTGTTATACATGCAAGAAAATTGGACACAAAGCCAATCAATGTCATAAACGTCATGACAAGCAGCATGGGACAAAGCATTCGAACCAGGCCAACATAGTTGAAGTTGATGATGACACAGCTGCAGTGGTCGTCGAAGCTTACCTAGTCGAAAACAAGACAGACTGGGTGTTGGACATTGGAGCTTATAGACACTTATGTGCCAACAAAAAATTATTTCATACGTTTGTGAACTCAACAGAAGGTGAAGGTGTCTACATGGGAAATGAAAGTGTGGCTGGAGGCTTGGTAAAGGAAAAGTTAATCTCGAACTAACCTCTGGGAAAACTTTAGCATTGCACAATGTACTTTATGTACCCTCCCTACGTAGGAATTTAGTGTCAGGTGCCTTATTGACCAGAAAAGGGGAGTTTGCAGGAAAAGGGTTATCTCAGTGAGGGCTTAATTGTCTTAAACATTGTATCAAAAGTTATGAATGAAAGTTCTTCTTCTAGTTTGGCTTATATTACTGAGTCATTTAACTTGTGAATGGGAGATTCGGCAATGTGAATGTAGCTTCTATTAAAAGACTTAGAAAACTTAACCTAATTCCCTTAGTGGATGTAAGTAAAGGAGGAAAAAGGTATTAAGTGACCTTTATAGATGATTTATCTAGGTACACTAGAGTTTACCTCCTAAAAACTAAGGATGAAGCAGAAGGAATATTTCTGAAGTACAAGACTGAAGTCGAAAATCAACTGAATAAGAAAATCAAAAGAATTAGGTCCGACAGAGGAGGAGAATATGGAACTTTATTCCTTAAAGAATTTTGTGAAAAGAATGAGATTATACATGAGTTTAGTGCACCTAGAACTCTACAACAGAATGACATAGTTGAGAGGAAAAATACAACCCTCGAGGATATGATGAATGCAATGCTTGTAAGTTCTGGGTTACCTGACCAAATGTGGGGGGAAGCCGTTCTTTCAGCTTGTTACATCCTTAACAGAGTACCTCACAAGAAACTAGATAAAACTCCATATGAGTTATGGAAAGGATTCACCCCTAACATGAAATTCCTTAAAGTGTGGGGGTGTCTTGCTAAAATGAGCTTACCAGCTCCTAAGAGGACTAACTTTGGACCTAAAACCTATGATACGGTGTTCATAGGTTATGCGAAAAATTCAGCTGCTTATAGATTCATGCCATTAAATGACAATTCAATTTCAGAATCTAGAGATGTAGAATTTTTTGAACACATATTTCCTTGGAAGAAACATAACACTAGCATAGATCCTGGTCCATCTAGTGCAGATTCCTCACTGCCCAGTTCTTCTACTAAAGTGATTGAATATGTATATGAGCCTAGGAGAAGTAAAAGAAAGAGGATTGTGACCAGTTTTGGATATGATTTTATTACTGCATTCTTAATTGATAACCCTGACAAGATAGATGAACATGTAGCCTCTGCGTTCTTAATTGGAGATGATCCTAGGATTTATACAGAAACAATAACTTCCATAGACGCTAGGTTTTGGAAAGAGGCTTTTAACAGTGAGCTAGACTCAATTATGTCCAACCACATATGGTACTTAGTGGATTTGCCTAAGGAATGTAAACCTATTAAGTGTAAATGGATTTTTAGAAAGAAACTAAGGCCTGACGGTTCCATAGATAAATTCAAGGCAAGACTAGTCGTTGTAGGTTATATACAGAAGAAGGGCATTGATTATTTTGACACCTATTCACCTGTGACTAAAATAGCAACTGTATGATATTTAGTTGCGTTGGCAGCTATACATAGCTTGGTTGTGCATCAGATGGATCTTAAAATCGCATTCCTCAATGGAGATTTAGACGAGGAGATTTATATACAACAACATGAAGGATTTGTTATTAAAGGTCAAGAGGATAAGGTGTGCAAATTGAGGAAGTCCCTCTATGGTTTGAAACGAGCTCCAAAACAATGGTTTGAAACGAGCTCCAAAGCAATAGTTTGAAACAAGCAATGGTTTGAAACGAGCTCCAAAACAATAGTTTGAAACGAGCAATGGTTTGAAACGAGCTCCAAAACAATGGTATGAAAAATTTCACCACACTCTAATCACGAACGGCTATGTCGTAAATGCCTCAGACACATGTCTGTATTCAAAGGTGTGTGGTACAGACTGTGTAATAATATGTTTATATGTAGATAACAATGGTTTGAAACGAGCTCCAAAGCAATAGTTTGAAACGAGCAATGGTTTGAAACGAGCTCCAAAACAATAGTTTGAAACAAGCAATGGTTTGAAACGAGCTCCAAAACAATAGTTTGAAACGAGCAATGGTTTGAAATGAGCTCCAAAACAATGGTATGAAAAATTTCACCACACTCTAATCACGAACGGCTATGTCGTAAATGCCTCAGACACATGTCTGTATTCAAAGGTGTGTGGTACAGACTGTGTAATAATATGTCTATATGTGGATAACATGTTAATTTTTGGAACCAAGGAGAATGTGGTAATTGAAACTAAGACATTCTTGTCGTCCCAATTTGATATGAAAGACATACGAGAAGCCGATGTAATTCTTGGTATGAATTAACAAAAACCGAACAAGGTTTCTCAATGAGTCAGTCCCATTATGTTGAGAGGATGTTGAAGAATATTAACTGTTACGATTTACTACCTATGAAAACTCTTTATGATCCAATAGTCCACCTTAAGAAGAATGAAGGCGAGAGTGTGTCTCAAACTGAGTACACAAAAATCATAGGAAGTGTGATGTTCCTTATGAACTACACTCGCCTGGACATTGTCTATGCAGTTAGTAGACTGAGTCGCTACACGCATAACCCTAGTAGCGAATATTGGACTGCACTTTATCGTTTAATGAAATATTTGAGAGACACCATGGATTGGGGACTACACTTTGGTAAGTTTCCTGTTGTGTTAGAAGGCTATTGTGATGCCAACTGGGTGTCTGACAATGATGAAGTGAGTTCCACGAGTGGTTATGTTTTTACTTTAGGTGGAGGAGCGATTTCGTGGAAGTCTGGTAAGCAGGCTTGCATTGGTCGTTCTACCATGGAGTCGGAGTTTATTGCACTTGAGCTAGAAGGTCAAAAGGCAGAATGGTTGAGAAACCTACTGGCAGATGTGCCACTGTGGGGGAGATCGAGTGTTCCTGTCTCCCTTCACTGTGATTCTCAAGAACCAATCGGAGTTGCTAAGAACAGTGTGTAAAATGGCAAGAGGAGGCATATACGCATTAGACACAGTGCGGTTAAACAACTTCTAAAAAAATGAGTGATTTCTTTGGATTAAGTGAAATCCGAAAGAAATTTAGTTGACCCTTTTACTAAGGGTTTAACCAAAAAATTAGTTTTGGATATGTCAAAGGGGGGCGGGCCTCAAGCCCTGTCATTAAGAAGAAAATGGTGGATACCCTTCTTGAGGTCAAACGAAGCCAATTTCTTTCTTGATATTGTTAATCCATCCCTATGGCGTGATATTGAGCTTTGGCTCTTATATGAGAAACTGTAGACCTTTTCTTTGGGTGGTCCTATAGACGGACTTGATGGTTTCTTAATCATTTTTTAGGGTTGAGCATTTTATTGCTCTTAATGGGTCCATAGCCCTGTGTGGTGGTGCTGGTGATACGCACTAGATGGATCCACCTACGTGAGTGTGAGGGTGTGGCCGCCTCCTATGAAAGACTTGGGCTTGTCTTTCTAGAGCTCTCATGAGATATCTTGAAGTTAGCACATGGCCTTATAAAAACGCAACCCATATCGCGGAATTCGTTCGAGAGTAAGAGTTCGATGCGTGTTGTGAGGGTCTCAAACATGATTCACTAAGTTCAAGAGTACTTCACTTGGTGGATCCGTTTGTTGCCTCATTTCACTACGTATCAATTCAAATCGAAAGATATTGATACTTATGTATTCGGCTCTTGATGTGCCCAGAATAGGAATCATTCTTTTGTGTCATTTTGTGGGGGATTGTTGGGAAAATGACTGTCTGAGTAAGGTTCTGTGTCTGTGTCCATGTTCGTATCCGGGTCCAGGTCCGGATCTGGATCCTCTTATTAAGTTAAGACGACTTAATTTTGTGTTCCTTTTTTCCCGTCTGTTTGTCGAATTAGGGCTTCGAGCAAACTGAATTTTCCATTCGTGAATGACTCTTCAACAAGGGGGTTTTGACGAGATCTCTTCAACACGAAGAGTTCCTCCCTACCGTTGAAGAAGAAGAGATGTTGAAGTGTTGGGAGAAGATATAAAAGGGTTCTCCCAAAAACTAAAAGGTACAAAAATCAATCTCTCTAAAGTTCTAATATCTCTGATTCTCAGTCTCGGTTTTCTTCCTAAAAGTTTAATCTTTCTGATTTTGTTTCCCGTGTGCAAACACGTTGTGCTGTTCCTCTATTCTGGGCTCTCTCTCAACGATTCCACTCTTCCAGTGACTAATACACCTCACCGGAGGAGAGCTACGTTACCTTGGGTAACTATCGGAATATCGATTGTGCATCCGAGATCGCCGATTAAGTTTTTAAGGCAATGAGTTCTCTACTTCGATCTTCAAAACTGATAAATTTTTTTTGGCTCTAGATTAATTTTATTAGATTCTCTAAATTGTAGAGTTCCTGCATTTATTAATTATTATTGATTGAAATTAGAATGGTTGTAATTCCAAAATTGATTTCTGGTTGCTTTGATTAGTCTTTTAATTAGTTTATAGTTAAAAAGGATTGTTGTCATTGATTAATAAATTTCTGGAATTATTGTTTGATTATGAGTTAAATACTGTTAACATCATGATTTAATTGCTTCAATTAGATTGTTGTTGTAGTTCAGCTTGTATTTATTGTTGAATCTCTATTTGTTTTTATTGTTGTAATCTGGTTGCTTATACATAGTTTATGTAAATTACAATTAACTAAACCAGATTTGAGTTGCTGAAATCATTTGAATATTGTAGAGCTATTGATAAAGACTTTTAGTTGTCATTGTTTAGAGCCAGATTGTCTCCATAATTTAGTTGTTCATGCTTCTACAGCTCTAACAACTCGATTTACGCCTCGAATGCTATTGCATATCTTTCGGGATACATCATCAAGGAACTCATGAACAAATTTTTTACCTGGAAAGATATCACAAGCTTTCATGTCTATTCTACTATGCAATCAATTTCCACATAAATCACCCCATCAAGTTAAATGCTAAAAGAACTGGAACACTGAGAAAATCATACTCCAAGATCCAGCACCAGAAAAGAAAAGAAGAATGCCTAGAGAGGCGCTCTCCAATTTGCTGTTCCATCCTCAATGGTAACAACTATGAGTGCAACAACATTAGAATGAGTTCTTTGATCACCTTGAACTCCAACAGAAAAAATTGGCCAAAACAAAGCATATGCCTGCCAAATGCTATCATAGAGCCCAACATCCTTGATCGACTGAATGAAAATCTCATCAACCTGAAAGTAGTTTGAAAGTGAAAATCAATGGAAGCAGCACATTCGACTAATATTATCAAACCACACATATAAAAGTCCATGTCTTTTGAAAAGAATAAGAAGTAGAACCTCATCCTTGAAGAGAAGCTTAAGTGCCTCAATAAGCTTCAACTTCATGTTTTTGGAGAGTCCTCCAACATTATGATGGCTTTTAAAGGTGTGAGAATGGGTTCTTCCACGGCGGACAAGACTCTATCACATCAGGATAGAGAATTCCCTGAACAAGAAACTGAGGTTTCTTTCCTAGCTTCAGTTCCAAAGCCAGGGAGAATTCATCAAATACACTGATAAATTCCTTCCAGATAATTTTCCTTTAGACCTCAGGATCCACAACACCTTCCAGCTTCGAAAGGAATTGTTCTGATGCATCGACGCAGGTGATAGGTAAGTGCAAGCCCTTTCAAAGGTTGGCATGAGTCGCTCCCTCTCTCTCTCTCTCTCCAGGTACCTATAGTATGAAAAGAATCATTAAGACTGAACGAAGAAAAGACAAAGTGCACACTTGATTCTGTCAATAAAAAAAGCACACCTGATTTTATCAATCAAAAAGCACACCTGCTCGGGCATCAACAGTTCGTACCCGTCCTGAACAGCCAACATCTCATGGGTTTCGTCGACGGTACAACTCCTCCGTGTTTGTGGACGGGTACGAACTTGAGCCTTCCTCCTTTTCGGCTGCATGATATAACAAGAAAATTATAAAATAAAAAAAATCAAATGAGCATGTAATAATGACATTAAAAAGCACGATATAACAAGAAAATCAAAATCTTAAATATTTAATTAGAATCATTTGGTGATTTAAAAGTGTTCTTGTTTGTCCAATTTATCTGAACACGTGCTTTGAATACATTTAAAAGTGTTCTTGTTTGATCTATTTTTGAAGAATTCAGAGTCAAGTTATTAATCAGCCACCATTTGGACTTTCAGACCCGCAAGAGTGCTTGCTTTTCCACGTAAGATCTACAACTGCTCGTGCAATCATTCATAGGTAAATAAATTATATAAATATGTGAAGAGTGGATTGCGGCTCCTATAAAATGGCCAAGTTTAATTATTGAGTAATGATTCGTGCACCGGTTGGGTGTGCGAATAGTGCATTGGCTCTCTTACAAGAGAGTTAAATAATATATTTTACGAAATCTAAGAAATATGTTATTTATCTATTGTGAGGGAGCCCGTGCAAGACTCGCACACCCAATCGGTGCGCGAGTCATTATTCTTAATTATTAGAAAGGGAGGATTTATGAAAGCAACAATGCCTTGCTTCTCACTTAGAAGTGTCACACGATCTTGTATTCTGGTCGCAAAAGTTGGGCTTACCCCTAAAAGTACTTGAATAAACAATGAAAAATGAGATGATTTTTTAAATTACATCTGGATTAAATTTGTTATACTCCTCGAGGAATGAAAGACTAAGATTATTTTCTCTTTATTATATGTATAAAGATGAAGTTCCAACTTCCAACATTAATTTTTATACATGCAGCAACCATGTTATTAGGTAATTAGATGTGTTGGTCTTTATTTTTTCCTCTGGTTTTTATTTGATGATTCTATAACATACATTAAAGCTTGAGTAATTAGAGTATCCCATAATTTACCTGTATGAATTTACTGCACATTTTATTGAAAACCTAATATATATATATAGGTATAATTGAAGGGAAATTTCGTAGGGTGTTAGTTTACACCCATTTGAATATTTATAAATGTTGTGCATTATAATAGACCGAACATCACAAGATGCCAGGTGGGGGATTAAATAACGTGATCCATATTAATGTTTATACTTTGTACTAATGGCAAGCTTTAAAAATAAAAAATTTACTACGTGGGTCTTCTACTTTGACATTCAAATTAAGCCACATTATTAGACCAAATTTCTCAGGAGATTAATTAATTCAGGTTGAAAAGATACTTTTTTCACCCTAATCAGATAGATGGATTATAATCTACAACTGAAAACCTAGCACTCCCAGGTTCTTCCCCTTTGCTTAACAATCTATTCGTGATCGAAAAATGCCCTTTTTTCAAGCTGCAAATTAACAGTACTTCTCAGCCTCAGAATGACAAGATTAAGACAATCAAATTATAGAAACTGATGCCATTTTATTTGATCATAATATTTTGTCGTTTCAATATTTACAGGAAACAGTGAGTTCCACCCCCTTTCAAATCTCGAATTTAGTGGTGACAAAAAACGATAAAATTAGTTTCAAATAAACTAAGATGACCGAAACAAATGCACAGCTAGCTAGTGACCGATAAAGATCGATTGCAGATTGGACAGAAGGAACAATAAAATTCAAAGTGGCACCTGCTTTCTTTGATTCCATTTATTTTAATAATAATCACAAAATTATGTTATGTTTTTATTTTTTGTGGTCAAAGCTTCATTAATTAGATACACCAATCAAGTAATTAATGGCCCAACTTTGGGGTTGCAAACCATTATAAAAACCAAGAAAACCTGGTTTAGTTGCGGATTAACATAAGTTTTGGTCAAAATTAACTCAGATTTTTGGATTAACATGTCTCGGATCTTCTGACTCGGATTTTTAGTGATTCAAGTCGGTTCCCAAATCGAGTCGCGTACCTTGTGCAAAACCACGATAATACCAAGAAGATATTGTTCGGAACACGAACAAGAAATTGCGGGTACCTATTTGATTTGGGAATGAGTCAGGGCTCTCAACATTTGTATCTCCGATATAGAGTGAATACTGTATTAATTAGAAAAGTGAGTGAGAGATTAGAGTCGAACTGAATCCGTCAGTCGCACCTGACGCATTTACCTTCCACCGGAGAGCAGGCGCAGAACAGATCGTCGGGACAAGGAGGAAGAAACATTGACAATTGGCAGCGTTTTTTGTTTTAAAATGGTTCTCATTTCTGCTGTGAGAGATTATATGTCAAGGATGGTGCAGGATATCCAAGGCATGAAAGTTCTCGTCGTCGATTCTCAGACGGTATGCATTACAAGGCCGAAACATTGTAATTATAATTGTCTATTAGGAAAGTTCCTTGGATCGTTACCGCAAAAACAAAATTCGATAATTATGTTTATTTGATTTTGGTTTTTCTGTGTTGTTCGATTTTATGGCTGTTGTGCATTTCTTCACTTTTTTTATTACCAACTGCTGGGTAGAAGTTTATGCAGTTCCTTCATTTACTCTCTTGACTTGATCCACAGTATTTTATGTCAGTTTGTTTTAGGCACATTTGTGTCATGGGATCTTTGTCCAAAGTTACATCTCTTCTCTTCAAATTTATTTACTTGAATCGAGTGGGCGGACAGGAAGTAGTAATGTGACAGGAGTATTCAATTCACTTTGGAAGTTGAAAGTGGTGCAAAGCCTCAAAATATTACTGAAGAAACCATAATTTTCCTGTAAATATATTCAAAAGGAGAATGTGTATGTGATCACCTCTTCTAAGATATTGCGTTTTTGTTTTTGTTTTATTTGACAATCAGGTTAGTATTGTAAGTGTTGTATAGGCGCAATCAGACTTCAGCAGAAAGGAGGTCTTTGCTGTTGAAAAATTTGACTCTATGCCGGCAGATCCAATGCATCATATGAAAGTTGTATACTTTCTCCGTCCATCTTCAGAGAATATCCAGCATTTGCGACGGCAATTAGCTTCTCCAAGATTTGGGGAGTACCATATATGTAAGCTCTTATTGATTGATACATCATTCTTTTATTCCGAGATTCCTTTTTTTTTTTTTATGGATTTATCGATTCTTATTTCAATGACGAATGTTTTGAAGAATGGAAGAAATAGTTTCAACACAAAGGAATCATAATTGCTGTCTTGAAACTTCGTAAGTCAAAGCTGCCCTTGGAGTGGAAGGTCTTGGAGAGACAGGTTGACTAACCTCTAGGCAGAGCATGCAGACAGGGAAAATGATATGTTTGCTTCATGAGATGTGGACACCATGAAGGACATATGTATGGCTATGGGTTTATGGCTTTCTCAGCAGCACTCTGGAGAGAGCCCAACTTTTTGGTGGTGTGCGCATCAGAGGTGACACGACCAGGACGGATGTGGACACCATTTAGCGTTGTGGATGAGACTTGGCAAGGGCCAAGGTGAGGATGCATTGACTTACGAAGATGGTGGAACAATTCAGCTGAAGGGAGGTAGGACCCCAGTCCTCGTTTAACACTAAGTGGAAGGGGATGTACAGGTTGGAGAGGTAGACGATGTTGAGTTAGAAGAGTTTGAGTCAACTTAGTTTTTTGGGGCCAAGTTAGGGAACCCTTGTGTTTGGACATGTCGACATGCCTTGGGTGCAAGGCTAGGTGGGTAGGCAGTCTCTCAGACTGGCCCTATTTGTATGTCGGGCATTAACTCATGGAGGTGAGAATGGAAAAAGATGAAAAGATTAGTGGAGCAACGGAAAGATTAATCTACTCATCTTTTATTAATTTGGTGAAATTTGAAAAACAAAAATAAAAAAGACCATAATGCCCCTCTTGAGCTAAGCTTTTATGACTTCAGAAGTACAACTCAGAATTAAGTGAGACAAAGACCAATCTTGCTGAATGTGAAACTTAGACTTTTCTTCGAGGCAATAAATACTGAGTAAACTCACTAAGATAGCCTCTGCATATTCTTTAATGCTTATTGTCATTAGAGTAACAAATTACCATTATAATTTAACTTCAGTGTTCATTGATTTAGGTCATCTCGATTTGTCAGGTATTTACTTAACATGTATGTGATTGTGACTGAACCCACCACAAGGAACAACTTTTTACATCATCGTAATATCACATTCTATATCTGCAGTACTGAATTATACATGCCCGATAAGTTGGTGCTGAAATTTCGGTTTAATATGAAATTATTAAACGACTGATAGCAATTAAATGGTAAAACACTCCTTGCATTCCTTTTTCTTCATATGCTCATATACTTTCTATGAAACATCTTTTCAGGTAAGCAGGGTTTATATGTAAAACAATGCTAATGTGTTTTAATGATTTTGCATGCTTCTTTTTTTTTTTTGCGTCTCCTGTAGGCCGTCACTAAATATCTTGATGATGAAAGTCTCTTATATTGATCGATTACGTTTGGTAATGTTGTATGCCCTGCGTTATGAGAAAGAGAGCCCAGTTCAATTGATGCAACTTTTCAACAAGCTGGCTTCGCGATCTGCCAAGTACAAGTCTGGTTTAACGTAATTAAAACCAACATCTCTTATCCATCTGAAAATTCGTGCAGTTCATCTTACTGCAACTATGTGTTGATCGTTTACACTATTTTTTTGAAGAGATTAATTCCATTGGTTGTGGGATTAATACATAGGCTGCTACAATATACTCTGCTCTGGGGGATTCGAACTCGAGACCACTGGACAGCATAACCCTCGGTGTTACCACTGAGCTATGCTTAACTTCACGATCGTTTACACTATTTGAAGATGGGTTTTAAACACCTGGGGCACTTCTGATTTCTTGCTAACATCTTTACTCCAGCTTTATGTTGGCTAGAATCTTAATAATATTTTTCTGATTTTTTGTTTATCATTTGTTGGAAATAGCTTCAATTCCTCTGAAAAGAAGCTGGTGTTGATAAACGAACTGGTGACCTGTATGGAAATCGTGATCTTCTGAATATAGCTCGAAACAGGGCTTGAGGACTTAAGGTACTAGAGAACTATTTGAACATGCTGTTTTAAATCTCAAACCATAAGGAGAACTTATATTGGGAGTTGAAAATGTATATACCCAGCATCAACCTCTTTTTTTTCAAACAATGGAAAGTATTACCAAAGGTCGACTCAAGGAATGTTGACTATCCATTTGTTGAGAACCATTATCAGCAGGGAAGGTCTGTAAGCTTTTGTCATTTGATTTCAGAAATTCATTATTTACTGAGATATTATTCATGGCATATTTATGTCACATCCCTGTACATTTTTGTTGCCTTAATGTGATTCAGCGAGTTTTGAAATTTAAGGTAAGGAAAACTGAAAAAAATGGAAGAAAAAGAGAGAGGAGGTGGGAAGGACCAGAGGGTGCTGCAACTCTCAGGTCATGTTGGGAAAATGCCCCTTTACATGTTCTCTTCTCTTTTTTTTTTTTTTTTTTTTTTTTTTTTTTTTTTTTTCTTCTTTTGTTCGATTTGCCTTTACATGCATTTGACCATAGACCCCCAGAAACATAGCAAAAGGAAAATCATAAAGTTACATCAGTAGACTCATAAAACAAAGTCTATTAGACCAAGACAATTCTGCTTCATACAAGCAACTCTGCCATGTGGAGTTACCAAAGTATCTTGGTCTTCAACATTCCCCTCAAGGTAGAGTTCAGATATCAGCTAAATTCAGCTTGGATTTTAAATAACTGCGTACTCTAGCACCAAGTGCCTCTGTAATAATATCAACTACCTGCTCAATGCTCCTAACTTTTGGAGTATCAATGCAGGATTGCATCTCGAATGAATTCACAATCAACCTTGAAAAACTGTGTTGTGAGTAATAAAAATCTGGACCACAGACGGACTGGGCCACGGGCGGACTGGGGCTCAGGCGGACTGTGCCTAAGGCAAACTGTTCCTCAGAGGGACAAGGCCTCAGAAAGACTGGGCCTCAGCCGGACTGGGTCGCGGACGGACTGGGCCGAGGACGAACTGGTCCGAGGACGACTGCCCACAGACGGACTCGGCCGTGGACGAACTAGTTCGAGGACGGACTGGCCCACAGACGGACTGGGCCACAGAATGAGTAGGCCACTGATGGACTAGGCCACAGACGGACTGGGCCTCAGTCGGACTGGGCCACAGACAGACTGGGCTACAGACGTACTGGGCCACTGACGGACTGGGCCACCGACGGACATGGCCAAAGACGGACGGGGCCTCAGAAGACAGGGCCTCAGAAGACTGGGCCACAGAAGACAGGACCTCAGAAGTCAGGGCCTCAGAAGTCGGGGCCTCAGAAGACTGGGCCTCAGAAGACGGGGCCTCAGAAGACGGGGCCTCAGAAGACTGGGCCTCAGAAGTCGGGGCCTCAGAAGACTGGGCCTCAGAAGACTGGGCCTCAGAAGACGGGGCCTCAGAAGTCTGGGCCTCAGAAGACTGGGCCTCAGAAGACTGGGCCTCAGAAGACTGGGCCTCAGAAGACTGGGCCTCAGAAGACTGGGCCTCAGAAGACTGGGCCTCAGAAGACTGGGCCTCAGAAGACTGGGCCTCAGAAGACGGGGCCTCAGAAGACGGGGCCTCAGAAGACGGGGCCTCAGAAGACGGGGCCTCAGAAGACGGGGCCTCAGAAGACGGGGCCTCAGAAGACGGGGCCTCAGAAGACGGGGCCTCAGAAGACGGGGCCTCAGAAGACTGGGCCTCAGAAGACTGGGCCTCAGAAGACTGGGCCTCAGAAGACAGGCCCTCAGTAGATTGGGCCTCAGAAGACTGGGCCTCAGAAGACTGGGCCTCAGAAGACTGGGTCTCTGAAGACTGGGCCTCAGAAGACTGGGCCTCAGAAGACAGGGCCTCAGAAGATAGGGCCTCAGAAGACAGGGCCTCAGAAGACAGGGCCTCAGAAGACAGGGCCTCAGAAGACAGGGCCTCAGAAGACAGGGCCTCAGAAGACTGGGCCTCAGACTGGGCCTCAGAAGACTGGGCCTCAGAAGACAGGGCCTCAGAAGACAGGGCCTCAGAAGACAGGGCCTCAGAAGACAGGGCCTCAGAAGACAGGGCCTCAGAAGACTGGGCCTCAGAAGACTGGGCCTCAGAAGACTGGGCCTCAGAAGACTGGGCCTCAGAAGACAGGGCCTCAGAAGACAGGGCCTCAGAAGACAGGGCCTCAGAAGACTGGGCCTCAGAAGACTGGGCCTCAGAAGACTGGGCCTCAGAAGACTGGGCCTCAGAAGACTGGGCCTCAGAAGACTGGGCCACAGAAGACTGGGCCTCAGAAGACTGGGCCTCAGAAGACTGGGCCTCAGAAGACTGGGCCTCAGAAGACTGGGCCTCAGAAGACTGGGCCTCAGAAGACTGGGCCTCAGAAGACTGGGCCTCAGAAGACTGGGCCTCAGAAGACTGGGCCTCAGAAGACTGGGCCTCAGAAGACTGGGCCTCAGAAGACTGGGCCTCAGAAGACTGGGCCACAGAGAAGACTGGGCCTCAGAAGACTGGGCCTCAGAAGACTGGGCCTCAGAAGACTGGGCCTCAGAAGACTGGGCCTCAGAAGACTGGGCCTCAGAAGACTGGGCCTCAGAAGACTGGGCCTCAGAAGACTGGGCCTCAGAAGACTGGGCCTCAGAAGACTGGGCCTCAGAAGACTGGGCCTCAGAAGACTGGGCCTCAGAAGACTGGGCCTCAGAAGACTGGGCCTCAGAAGACTGGGCCTCAGAAGACTGGGCCTCAGAAGACTGGGCCTCAGAAGACTGGGCCTCAGAAGACTGGGCCTCAGAAGACTGGGCCTCAGAAGACTGGGCCTCAGAAGACTGGGCCACTGAAGTCTGTGCCTCAAAAGTCTGTGCCTCAAAAGACTGGGCCTCAAAAGACTGGGCCTCAAAAGACTGGGCCTCTTAATACTGGGCCTCAGAAGACTGGGCCTCAGAAGACTGGGCCTCAGTAGACTGGGCCTCGGAGGACTGGGGCCTCTGAAGACTGGGCCTCAGAAGACTGGGCCTCAGTAATCTGGGCCTCCGAATACTGGGCCTCTGAAGACTGGGCCTCAGTAGACTGGGCCTCTGAAGACTGGGCCTCAGAAGACTGAGCCTCAGAAGACTGGGCCACAGATGACTGGGTCTCAGTAGACTGGGCCTCTGAAGACTGGGCCTCTGGATACTGGGCCTCTGATGGCTGGGCCTTGGAAGACGGGGCCTCTGAAGACGGGGCCTCAGAACCCTGGGCCTCTGAAGGCTGGGCCTCGGAAGACTGGGCCTCTGTAGACTGGGCCTCCGTAGACGGGGCCTCTGTAGTCGGGGCCTCTGAAGACGGGGCCTCTGAAGACTGGGCCTCTGAACACTGGGCCTCTGAAGTCTGGGCCTAAGAAGACTGGGCCTAAGAAGACTGGGCCTAAGAAGACTGGGCCTCAGTAGACTGGGCCTTAGTGGACTGGGCCTCTGATGACTGGGCCTCTGATGACTGGGCCTCTGTAGACTGAGCCTCAGAAGACTGAGCCTCAGAAGACTGGGCCACAGTAGACTGGGCCTCAGCAGACTGGGCCTATGCTGACTGGGCCTCTGAAGACTGGGCCTTTGTTGACGGGGCCTCTGTAGACTGGGCCTCTGCTGACTGGGCCACTGGTGACTGGGCCTCTGCTGACTGGGCCTATGCAGTCTGGGCCTCGGAGTTCTGGGCATTTGCTGACTGGGCCTTGGCAGTCTGGGCCTTGCTGACTGGGCCGATGCGGACTGGGCCTCAGTATTCTGGGCCTGCGGACTGGGCCTCTTCAGACTGGGCGTCAGTGGACTAGGCGTCAATGGACTGGGCGTCTGTAGACCGGGCCTCTCTCTTCTGGGCCTCAGTGTTCTGGGCCTCTGTTGACTGGGCCTCGGTGAACTGGGCCTCAGTGGACTGGGCCTCAGCGATCTGGGCCTCTTTGGACGGGGTCTCTGGACACCAGGCCTCGGTAGACGGGGTCTCTGTAGACGGGGCCTCAGAAGAGTGGGCCTCAGAAGACGGGGCCTCAGAAGACGGGGCTTCAGAAGACTGGCCCTCAGAAGTCTGGGCCTCAGAAGACTGGCCCTCAGAAGTCTGGGCCATTGTTCTCTGGGCCTTTGAACTATGGGCCCAAGAACTCTGGGCCTTATATCTCTGGGCCATTAAACTCTGGGCTGTTGTTCTCTGGGCCTTGTTGATGGGCGTTTGACTACTGGGCCTTGTTGATGGGGCCTCCGATGACGGGGCCTCGGAAGACTGGCACTGGGCCTCGGGGGACTGGCTTCTGGAATCTAGGCCTCAGGTGACTGGGCCTTGGTCATTTGGGCCTTAGTGTCTGGGCCTCTGTTAGATGGGCCTGCGGAGTCTGGCTCTATCTTGTCTGGGGCTCTTCTTGCTGGGCCGCTGGAGGCTGGGCCTTTGGTGTCTGGGACTCAGGAGACAGGGACTCAGGAGTCTGGGCCTGAGTAGACTGGGCCTCAGATGAATGGGCCACTGATGAATAGGCCTCTGCTGACTGGGCTTCTTCTGTCTCTTCTGCCGGATAGTGGGCCTTTGTGTCTGGGCCTTTTGAGTCTGGGCTTTTTTGAATAGTGCTTGTGGACTGGGCCTCTTGATTCTGGGCATGTTGTGTCTGGGTCGCTGTTGTATGGGGCTCATTTGTCTGGGCCACTGGAGACTGGGCCTCATGAGACTGGGCCTTTGGAGACTGGGCCTCTTGTGACTGGGCCACTGGGGTCTCTTTCTCTTGCGACCGGGCCTCTTTCGACTGGGCTCTTTCGACTGGGCTTCTGTTGACTTCGCCACAGGTTTCTGGGCCTTGAGGACTGGGCCTCGTGGGTCTGGGCTTCTGATGTCTGGGCCTTGGCGACTGGGCTGCTTGTGCTTGGGCGTCTTTAGTCTGGGCCTTTGATGTCTGGGCCTTTGATGTCTGGGCCTTTGGTGTCTGGGCCTCCGATGGCTGGGCCTCTTTTGTCTGGGCCTCTCGACTGGGCCTCTTCTTGCTGGGCTGCTCGGTTCTGTACCTCTTGTGACTGGGACTCTGGAGACTGGGACTCAGGAGCATGGGGCTCAGGTGACTGGGCCTCTTCAGTCTGGGCCTCTTGTCGCTGGGCCTCTGGTGACTGGGCCTCTTTTGTCTGGGCCTTTTGTTTCTGGGCTTCTTGTGGCTGGGCTTTGTTTCTGGGCCTTTTTCACTGGGCCTCTTATTTCTAGGCCTTTTGTGATCGGGCTTTTGGCTTGGCTTGGCCGTCTGGGCCTTCTGTTTCTGCGTCTCTTTTGACTGGGCCTCGTTTGTCTGGGCTCTTGATTCTGGGCCTCTGTGACTGGGCCTCTCTCGTCTTGTCCTTTTTGTTCTGTGCTTCTTTGTCTTGGCCTCTTTCTGCTGGGCCTTTGTGGACTGGGCCTCTGTTGTCTGGGCGTCTGTGGTCTGTGCATTTGAAGTCTGGGCCTCTGTGGACTGGGTCCTTGTGGACTGGGTTTTTGTGGTCTGGGCCTTCGTGCTGGGCCTTTGGTCTCTTTGTGTCGGTCGACTTTGTTTCTCTGGACTGGGCCTTTGCTGTCTGGGCCTTTGTGGACTTGTCGTTTGTTTCCTGGGCCTTCGATGTCTTGTCGTCTTCTGACTGGGCCTAGGTAGTCTGGCTGTATGTGGTCTGGGCCTTTTTTGTTTGGGCCTTTGGTGGTCTGGGCCTTGGTTGTCTGGACTCTTTTTGTTCTTCACGCTTTGTGGGCTGCTTTCTCTGTGTTAATGTGGAAGGGCCTCTTTTTGGGCATTCTTCTATGTGGGTTGTCCTTACCATTGAATAGCCTGAAGAAGCGTTGCACTTCTTGCGGTCAGGCTAAAACTTTTGTAGGCCGTTTCGTTGGCCTAAATGTTTGTGGGTCTTTTTGTGGGTCGGTCCGTTTCTGACCGGCTTTATCGTGGGCGGGCCAATTCTTGCGCTGGTTTGTTGGCGTTGTGAGCGGTCTTATACGTGGGCAGGCAAAATAATTGGCGGGCCTTAACGTGGGCAAGTCTAATCGTTGGCGGCTCAAAATATGTGCGGGCTTCATGTGAGTGGGAGTTGACTAGGACAGCCCAATTATGTCCTATCCTTTTCTTTTTTGGGTAGTTTCGTGGATCGGCCTGAACAATGATGGCCCCAATCGACAGCTGGCCTATTGTTGGGCTGTTATAAGGCGGGTCTCTCGTCGCCGGGACTTTCGTCTCCAGGCCTGATCTTTGTACGTAGGCGGGTCGGTTAGCAAGTCTGATGGGTTATTCGTGGGCTGTTATTGTGGTTGCTCATGTTAACTTGGGCGGGCCAAATTGTGTGTGGGCCTCATCGTGGGCTTGTCTGTTCGCTCTTTGTAAAAAATGGGCAGGCTTTAATGTGGGCGGGCGGGCCACAAAGTGGGTTAACCTTGAACGTGAGGGGGCCTTATTGTGCTTGGGCGGACCTTTTTGCGGGCGATCCTTAATGCGATAGGGCGGACCTTTTTGCGGGCGATCCTTAATGCGCTAGGGCGGCCCTAAACTTTACCAGGCCTTTGTGCGATCCAGTACATGTATCTGCCTAATTACTTGGATCTTTTTGCAATCAAATACATATCCACTACCAATTATCTCACATAATTCTTATTGTAATCCAATGCTTATAACTTCTTCTACTAGGGTTGAAGTAACCCCAATATACTACTAAGTAGATGAAGTAGATGAAGTAACCCCAATATATATATAAAGAGTATTAATATTACTAGCTGATCAATCTCACATGATTCTTATTGCAAGCAATCCAAACACAAACTCCTACTGGAGGTCAATTGAAAAGATTATCATCATCATCATCACCGTCCTCTTTCTTATAAAACCACTTGCAGGTTCCACAGGTTTGCCCACCACAGTAAAGGAACTCTTCAAGCGACTCCAGCTTCTCCATGACCTCCGGCTGAAGTTTCTTGGCTCCTCTCCCATGAAGAATTCGACGGGAGAATTTGTCCATATCATCGTCATCCCCACAAAGGGCGTGCATGAGATTCACTTTCTTCACATTTTTCAACCCGCCGCCAAGGATGGTGTCCATGAAAGACTCGGAGAAGAAAGAGTTCTTCAGATCAAGGCTTTCGATTCCAGGCAAGTTGGAGACGATGGCTTCAGCTACGGGTTTTTCGATAATTCCTGAGAGACCGAAGTGGCTGAGATTGTTGCAGTGGAGTCCCAGGAGGCGAATGCAGGCCACGTCTGTGGCTGACGTCGTCGCTTCAAAGGAGGTGAGATTCTTCCAGAATGAAAGAATATTGGATAGAAGGGACGGGGAGAAATTGTTCGTGGAGACTTGGGGCAGTTGCAGACTTTTCAGAGAAGTAGACCTGTAGATACGTACACATTAAATATATATAAGTACAACTGGAAAGAGAATTCTAATTTATTCCAGGATATATACAATTGCACCCAATTTTATTATATATTAATTAATTTTTGAAACCAAGAAATGCTTTGAAGGCAGAATTCATAATTCAGAAAATTAAGAGACTCTAACTCATTTTGGATATAAAATATATATATATATATATATACACCATCCACGTCCGATCCCAACTTCACAATAATTTTCCAAACCCAGAACTTCAGGAAAAAGTGATCATCTTGAACCTAGCTAGGTATATGAATATATACTAAATACTGCTAGACTTAATCCTGACTTAATACTTGGAAAGATATATCTTCCTATTAGTCATTTTGGTATTAGACCTTTCACCCAATTACGTAACACTATAGAGAGACCTAATCCTGACTTAATATTTGGAAAAATATATATATCTTCCTATTGGTCATTTTGGTATAAGAACTTTCACCCAACGTAACACTACAGGGAGAGACCCAATTATACTTAGATTTTTCGATCATAATTCACAGAAAAGACGTTGATGAAGATACAGAGAGGAAGAAAGTATTGAAATTGATTCAGTAGTTACTAATTACCTCTGAGCAATGGCTATAACAATGTCTTCTGGAAGCAATACTTCATCAGGAAACTGGACATGATCGAAGTTGGTCGTGGTCGTCTCGGAGACCAGGGCAATCCTCAGAAGTTTGATGTAATTGATGGTTTCTTTGTGGGGGAGCTTGTCAATGAAGCGAAGATCAAGTTTGGTTTCTTCATTTAGGAAGAACCGAGTTTTGGCAGCGGCCATCTTCCAGGCCTGGCATGCTTGTGAGGCTCCAAGGAGCAGGTCCGAGGGGGTGAGTCTATTGAATATGTTCACGAGAAGGTTGGAGTGCAACTGACTCCATTGAGGAGTACTACTACTCAACTCATGTGTACTCTTCCCTTTCTTCATCTGATCTCACGGGGTGACCCAATTACAGGAGATCAGAAACAATAACAAAGTTGCATGGGAATAAGTACTAGCGGGAGAGGTCTATATATAAATTTGGAACTGTACTTAACTGTACAAGATGGCTTTTCAGGTTTTCTTCACTTCATGACGATTGATTCAAATGGGCGTGTCTTCTGTGAAAATGGTGCCTTTTGTTGATTTGGTGTGCAGATGGTGATAAGAGCTTCCGGGTATTTGATCATAACTGGCATGGCTGCTGTACAGAAGCCAGAGGGTACCGTGGCAGGAGGGGACTGATCAGTTCTGATTCTGTATGCGTCCCCTGGTGTTTGAAAGGTTTCCTTTCTCGATGAGACAGTCTGGGAAGTTCAGTTTAAAGCTTTCTCTAGGCTCTTAATTAGAGCTCTTCCTGATCCCCATAATGTACATAGATTTTATCATGGAAAAACGGAGACAGTACTACTTCTGAAAATAGAAGATGCATTTTTAGTGTTTGTAACCCCAAGTCGTTATTAACTAATTATTATAAATTCATAACAAAATTACTATACGTTGGGTTTAGTGCATGGCAAACTAATTACAATCCCATTCTTTGGCAGTTAGGAGGCCAATCCGACTAAATCGACTCGACTTAGGTTTTAATGAATGCAAATTAGACCTTAATACATACCCAGTTCACATCAAATCCTGCAAAAAATGGAACTCTATTACACAATTTAGTTAGCATTGTTATTCAAACATTTTCAATTTGTTCGTAAACATATCGATCGGTTTTCCAAAATCACCCTGTGAATGCTTAAATCTCAAAATATATAATAATATAATTAATAAGACTAAGATAGTACCATATTTTGGCTCAAAGACTAGCTAAATCAGTTTTTATCAGGTTAAATCAAAACCAATCAAATTAACCTTTGTAATTATCAATAATCTGTGTCGGGTTTGGGACCAAATTCCAGCCCACTTCATGGTGGGTTGCTAATAGTAGCAGCCCAGACTCAAGCACATATCTTTAGTCCCTTGTGTGTGCACACTATATCCATGTTAAACTGGTGACCTCTCTGCGCACTTCGAAGCTTGCTTGTAGAACCAGAACACACAGCATGAGGAAGCACAAGGCCTTCTCCTCCTCTCTGATCCTTTTCGTCCTCGTTGTAACGACCGCGGTCCAATTATTCCCAGTGTTCCAATCCGTCGAAGCAAAGAGACGGGTCTCCATCCCCGACGAGCTCGACGATGTACAGGACGACGAGGAGGACGAAGGGTGGAAGGAATGGGGGAAGAAGAAGACGGGTCCTCAGGAGTTCGATCCCCCGCCGGACATCGAAGGCATGGACCCTTCCCGAATCAAGGATGAGATGCTGAAAAGGCAATTCGGCCCTGTTTTTGGGTTCGTCAAGCTTCGATTGGGGGTTCCCCGGAATGAGGTGAATGTGACCTTCCGAGTCCCGGGTTTTTTTTCTTGTTCTGAAATTTTTTGGTCTCTCGATGCGTGATGGAATGGGGAATTCCATGTTTGCTGAGTTTCATGGTAATGTTGCAATGGTGTTAGGGACTTTGGGTCGATCTTCCGAGTCCAGTGTGACTCAATTCCGTGCAGTGGTCACCACATCCTGAAGCTTTTTTTTTTTTTTTATGTCTTGCATTTTTATGCTCAAATTTTTGAGGTTAAATTCCGTCGATTTTCTGATTTGCTTCCAGTTTGCAGCTTATTTTTAGTGTAATTCACGAATTTCTATTATGTGCATTGCTGAGTATCACATTGCTCTCCTATTAGAGCGGTCCTTCAATATGAATTTCGAGAACCCTTTTTCTCGATCGTGATCTTCAGTACCTGAATTGGGGACTACAATATATAGATTTTTTTTTCCTTTTTGCAATTCATTTATGCGATGTGCGTTCTAGTTTGTGAGTATTACTTTATGCACGGAAAGAAGAACATGAACAGAGTATTTTGCCTGTTTCTTAGTATAAAGTTATTTGATGCCTTCTGCTCATAGCATATAGTCCTGTTGTACATCTTTCAGCTTCAGAATAGTGCTTGTTTCTTTGTCTGACATGGCTTCAACATGTTCAGGAGGACATACCTGAGATAGCTACAAGATGGGCAAAGGTTCTTAGAACTGCATCAATGGAGGCTAAGTTCGCTGGTATTGATCTACATACAATCATGTTCAGCATGGATAACGGACAGGATATAGAAGAGGTTTGACACTTCTCCTTGACTTTAACATGGCAAATAAAAGCTCAAATTTGAGTTTTGTAAATTTAAACAGGGTCTATGTAGTATTTTCTCATTCTTGTTCTCATTTTGTCTGAATGTTTTTCTAGTTCTCATTTCACTGCATGTTTTACTTTTTTTGTTCATAACGGTCAAAAACATTAACAATGGAACTAAAATATTTCTTGGAGTTTAGTTGAATGTATTCATGTTTGCGGAATGTATATAATTGTAATTAAAGCCCTCAAGGTTCTTGATCATTTTTTGTGTCCAGTTACTGGTTCAAAACATTTTCTTTTAATATTTGTCCTCCCTTTCCATCAGTTCAAAAACTTTATCTTGAGTCAGCCTGAGGCATATGAAATCAAGATCGGGGACCATATATTCCGTAGACCAGGCGATCCTCCACTGGAGGAGGTCATTGAAGTGCTTAAGAAACAGAGAGATGAAGCAAATAATGAAGTAGAACATGGGGAAGAGCCAAAACATCAAAATGATGAGCTTTAAAGTTCTGGTAATTGCAATCTATCCCTTATCCTTCAGCCTTCACGGTTACTACTCAGGATTGTGAGGAAACAGGCGAATGTTTCTCTGTAGTATTGTCATTTCACTTTTTCCTGAAAATTCCATTGTCACTTTTATATTGTAATTTCAACATGGATGCATCTAAGCTTGCTTCCTGCACTTGGATACTGGCTTTGATTCTTTCTCTTACACGTTTGGAGTTATTCATTTAAGATTCCCAACAGCGGTTTTGATGAGATTGGGTAGAGAGTAAAATACATGGAAGTTTTAATACGAGTAATCTCTTTTGAAAATTGAAGTAGATTAAGTTTCAAAAATTTTACTTTAACAATGCCTGGTTGGCATGCAGCTGAAAGATTGGGGGAAAGCGAAATATGATCAGGCATGCACATTGAGAAATCTGTAATAGATTCATAGTTGATGACCTCTATTAGCAATATATGCTTCTATTTTGATTTATATTAGTAAAGCATGCAACTGTCAGACCACCATTATGCTGAATGGAAAAACTATACTCGAACAGCCTTTAAAGTTAATTCGTTTGCAACTGGACAACTTTACAATAGAGGAATGATAATTCTTTCTGTACCTTACTTCAGTACAGGACCTTGATACTCTCAAAAGAGTGTAAACTCATTGTTTTCACCAGCCATGATATATCTCAGGAACTTTGTTTGGAAAAAGAGAATCTGGATATATAATTTATGGTACTTATTTAAAATAATTAGTGATAGATAAGTGAATGAAATAAGTATCATTCCTTGTGTTAATGGTACCATCACGTTTCTATCTAGTAAAGAGGGTTTAAGAGTGGCAGCTCTAACTGACAACAATCCATAAAGAAATTGTAAATGTGGGACTAGAATTGCCTCATAAATAGATCATGGTATATGTTCTTGTAAATCAACCAACTTGGATGAATTATGACTTAAATTAGCCCAGTACACAGTGGGTGTTACAAAATAAAAACTAAAAAAAAAAATGCCTACTTCAGTTTACTGCTGAAATCAGAGAGCTCTAGCAGCTGAATCCTCGGAGTGTTTTCCGCTTCATCCCTCTCCTTTGATGTATTATATCCCCACTTTACTGCTCAAACCATATGGCAAAGATGTTTAAGAAGAAGAGCATAACGATCAAAAAGGAAGTATTCCCAATTCTTTAGCCACACAAAGGAAAAGAGATTAAGAAAGAAAAGTTTACCAAGATACAAATTCCATCCATCTAATTCAGACTCTTTGATGACATTTTTTAATGTTGCCAGTCGATCTTCAACAAAACTGTCATAAAATAAGTGCAAATTGAGTTTTCTGCATCATAACTCCACTCTAGAGCAATCAAAGTTATTTCTCAGTTTTTCAAAGCAACAGTTAAGATCAGACTCTCTAGGCACAGGGAAATCTTACTGTAGTTTCATTCCCTCATGTTCTGGTTGTTTTTGGAGCTTCTTCAGGACCTCCACCTTAGGGCTGCAGTACAAAAGTCAAAAGTTACAATAGAATATCAAGTTATGACTATTTTGGTACAGATCACAGGACATACCCACTTCCCAAACCATACATTCTGTCTGAAGGGATGGTGACCCCAGCCAGCTCACGAAGTAATGCATCAGCATATCTGCTCTGAGACAAGTAAATAAGAGGTGATGGGTTAATGCTAGTATGCAGTTAAATGAATAAGAAAACAAAAGTTATATCTAGCAAGATTTTTCTTTGAAAAGGAGATATAACAAGATTGGACATAAAGAATTTCCCAAATCACAGGTACCTTACAGATAAAACTATTTTAGAGAAAAGAATACTTGGATCACTGTGTTCAGTAAACTAGGAAGATTATTGTGAGTAATATCAAATGGACAAATTTGATATCTTATATGATTATTCAACATTTTACAAATCACATGATTCAAGATATACAAAACAGAAGTGCATAAACATAATTTTAAGATATGAAACAGAAATGCATACCGGTTTCGTGGTGACAATATATATTTTCGAGCATGCAAACCTTAGAGCATCAGCTATCCCAGGGTATAATCTGCATAGGCATTCTCACAATCAAAATCTGATTCCATCTTCAATCATCAAATCCGACAGATTTAAAAAAGTACCCACTCTTAAGTTAACATCAACGGGGTGTAGCATTAAATCTGAATCACCTGTTCGCTCCAATCCAACCAGGCAAATCATTTTCCATCCACTCATCTCTGATCTTCTCAAAAAACGGAACCAGTTCTTCCCTGGTCTGCCCCCATTCGTTCATAATCACCGGTTTCAGCTTTGACCAGTTTTCCAGGATCCCATCTACGGTCAATCCGTCTGCTACCTAACCTCATCAAACCTTACACATCATTCTTCGTGCTTACATCTCTAAAGAATCAGTGAAGAAATCAAGCATTTTTTGAGGAAGACAATGCCCTGCCTTAATAAGTCCATACCAAAAACGGTGAAGTAAATTAAAAACACATACTTCAAGGCATGAACAAAAATGCCGGGAGAACTTACCGAAGATTTCCGGATAGACGGTAGCTGAATCTCCAGAAGCAATCTCACAAGCAATATGTTTTCGTACCCAGTCTCTACCACTGGCCGGACCTGTTACAGCAAAACATAAACTTCCATTACCTCAAACAGTTTCCGCAAACAAAACACGTATAGTATAATTCACAATCAGCAAAGAGATAACAGTTCTGTCATTTGAAGGTAACTCCAACAGGATAAAACTCGCAACTGAACAATAGAAATGGGCAGGAACTTACGACATGCATTTGATCAACAATCCAATTTTCAAGACCAGAGTCCACGCTTTCGAACAATTGAGGCCATCGGATTCTGGCCGCCTTTTTCCAGAAAATCAGTGAGCAATTCTCATCAAAGAAAACCCAAATTGGTCGTCGACTGAATTACGATTCGGAAATCAAAGAACTAAAATCAGCAGTAAAGTAAAAGACCTTCACGGCTGAAAGAGAGCTCTCCCCGCAGCTGTCGCAGAGAACTCCATCGAAATCCAGTGCGTAAAGATCGCCCATCTCTCTTTGGAAGCAAAGCTCCCTATTTTCCAGTGAATCTTCAATAGAATCGTAACTCCTGCTCTCCCCTCTCCCTTTCTCGAGCTACTTCGCAGGTTTGGATTTCGGCAATAATCCCAAATGCGCCAAATTCCAATTTCTCAGCTATCTCTGGTCTATTGATTCTGGGAGGAGCTTTGCAGCCAATGAAGCAGTTACACGTCCACCGACAGCCACGGTAACTCGCTGCAGGACATCTTGGTGCTATTTTCTTCTTTTTATAATTTTTATTCCTTTTTTTTATTTTCCTTTATCACAAAAAAAAATTACGCATTCAGATTTCAGCGTAGATATATATTGTATTTATTATTTAAATTAAAATTACCGCCCGAGCTTCTAGAAGGCTGACTAGGAGATGAAAACTTCGTCAGACGCCACTTAGACTCTAAGCCTTCTCTCTTCCTCTTCCTTAAAGTTTAGTCTTTCCTTCTCAATGGCAAAAGTAGAGACATATATATATATGTTAGGGGCATCAGCAATTAAGAGGCCTCTCCTCATTTGTGTCTTCGTGGATTTGGATCCAATTTTCCAAGTAAGGAGTAACTCTCCATTTCCGTTTTTATTCAATTAATATTATTTTCATTTTATTTTAAATTTTTTAAGTTTATAATGTTACTCATATAATGAATTTAGGATTGTAATTTTACCTTTCAGGAATCAGAAAGAGAAAGATGAAAATCAAACTTCCAAAATTCTGTAATCAAATATTTCGTCCTTGTGGAGGTAAGCATTGTAATTATGGAAAATGCTAGGTGCACTTGTAGGTAGTACCTATTTGATGCGGCAGCTAATCTGAATATTGTCTAGGGTTTATTTTGGCTAATATTATTTTTTAATTATAAATATTTTTATTTTTAATTTTTAATTTTTAAAATAATTTATATTTTAAAATAACAAAAAAGAAAAATTTTAAACATAAAATATAATTAAAAAATTAAATTTGTTTTTTTTTTCTTCTAATTCTAGGGTCGTCGCCGTCGGAGGCAAGAAGTCCCAGCACGGTGGATCTCCGGGAGGAATATGCGAGCGCTTTTCGAACCGAATCTTACAACGAATTTTGGGCTCGGGTCTTGGATCTAACGGGTGGAAATGCAGCATCGCCAAATTACGCGGAATCAACGGCTGCTGCTCGCTTACCTTCGTACCGTCTCTTTGTCGAGCAACTCCTCGACCCGGACCAACCCACGGTTAATCGGATCCTGGCTCTGGCCCGGATCCAATACCCGTCTACAAATCACTCCCTTCTCTCCGATTACTTCTCCGAGACCGCCAAGGCTTCCCTCTTATGCGGCTTGCTCTTGAAAGACATCGAGCAGACCCGCTACCATTACCTTCCCCTGAAAACCACCCTCGTCTCGTCGGAAAACCGCCTTCCTGAATCGTTCCCGGATCACCTCACCGAGTTTGCTCGCGCCCTCAACCCGTTTGACTCGTCGCCGAGTCGGTTCAACTCCATGCAAGCCAGCTGCATGGGCTTGCTCAAGCGGCTTGAGCTCGGGAGGGAAAAGGCTCGAATGAAACTCCGGCTCATCAGCCGCGTCAAGAAGGGGTTAGCTGTTTTCTTGGTGGCTCTCACCGCCACGGTCGCCGTGGTTGGCGTGTTTGTGGCGGCTCACTCGTTCGTGATCGTATTCCTCGCCACGCCTGTGCTTCTACTGGCACCGCTCCGGTCTGTTTCGTCACGGGTGAGGGCCCGAATCTCGGCTCAGCTCGACGCGGCCGCCAAGGGGACGTACATTGTGAACAGGGATTTGGACACGATCAGTAGGCTCGTGGCTAGGCTTCACAATGAGCTCGACCATGCACAGGCCATGGTTCGGTTCTACTTGGAGAGGTGCGACGAGCGGCTCCAGCCGGGTCAGGAAGTGTTGCGCCAGCTCCGGAAGATCGGCTCGAGCTTTAGCCAACAGCTAGATGATCTGGAAGAACACTTGTACCTATGTTTCATGACAATTAATAGAGCTAGGAGTCTTGTAATGAAGGAGGTTTTGGAGCCGAGTCACAGCTGACTCAGTGCCACCTCTATAGTTGAGTCATGGTTGACTCGGTTCCACTATTCTAAGCTTAAATGTTTCCCACTTTCCATGCAACAGTGGAGTATAAATTACTTAAATTATAAAATGGGAGAATAATGTAATTTTTTTTAAAATATAATATAATATGAAAATATTTATCATTCGATTTATTTAAAGAGCCATTCAAATTACAATGAGATCCTAATTAATCTCCTCCATTTAAAAATGTAATTTCAAAAATATTGTAAGATTATATTAATGATTACCAGGTAATCAATTAGTGTTATATCAATCAAGAAAATAGAATATTGTTAAGAATATGATTACCACAATCAACTTAGTATACATTGAATTAGGGATCAGACTTTTATAGTGTGAACACAAAAGTTGAAAGGGTGCTATTGAAAATATATATTTTCGGCTCCTCATGTTCTCCTTCTATATCTGAAATGTGCCTCTTGGGACTATAACTAGCTTTCTTAATGTAAATTTTGACACTATTAAAATTTAACACTACTTTTTATAATGAGAGGCAAATAGAAGAATGTAATTAGTGATTTGGTGAAATAAGGAAACTAACATCACAGGCATGCAACTGTACATGAATTGTCACCTTCCGATAAAAAAGCCTCACATATAAAAATGAGATCCTGATCAATCTCCCTCATTTAAAACAAGTATTTTTTTAATAGAGTGTGAATCAGAATGGTGCCTTTTCATTTCTTATAAATTCCTTAACCTTTCTGATCTCCTTCAAGCGCCAATATCCCAAGAAGTTCTTCAGTTCTTCTGGGTTAATTTTGATTCTTCTGGTTGTTAATCCCATCTGAGACGGAAGTCATGGAGGATACTGGTAAGCAACTCATCTTCTTAGTAAACTCCCCCCTCCCCCCCCTTTTTTTCTTAATTTCGTTCTTCCTTTTCTATTCCTTGCACTTTCTTGTTCAAGATATTTATGGGTCTTTTTGTTCTTCATTTTTTTCAATTCTGCAGAAAGAGATGTTGATTGGGGACCCTTCATTATCTGCAATTCTTTTATTCAACCAGATCAAGAAATCCTCACACAAGGACCAGTCTGCGTTTTTCCAAATGTGAAGAATTTTTGTTAGGGTCTACGATTGGAACCCATTTAGTCTGTATACCGCGTTTCTACTAGGCCAGGTCTTACATTTGACCCATTTGAAACACATTTTGACCTGGTCAGAGCCACTCCTAGCCATCAACATTTTTAAAAGAATAATGTTAGTTACACTTAGCCCACGTACCTATCCCACGTACTTGTTAAGAAATGGGTGTATCCATAAGCGTGGCAGCTCCGTACTTGATGGTACAATATTATTATTCAGACCTCGCTATATATTACAAATACACTCGAGCTCATGGTACGAAGGTTGATCTGTCATCTGTACCCTATATATTAGGAAGAAATGGACATGACATTTCGTTCTTAAATGGATATAAATAAGCCAACTAGCTAAAAATATGTCAGGCCAGCCTGGTGCTTGCTGGCCCTGCGTCAATATGCCGTGCATCTCAATTTATTCTTAATTTTACGTGCATGGTAAATATAGCATTCAAAATTACTAATTATCTCTTGCTCCATTCAATACCACAAGCAATGGACACACCCATTTGTTAATTTATCTAAAAACTATTACTTAAAAATGAGTTAATATTATATTTTATTTTTGCATATGTTACATAAATAGACCCTTAATTACTATCTATAAAAGAATAACCTTCGGAAATTGAAGTACAAAATGGAAAGTTTAGCAAAACCAAGGCAGTGAATTAGTGGGATTGATCATTTTCACATATATACAAGTTACAAATATATTTCACATTTTCACCAATAGAGCAAGACAATTTCGATTTTTGGTGGTCTGACACTTTCTTTTGCACGTGATATCATATTTGAATTAGGTACGTACTACTGAATCTGTTTCTGGAACCATGAAACCCTAGTCTCAGTAGAATAACATGAATTCTTGGTCTCTGAACACTACGGACGTTTTCATTTCTTTTGGAAGAATGTTGTAGTTGTAGTTTTCAGGTATATTAAAGGCTATCAGCCCAAACCTTTCAATCATGCACATAACAATTGTCACAATTGGGTCAGGTTTTTTTAACATTGAGTAGTAGTAGATAAAAAATTCGAATTAGTTACCTTAATTAAAGTTTAGAAATTCAATTAAAATTTTGTGGGAACATTGGGTCAGAAGTTATCTTAAACATTCAATACTATATAGTACGTAGAATATAACTTTAAAGACTAGTTGCTTAGATTTACATGACAATCTTGAAGGAATATACATTTTATCCTTTGGGATAACAAATAAATGTGAGACACCCTTACATGCTTATGCCAAATATACAAGATGATGGAAAACATGCACTAAATTATGATACATAAGTGTAGATTTATCAACCATGTGACTGCGTGCCACAAAACCTATTTGTCCCCGACACGTATAGCTGATGTGGAACAGTAGGGAATGTTTAAACCGTAGGGAAATGTGGTTTTTCTAGTAGTTAAACATGTATATATAATTAATGAAACAATCAAAATTGGTTTTATCTTTCTTTTTGTAGTCCTTTTTTTCTCCTTTTTCTCTTCAGCTAAAAGGTATCAAATTGAAAGAATTAAATTATTGTTTTTATTAAGAGAAAAACTATTTTTGATGATTTTTTATCAAATAAAAAGAATATTGTTCAAGTAAAGCCTAATGTGCTTAATTGAATTTTTTTTGTTGAATTTTAATAAATTTTGAGTATGAGAAAGGGATTATAGACCATTACAAAATACAAATGTGAAAATTAAATTATTTTAAAAACTCCGCTATAAATAAATTACTTGTTTTCTTTAGAACATAATGTATTTATGATTGTAAAAAACTTATGCTGCGTAAAAACTTAAACGTTCATTATATAAGGTCATATCCTCGATCTATTCCAAAATGACTAACCAAACAGTTCTTTTAAATCTCTCCACTTATGAACCCACTATTTGATGTAGAACGTATAACTAATCATCTTTAATACAATAAACATGATTTGGTGTAGTTAGATATATCATAAAAGCTTGAGCCTAGTCTTGATCAAATTAAAGAACCCACAACTTGCAATGCAAATTTATTAGCTACAATAATGTGCAATGGGAAGGGTGTTTAGTGCACAGGGATAAATTTTTCCTCGTCAACATGACCTGATTGTCCATTTCGATGGTTACATATATGGATTGAAGTCGTTGGTTTTAAATTTTTTCTATTTAATTTTCCTTTTTTATTTTTATTTTTGATTTTTCTTTTTATTTCAGATTTGGACTAGCTACAACCCTGAATTGTTCCAATTGAATTGGTAATAAAGAGGTTTAATTTTAATCAGTAGTTTGCTATTTTTTAAAGGTTTAGTTAATTTTTATTTTTTATAATGCAACCCTGACTTATATGTTTATAACTCTATACGGAACGTTATTATTTATATAAGCACTTGTTTAATTGTTTAATATAGAACAGCGTAATGAACTGCAGGAAGAACCCTAATCTATCGCTTTTCAAACAAAAGTATAGAATAACATGATTTTTGAAGGGACGTGGTGCCTTCCCCATGTACAATATTCACAATTATTTAATAGTCCTGAAATGATACTTATGAAGACTTATTTACGTTATCTCAAAGATGGCCTTTACATTTATGGAAAATTCAACTGTATTTACGGTTTATCAACGTCACTATTAAATGGCTTCCACATATTCAAATTTATTGGACAACCCAGCCATCTGTCTGTAAAAAGTACTAGATTTTAGTATATCTAATGAAGTTTATTGGTGTAATATCCATAAACATACAAATTATTGTATATTAATTGATGGTTGTATATATGAATAATATGGCCAATTAATTTTGGCAACTAAATTTGTTATATTATTCAATACAGCTACCTAATATTTTGACTTCCCAAAAGCTTCACAATAACAAGTTTAACATTAAAAAAAATTTTAAAATAAAAGAAGGCAATAAGTCTATCCTTTGATTAATAACACCAAATTTTTTAAAAAATTAATTTCTTCATTTTCTGTAAGTGTCATGTTTCTAATATTTACATCAATGACCATATTACTAGCTCCGGTGCTTTATCTATAGAATATCAAAATAAATAAAATTTGATTATATGAACAAATGAATAAGACGTGGGAGTCAGATGAAATTTAGTTGTAGCTAGTTAATTATATCTTTCATACTTAGTGTCTAATTAAAAAATAGCTAGGCTGCCCATATTAATTAGATGGACTTAAGTTCATGATCATTTTCTGTTTTTAATTAGCTATATGAAAGATGACAAGGACTAGACCTTATATATACTCCCAGACCTGATATTACCTTTATTTACTAATTCAATTATTCATCTATAATTTTATATATTCAAACCATCAATCATTTAAAGAACCCTTCTCCCCAGCTTCCTCTCGCCATCAAAAGAAAAGAGTGGGGAGCAGTCTCCTCCCTGCCCTTATAAATTCTCAAAGGGATTCAAACCAAAGACAATGAAATTGAAATTTCTCTTTTGGGGCCATTAATTAATGAACTCAAAACTAATAATGAGATCCATTTGCACCTTTAAACACATAACTTAATTCCACCTATATATTCTAAGAGGTGAATATATAATTAAGATCTCAAATTATTAATTTTACCACATACTATAATACCACTAGAAGTTCAAAACATGTAGGCCACTTCTACATTTTCAGGTCATCTTGGGGGGTATATATTATAAGTATTACCCCAAACCGAATACCTCAAAATATCAAGCATATCAGACATTTCTGCATGCCCTGCATATATTATGTATAACCATGCACATCCTGATCAACTGACACTTCACTCTTTTTCCTCCCTTAATTTCTGAAAGTGGGTTTGCAGAGATTTTTGCCCATGAATATACATATATATCCTAGTCAAAATTAAGGATAAGTACTGCGTACAGGGTCAGTGACTCAGTAACAGATTTTCCAATTTCTACAACAAATCTCATTTCTTCCTGCTGTGATGGGTGGTTGGGGGGAGTTAGATACTGCAAAATGGTTGTCATTGTTGGCCTCTGCCACTGCCATCAATAGAAGAGGCCAACATTTTCTAAAGAGCGCGCCCCGGCCAGCTAGAATTTAGCAAAGGGGGCCCGACCTCCTCCCATCTTCCTCATTAATGGCTAGGCTTTTCTATTTTGAGCTTTTGAATTTGATCCATCCTCCTTTCAATCTGTAAATGAAGTAGTTAGGGGCTGAGCAAGTAATCATTAACCATACCGTTTTAATTATTCGTGCCCTTTGTAAAAAAGGAGCGTGATCAAGTGATCAGTATGATATCCCCTTATCTCAGCCAGGCCGACTCAAGTGGTTTGTTAATTTGTTGAGTTAATCTAACTATGTTTTCTCTTGCTTAAGAAGATTTTTTCTATTATTTTTGGCCACTTTGCAGCCTATATTAAAGTTAGGGGTTTGTCTAATGTTTGATCTCTTGCTTCAAATATTTCTCATTCCCATATTCCATATATTTTCCCTGTGTTTCACTCCTATAAACCTGAATGCAAACCCTTGGATTCCTTTTGTTTCATCCCATAGATTATATTTCTAATCGTGTATGTACTTGAAGGTAGCGCCACAACTGTATTTCTATAAAATGGGGCAGACAAGATTATTTTTTTCTTAATTTGTTAGCAAGCAGTTGTGGCCTTTCTCATTTATTGTTTTGGTTTTCTCGCTTCCTCTTTACTTCCTTCACCTAGTCATTCCCAGAGATGTCAAATTCTATATGTACGTTTATCCCTTATTCCGCTGGCTGTTCCATCCATCTCATCTACTCATATACAGGCCGTTTTTTTAATTACCGAAGTAAATTTTATATATTTTATCCAATGCTTGCCTATACTAAAAAAAGTCCTTACTTAAGTGACCACATAATTTAAATATAAATTAATTTTTTAAATTTATGTTTCATATATTCTCGAATTATTTAATTTTTTATTACTATTTTCTTAGTAATTTTATCACTATTGTTATTAAGTTATTTATAGGTATGTTATTTTAATATGTAAAAAGAGACTGACATGCATCCAAATATTCCATATTTTGCATAGTATATAGCTTGTCGAAATTCAAAATAAAAAATATTATGCGAGAATATTAGGGGAAAATACATATTTTGCAATTTGCATTTATAATAAATTAAGTTACTCTTATTTTTTTAAAAGGAAAAATAAAGAAAAATATAAAAAGGAAAAAAAACTCACGCTATGCAATTAAGTACTGGCTCTGGATTGGTGACATAGGATAGGGTTTTCCTGAATTTTACCATAATCCAATTAGCACAATCCCTAGATATTGGTCCTAGAGTATTAATCGATAACATATTAGCCTACTAGCTTAAGATAATTAATAATCTTTTTTTTCTATATATATAGATGCACGTTCGTGTGAAGCTTTTTTTGAAGGTTAATTTTAAATGGATTGGTCCAAACTTAACCTGAACCAATTAAACATGTTTAATTAGGATCTGCATTATGACCAATTTAGTGAACAGTTTGATAAATCAAACATTCCAAACTTTTATCACAAATGGTTTCGATATATTATATGACCGTACGATCTCCATTGCAATATTACACATGACTACAGAAACCTGCAGATTGCAATATTTAAAACCCACTGTGTAAAACCATCCAAATTCCCCACACTCACTGGCATTTCCCAGTGGCTTTCAGATTTTTCCAAGGGTTAAGAGAGCCTGCCTGCAGCCATGAGAGATCTTACCATGCAACAGAGAAGGGGCCGGGGGACCTTGGAAAAGGCAAAGGCCATTAAATGTAGGCAGGCTCTTTCTGAGAAATTTTCATTTATCAAGTCATGCATGTGAATGTACATAACCACCACCTCCTTTTTCAGTTGGCAGATTAGGAGTTGCACCCAATGCCCATTGCCACAAGAAGATAGCTAGATTTCTTATCTAGTGTAAGGGACTCATTCAATTGGAGGCACCTAACCCCATGCAAACCCATCAATGCTGCCCCAACCACATCCTACGAATTCACTCCTTATAAATTTATAACCCCCCTTTTCCCTCCTCCACCTTCAAAAACCCTTTTTCCATTCAGAATCTCCAGTCCCTCTGTCTGATCTCTTGCTGATCATCTCTGATCAGTACTACATACATTTCCTGCTCCGTACTGTAAAATTAGTTCAGAATGGCCGTAGAGAATGGCACCCAGGAAGCCGAGGGAGCTGGAGTGGTGAAGGTGAAGAGCAGAAGCAAGGTCTTCTCCAACAAGAAAGTGGTGCAAACCGAGTGCCCACTAGCCACATTCGACCTCCCCTACGTGGGCTTCTTCTACAACCAGAAGATCCTGCTCTACAAGGGGGTGAACTACGAGGAAATGGTGGAGAAGCTCAAGGGAGGGCTCGGGGTGGTGCTGGAACACTTCTACCCTCTCACGGGGAGACTGGGAAGGGACGAGGAAGGGGTGCTCCGGATAGAGAAGTGCGGCGACGATGCCGCCGGAGTCGAGGTGATCGAGGCCGTTGCCGAGGACGTCTCCATCGAAGAGCTGTCCGATGACAGGGTCCCCGGATTGTTCAGGGAGCTCGTACCCTTCACCGGCGTTCTCAACCTCCAGGGCTTCCATAAGCCCCTACTCGCTGTTCAGGTACCACATTAATATGCATGACAGATGATTAGATTTACTTAATTAAACCTTCAATTCCATCATTAGATTCACTAATCGAAATTTACCCCACACATATCTAGACATGATTAAAAGCGTAAACTTACTAATCTAATAACTCAATTGCGCTTTAATTAACTCCTTAATTAGTCTTTTAATGGGGAGTCTGATCCTCTCCTTTCTCTCTCTCTCTCTCTGTCTCTCTCTTACTTATTTCTTTATTGTACTTTATGTCTCCAACGATGGTACTCGTCTATTTTTTCGGTGCCTTAATGTTTGCCATCAATGCCGATAAGCTGCCCCACCAGTTCGACCTTTGCTTAAAATCACATGCATGGTTTAAAGACCCGTTTGGGGTTAGCTCTTTGCTGGCTAGGACATCCTCTTTATATAAGCTGGGTCCACCAGTTTGACCTCTGTCTATTTCGGAAAATTAGAGTAAGTCATGGCAGATTTGTCACATGCTAACTTTAATACCCGTTTGGCTAAGTACTTTCCGGGCCCGGACTTCTTTTTTCTATCTATCTTTCTTAGAAAAGCAGAGATTTTGGTGCTTCAGAAAAAGCTCTAAAACAAAAGTTTGCCGAAACAACTTTTTCTAAAAGTTATTCCAAAAGAGTTATTTGATGAGAACCCGGCCAAAATTTGCCGAAAGAATTTATTAATTTAGTAATTAATTATATTTTATAGTGGGTAAATAATTCTAAAATTAGTAGCTTTTTTTTTTGTAATTTTAGATAAGTCGGTAAAATTTTGGATGGATACATGGGTGCAGTTCACGAGGCTGAAAGACGGATTAGCCCTGGGATGCGCGTTCAACCACGTGGTGCTGGACGGCACGTCTACGTGGCACTTCATGAGCTCGTGGGCTGAGGTGTGCCGCGGGGCCGACACGGTGTCAGTCCCACCGTTCCACGACCGGAGGCAGGCACGCGACACGCGCGTGACGCTGGACATCCCGGAATCCCTCATCGCCGGCGAGCTCCCGGCATCGGCGTCGGCGCCGCCGCTGCCGGAGCGCGTCTTCCGGTTCTCCGGCGAGTCCGTGGACGCCATCAAGGACGAGGTCAACGCCGGACGGTCGGATGGGACCCGCCCGTTCTCCTCGTTCCAGTGCCTGGGGACCCACGTGTGGCGGGCCGTGACCCGGGCCCGGCGGCTGAAGCCGGAAGACATGACCGTCTTCACCATCTTCGCCGACTGCCGGAAGCGGGTCTCCCCGCCGATGCCGGAGTCCTACTTCGGGAACCTGATCCAGGCCATATTCGCGCTGACCCCGGCTGGGCCGCTGGTTTCGAGCCCGCCCGGGTTCGGGGCCGGGATGCTTCAGGGGGTGATCGAGGCCCACGACGCGGCGGCGATCGCGGCGCGGTTGGAGCAGTGGGAGGCGGCGCCGAAGCTGTTCGAGTACCGGGACGCCGGGATGAACTGCGTCGCCGTCGGGAGCTCGCCCAGGTTCAGGGTCTACGACGTCGACTTCGGGTTCGGGCCGCCGGAGCGGGTCCGGAGCGGGAGCAGCAACAAGTTCGACGGGATGGTGTTCCTGTACCCGGGTAGGGAAGGCGGGAGCAGCGTCGACGTCGAGATCTCCCTCGCCGCCGACGCCATGGAAAGGCTCGAGAACGACCCAGACTTTCTCATGCTGGTCTGATTCAGTACTAGTACTCGTTGACGCCGTCGACGGAGACGACGATATATTATATATATACATATATATAAAATATTAAAATAAACCCTGTATCTGTTTCTGGTCTGCAAGTACGTGGGTTTTAATTCTTTTTGCTTCCTTCTTGTCGAGAGGTTTTAGGTCAGTGCATGTGTCCTGTCAAAGGAGTAGTACTCTGTGATATTGCATCACGAGTTAGGGTTTTCTAAGTTCGTTTTTGTAAACTATTTGTATTAGTGGTGTATGTGGAATGGTATTTATAACTAGTATTTATTGCCACCGAGAAAAATATGGTTAATTTATCCAATTCTCTAGGTGAAAAATATGGTTGAATTATCTTAGTTACATTGCTAGATTATATATAATCCCAGTACAAATTTTTTAATGGGTTCCTATATGAAGCATATAATATTTGATGTTTTATGAACCCATTGGTTTAGTTTATCTCAATAATATTACATGTAATTTAAGGTATTGGAAGGTGAAAAATAGTGAGTAAAAGTGTTTTGAAAACGGAACTGGACTGTCCGGTCCAACCTAGTTCAATAAAAACCAGATGCTTTTCGGTTCGTTGTTTGAGGACAGAACTGGCTTCACCTTGAAAACAGTATGACCCGTCGATTTATACGGTCTGTTCGTGAATCGTTCTTGTTAAACCAGTCTTGGTTCTCAGAAAAATGACTTGAAAAGAGAATAATGAGGTAAGACGGTATGTGTTAGAGCTTAGAGGCGGGATCAAACCCTTGACCTGCTATTTTAGCATATAAGCGTGCCACCAGTGCAACTCAATAGCTTATTACGTTCTTTCCAGGACTGAAACTCAAGAGTACTGAAAACAAAAAAACCCCCAACGTGCAATATGAACCCGGTTGAGCTGATCGAGTGAAAGAACTTGAAAATGACTATACTATAGCTGCCCCCTTGATTTCTGCCATAGTAATGAGTACGAAGTTAGTTATGAATTGAATATGCTTCCTACCTGCCTTGCAAAAAAAAAAAAAAAAAAAAAAAAAATATGAAAAAAAAAAACATCTAAAACACCACTTTTGATTTCTTTGTATACTAGCAAAAATGCCCCGTGCAATGCTCCTCCGTGCTTGACTCTCTCCTCCAAGCTTCACCCTGTACCACTCCCCAAACTGTGCAAACTTGATCGTACACTGTGACCTTAATTACCCCTCCATGTGAAACTTTTATGAACCTGACCCCCCTGTTTCGTGTTGACTCTTCTTGTTCTTCTCCCTGTTTGGACACAAAAATGGTGTGCCTTAACATACAAACCTCTTTGAGTACTCTTGAGGAGTCTGTAACTTGTGTTATCGGCAGCGAGCAATTACAATGGCTTCCCTTCCTGTGTCTGCATCCCTCTCTCGCCCACCTGTGTTACCGTCATTCAATATAAAAACCTGTGTCACAGTGGAGCTCGGACACTCAAACTACCTGCTATGGAAAACCCAATTCGTGCCTTTCTTGAAAAGCCAAAACTTGTGGGGGTTCATTGATGGGTCTATGAAGGCTCCGCCAGAGACATTCGAGGATGGAACACGTAATCCAGGGTACGACAAGTGGTTGCAGACGGACCAGCTAATACTAAGCTGGATCAACACAACACTTTCAGAGGAGTGTCTTCGCCATGTAGTCGGCCTTGCAACAGCTGAGGAAGCATGGAACGAGCTAGAGCATGTATACAACTTTCACCACACTGGCGGATCTAGATCAACTCCCAGGTTGTCAAATATTACCCAACCCGGAATTTGATTTTCTCTGTTCATTTTGTCTTTTTATCTCTTTGAGGCTCATAAAATGCATGGGTGCATCACTCTTCTATTCTATCTGGAGTTGTTCTAACTTTTCTCTATCTGTTGATTGGATTATGAATGGATTTGAATGTAGTTGACTGAGCTAGCTTTCAAGGAATATTGTTTGTATGTAGTTCTAAATTTATGCCCCCTTTTTAAGACAGAGCAAGAACAGGAACAGAAACAGAGAGAGCAGAAACAGATAGCGACGGAGCATGGAGGAATTCCGTAAAGGCAAATCTGAACTCAATAAGTTGCAGCGATCAACCATCGCAGCTACCCACAATCATCAGGGTTCCTTCTTGCATTCGCAAAATCGACCCTGAAGCCTACGATCCCCAAATCCTGTCAATTGGGCCGTACCACCGAAGGGAAAATAAGCTAAAAGCCATGGAGAAAAACAAGCGGAAGTATCTCCATGATTTACTCTCTCGAAACACGACTGTGAGTTTAGACGCCTTCCTGGATGATATGCAGAGTAAGGCGCAGGAAGCACGGAACTGCTACACACAGGAAGACCTTCAGCTGAGTAGTAATGAATTCTTGGAAATGATGGTGCTCGATGGTTGCTTCATAGTCGAATTACTCCTCAAGTTTAAGGAGAAATCCTGTTATTATTCTTTTGATCCAATTTTCAGCAGATCGTTGGTGTTGCATGCAGTTACCATCGATTTAATTCTTGTGGAGAACCAGCTTCCTTTCTTCGTCTTGTCTCACATTTTCGATACCTACGGCAAGGTAAAGTGCCCCTCAGATCATTCTCTCCCACTAGACAAACTTGCCATGAATTTCTTGCGGGATGTGGTTAAATATGAGATCACTGAGTCAGCTCCTGTACGTATGGAGTCAACGCATCATTTAGTCCATTTGCTGCACAAAAATCTCATCCCACCTCTACCTCTTCAGCTTTCCACTCAGAGTCACAACTCTTTACTTACGAAGGTGAAGAATATTCTTCTTTCCACTTGCTCGCATCTCCTCCCAATCTGCAGACCGGAGTCCTCAAATGATCAACCATTTCAACCATTTCAACCTTCACAACCCTCCACTCCGAGTCACTGCACTTTGCTTCCCAAGGTGAAAAATATTCTTTTGTCCACTTGCTTGCATCTCCTCCCAATCTGCAGGCCGGAGTCCTCAAATGATCCACCATCTCAGCCGGAGTCCTCAAATGATCAACCATCTCAACCTTCACAACCCTCCACTCAGTGTCATTACTCTTTGCTTCCTAAGGTGAAGAGTATTCTTCTTTCCACTTGCTCGCATCTCCTCCTAAAATGCAGGCCGGAGTCTTCAAATGATCAACCATCTCAACCCTTTTGGAACATCCCAACCATTCAACGCTTGCAAGAGGCAGGGGTCAAGTTCAGGAAAGGAGAGGGACCAAGTTTCTTGGACATAAAATTTAAGAAAGGAGTCATGGAGATCCCTTATGTGGACATTGATGATTTCACCAATACATTCCTTCGAAACATGATTGCTTATGAACAGATCAATAGTCACAAAAGACCTTGTTTCACTATTTATACCACTCTCATGGATAATTTGATCAACACAGCCAAAGATGTAGAAGAACTAACATACCATGGGATTATTGACAACTCATTGGGGAGTCACGAAGACGTGACTGTGCTTTTCAACAAGATTGGGAAGGGAATTTTGCTCCCTTGGGATGACGACCACATGAAACTAGTGGAAGAGGTAAATCGGTACTGTAGTTCTAAACCACACATGTGGAGGGCAAAGCTGGCCCATGATTATTTCAGCAATCCATGGGCAATCTTTTCATTAATTGGAGCCCTTTTGGTGCTTATCTTGACTTTCCTACAGACCTTGTTTTCTTATCTTTCTTATGTGCATCCTCCCTCTTCCTCTTAAATTACTGTGTTTTATGTGTTCTGGTGATTTCTTTCTACCATGTAGCATTCCACTTTCTTCGTTTGTACTTCAGAATCTGGTTGCATCTCTTGATGGTTTCCTTCCACATTGGCCTAAGTAAACGCCTTCTTGTCTCGTCATGAACATCTCTATCTCTCAAAACTCTGCATTGAAATGTATCAAAATTAAAATATAGTAATTTCCTACCCATTTACCCATTTTATCATCAGATGTTCGAAAACGAGTATTAACAACATTGACTAACTCATCGTTGCTTTGCAGTAAACCGACACTTAATTTGATGTCATTTCATAGAAAAGTTCAAATACAAGGAATAGTCAAATGAACTGTGAGATCCAAATGTCAAGTCTGAGAAGCAAAGACATTTATCTCAAACATATCACATTGTTTTGTTTTTTTTTACTAATCTTCTATAGCATACACTGCGGAAGAAATTCTCTGAACTCTGCTAGTTCACATTCATTTACAATTTCATGCACGGAAACACTTCCTCTAGCAGAAAAACATCCCCTGTTCTGTCATGAATATTAAAAGCATTTGCATGACCAGTTTCCATTGAAGGAGAGAATGAACTTGAATTTTAGGAAGACAACTTATGCTTAAAGATAAATTTCCCTTAAAAGCATGACCTTTGCTCAACATTAATATATAACTTAGTTTCAAATTAGATTCCCTTACCATATATCAACATTAAACATGATCACATCTGTAGACCTTAACATTATTATCATACAAATAATATGCAAGAGTACTCTCGGTACACTTCCATAAAATACATCTATTATTACTCCCATCCTCAAGTGAATAACAATAGCTCCTTCTAAGGTCATATAAGACGAATATGATCAATGTCGATCTTATAGAACCAGGAGCAGCCGCCACAGGTATGGCCACCACAGTAAACGAACTCTTCAAGCGACTGGAGCTTCTCCATGACCTCCTGCTAAGTTTCTTGGCTCCTCTCTCCTGAAGCACCCTGGCAGTGAAGTTGTTCATATCACTGTCACCCCCACAAATGGCATGCCCGAGATTCACTTTCTTCAGATTTTTCAACCCATGGAGGATAGTGTCCAAGGCGGACTCGAAGAAGAAAGAGGTTCTGAGACCCACCATCTTAAGGCCCGCCCTTGATAACAGCCGACTAACGTTAACTGATGCCCACCAAACCAGCTCGCCTACGAAAACCGCCAGTCAAAAAAAGAGCCACCCAAGAAATGGCCCACCCAAGAAGAGGCCCGCCAAGTTCAATGCCGGCCACATTTGGGCTCTCTCACATGATGGCCCGCCCAAATAATGGCCCGTCCATTTAAAGACTAACCTACTAAAAATCCCATTCGAGATTTGGACAGTCCACTTAAAAGCTGATAAAGGCACTCCCACATAAAGGGGCCCCAACTTAGTGGCCCGAACATGAAAGGCTCATCAACTTAAAGCTGCTCAAATACTGGCCCGCTCACATAAAGGCCTGCAAATGAAAAGGCCAGCCTACAAAAAGGCTAGTCCAAGAAAAGCCCGTCTTCCTGAAGGCCCACCAACTTAAAAGCCCAATTTTAGGCCTGGTGACGTTTGGACCCGCCCTCTTATTGGGTCGCCCGTTTAAATACTCACCCAATAATAATGTCGCCGACTAAAAGTCTGGTTCATATTGGGCCACCCGCCCAACTCCCACTCACTAAAATGTATTTCCTCGTTTTGGGTCTCTCACAAAATAACTGGCCCGCTTAAAGGTCCAATCACAAATAACGGCCTGCCTACGAAACAGGCCCGCCAAAAAAATGTGCCACCCATGAAAAGGCGCGCCTTCGTTCTGACGCCCACTTATAGGTCCGCTCACGTAAAGGCTGATGCACTAAGAGGCCCGGGCAAGTTTAGGCCTGCCATGAAAAAGCCCGCCATATTTATGGCATGCCAACTAAAAGCCCTTTCTGGAAAAGCCAGAACTTGTGGGGGTTCGTTGATGGGTCTACGAAGGCTCCTCCAGAGAATCGAGGATGGAACACGTATCCAAAGTACGAGAAGTGGTTGCAGACGGACCAGCTAACACTAAGCTGGATCAACACAATACTTTCTGAAGAGTGTCTTCTCCATGTAATCGGCCGTGGAGCAGCCCGGGAGGCATGGAACGAGCTAGAGGGTGTATACAACTCTCACAGCACTAGCAACTCCCAGGTTTCCAAATACTCATCCCAGTATTTGATTTTCTCTGTTCTAGCTTTCAGTCCCGAATCACTTTGAGACTTATAAAAGCAAGAGTGCATAACTCTTCTATTGCATCTGGTTTTGTTCTAACTTTTCTAGCTATCATTTTAATGGATTTGAATGTAATCGATTGAGCTAGCTTTCAAGGAATATTGTTTGTATGTAGTTCTAAATTTATGCGCCCTTTTTGAGAACAGAGCAGAAACAGAGAGCAGCGGAGCACGGAGGAATTCCGTGAAGGCAATTCTGAACTCTATAAGTTGCAGCGATCAAGCAACGCAGCTACCCACAATCCTCAGGGTTCCTTCTCGCATTCGTAAATTCGACCCTGAAGCCTAGGATCCCCAAATCCTGTCAATTGGGCCGTACCACTGAAGGGAAAATGAGCTAAAAGCCATGGAGAAAAACAAGCGGAAGTATCGCCATGATTTACTCTCTCGAAACACGACAGTGAGTTTAGACGCCTTCCTGGATGAAATGTAGAGTAAGGCGCAGGAAGCACGGAACTGCTACACACAGGAAGACCGTCTTTTCTCTTCTTTCTTACGTGATTCATCGCAGTTAATATGCAGATGTTTTTCTTTCTCTTTCTATTCTGAAACACTTCTGCACTCTCTTTATCTGTTATATTAGTGAATGAAGGAGAAGATGCATTTTCTGGTGAACTACAGACGGATGTTGTCTACTTAAAAAAATGTATGTTATAGTGCGTCCTAATTAAGCAACATATAAAGGAATGTATATTTCCCTTTGTATTTGTTTAACCTAACAATGGAAACAAGGCGCTCCTGCAATCTCACTATTTAATAACAGATGGAAACATTCTCAAGTTCATGTTTGAATCAACAAATTTAATATGTTGGAAGTTGGAACCAATTACAAGGTCACATGTGAATTTTCCACTATATTCAGTTCACAGAGCTATGTTTGAAGGATGATTGATACTGATGATCGAAAAATACTGCCAAATTAAAGATCCATCTGGAGTAACAAACTCTAGCATAGAGGGTGGAGTGTTCAAGAAACCGTATCAAGGAATTTAAGTTGAATCTCATTCAATAACATCTCAATATATAAAAAAAGGCATTAATCTGAGGCGCATCTTATCAGATGTAACTCTAATGTAAAAAACATTCTGATCAAGTTAAAAACCGTATCAAGGAATTTAAGTTGAATCTCATTCAATAACATCTCAATATATAAAAAAAGGCATTAATCTGAGGCGAACTTATCAGATGTAACTCTAATGTAAAAAACATTCTGATCAAGTTAAAAAGCTGGAATAGATATTACCACTCTCTCTCTCTCTCTCTCTCTCTCTCTCTCTCTCTCTCTCTCTCTCTCTCTCTCTCTCTCTCTCTCTCTCTCTCTCTCTCTCTCTCTCTCTCTCTCTCTCTCTCTCTCTCTCTCTCTCTCTCTCTCTCTCTCTCTCTCTCTCTCTCTCTCTCTCTCTCTCCACCTTATCTTCGAACTTTGCACAGAGTGTCTTGTTACCCCTTTTATTTAGTCTTGCATATATGTGCTGATTATACAAATATATAAAGATGAGAATTATTCTAATTGCCTTGTTTTTGGAAGAGTATAAAGTGTAAAAAGCTTAGATGTGTTACACACGGTCATGGACTGCCGATTTTTCAATTTCATGAAAGTGGATTTAATATATTAAAAATACAATTCATGTAGTTGGGTTTTAATTCACGGTTAATTTATCAGATTCTCTAGGAGAAAAATATGGTTGAATTATCTCAATTACATAGCTAGAGTATCTATAAAGCATATAATATTTGATGTTTTATAAACCAACTTGTTTAGTTTATCTCAAAAATATTACATGTAATTTAATGTATTGGAAGGTAATCTATATAGTGAAATTTTTTAAGTGTATTTTTTTGAAACTTTTAAGGGGTGGGGAAATTAAGGGGGGGCATGCACTCTTCCAAGTTCCAAGTCCTAATATACTTTACGCAAGTAGTCAAGTATTAATTGAGTGAAATAACTTTGAAAATGACTAGAGGGAATCTTTGGAAAAGGAGATAGGACCCATAGCTGTCTCTTTGGTTTCTGCCATAGTAAGTATGAAGTTAGATATAAATTTCTTTGTATACTAAGCAAAAAAAGTCGCGTGGAGTGCTCCTCCATATTTTTTTTTACTCTATATATCCTCCAAACTCGACCCTATAACACGTCCCCAACAGTGCAAACTTGACCCTACACGGTGAACATAACCCTCCATACGAATTTTTTATGAACCTTAACCCCTTACTTGACCCTCTGTCACCTCTTTCAATTTAGTCGCGTCGGAGGTCTACGAGGGAGAGCAATTTCTTCCATTTGACAAGAGGGTCTTTCTTTTTTCCTTTCCCATAATTATTTTGTGTTAACATCGTTTTCTTCTCCCTGTTTGTGTCGACAAATTAATATTTCTCCATAAATGATGGAGTAATGCTAGACGCACCTAGCGGACGCACCTAGCGGACGCACCTATTGGACGCACGTATGAGACGTACATGTTAATCTAGGCCTTAACATACTAACCTCTTTGTGTGCTCTTTGAGTCCGTAACTTCTGTCATTTGCTAAGCATTTTCAATGGCTAGCATTCCTGTGTCTGCCTCCCTCTCCCTCCCACCTGTGCCTGTCTCCCTCTCCCTCCCACCTGTGTCTGCCTCTCTCTCCCTCCCACCCGTGTTATCGTCACTCAACATAAAAACCCGTGTCACAGTAGAGCTCCGACCCTCAAACTACCTGCAATGGAAAACCCAATTCGTGCCTTTCTTGAGAAGCCAAAACTTGTGGGGGTTCATTGATGGGTCTAAGGAGGCTCCTCCTGAGACAATCGAGGCTGGAACAAGTAATCCAGAGTACGAGGAGTGGTTGCAAACGGACCAGCAAATACTAAGCTGGATCAACACAACACTTTCAGAGGAGTGTCTTCGCCATGTAGTCGGTCTTGGAACAGCCCGGGAAGCATGGAACGAGCTAGAGGGTGTATACAACTCTCACAGCACTAGCAGATCTAGATCAACTCCGAGGTTTCCAAATACTGAACCCAGTATTTGATTTTCTCTGTTCTAGCTTTCTGTCTGGAATCACTTTGAGACTTATAAAAGCAAGAGTGTCTTCTATTGCATCTGGTTTTGTTCTAACTTTTCTAGCTATCATTTTAATGGATTTTAATGTAATCGATTAAGCTAGCTTTCAAGGAATATTGTTTGTATGTAGTTCTAAATTTATGCCCCCTTTTTGAGAACAGAGCAGAAACAGATAGCAGCAGAGAACGGAGGAATTCCGTTGTTACAAATCTGAACTCAATAAGTTGTAGCGATCAAGGAACGCAGCTACCCACAATCCTCAGGGTTCCTTCTCGCATTCGCAAATTCGACCCTGAAGCCTACGATCCCGAAATCCTGTCAATTGGGCCGTACCACCGAAGGAAAAATAAGCTAAAAGCCATGGAGAAAATCAAGCTGAAGTATCTCCGTGATTTACTCTCTCGAAACCCAACAGTGAGTTTAAACGACTTAGTGGGTGATATGCAGAGTAAGGAGCAGGAAGCACGGAACTGCTACAGACAGCAAGACGACCTTCCGCTGAGCCGTAATCAATTCTTGGAAATGATGGTGCTCGATGGTTGCTTCATAGTCGAATTTCTCCTCAAGAATAACGAGAGATCCTGGTCTGCTTCTGACCCAATTTTCACCAGAAACTTGGTGTTATATTCAGTTTTACGTGATTTAATTATTGTGGAGAACCAGCTTCCTTTCTTCGCCTTGTCTCACATTTTTGATACCTACGGCAAGGCAAATTATCGTCTATCACTACAGAAACTCGCACTGAAATTTTTCAGGAGGAAAGTTAAGATCCCCACTTCGGAGCAAGTCCAAATGGTGTCAATTCATGACCACCTGGTCCATTTGCTTTACCAAGCTTTCATCCCATCTCATCCTCTTTTTAGTCAGAGCCAATCCGAAAACGATAACCCCTCTGATAGTCATGTACTTTATAATATACCAAGTGTTCAGGGCTTAAAAGAGGCTGGGGTAAAGTTCATCCGGGTTGAGGAAAGAAACCTCTTGGATATCAATTTTAACAAAGGAGTCATGGCAATCCCCCTTGAGAGCTTTGATGACTTCACAAAATTCTTCTTCAGGAACATGATAGCTTATGAACAAATTCATTTTCGAAGACCACGTGTTCCGTACTTCACCTTGTATACTTCGTTAATGGACAATTTGATTAACACAAGCAAGGATGTGGAAGAACTAGCAAAGAAGAGGATTATCGTTAACTCGATGGGTAGCAATGAAGATGTTAAGTTTTTCAATCAGATTGGGAAGGGAACTATCCTATATACAAGTGAGCATTACATGAAACTGATAAGCGATGTGAATAGTTATTGCAATTCTAGACCGAACAGGTGGCGGGCCAAAATGGTTCATGATTATTTCAGCAATCCATGGGCGATCTTCTCATTAGGTGGAGCAATTGCACTCTCCTCTCTGCCACAAACTCTGTCTTTTCTATTCTTTCTTATGTGTATCATCATCGCCGATAATATGCAGAAGTTTTTCTCTTTCCAAACTGAAACAACTCTGCACTTCTTTATCTGTTATGAGTGAATAAAGGAGAAGATGCTTTTTCTGGTGAACTACAGAGGGATTTTGTCTGCTTAAAAAAATCTATGTTATAGTGCCTCCTAATTAAGCAACATATAAAGGAATGCATATTTCCCTTTGAATTTGTTTAAACTAACATTGGAGGAACTCATCAGGATATTCATGACTCGGAGATGCAGTAATCAGAAACAGATTTCTAACACTTAATAATCTGGATAAAAAAAGTTCTGTTGTGAAGACAGCAATAGCAGGAACAAAATCTCTATATCTCTATTAATTATCTTCAATCACGAACCAGCAAATAATTAGCATCATCGTGGTGTCTCCTTTACAGTCAACCAGCGAATAAAGCAACCGAGTAGGAGGCCGTGGTGTCTCCTTCACGAGCATCCTACAGTGAAAAACAACCAAGTAGCATGAGCGTCTCTTGCAATTTATGCCGATCAGCCAGGAACGCTAACGGCGACCATGAACAATATGCCCCTTCCTCTCCTCATTATCTTCTTCTACACCGAATCAAAGCAACTCTCAGAAAAAAAGGATCTACGCTTTCGATTCATTCAATCCTATTGTCACGTACAGAGGTGGGAACCCATATTTATTATAGATTACATACCTATTTCTGCTATACACGATACATCAAGAATAAAATATTCCTATATAAGATTTACATTTTTAATCTAGGTATAGACAGCTCACGATAACAAATCGATTACCTTTTAAAATAACACTATATCAGAGAGGTGTACATGAAATTAATCCACTAGAACGTAGTGTACACAAGTGTTATTTTATGATGTCTGCAACTTAAATCAATAGATATAGAGGACGTAACTGAGCCCATTCTCCAATATTATACTAATTAAATTCACAATGAACCAACATAGAGATTTATGCTAGGAATTTTTAGGCTACAAACTTTGTTTATATGTAAATTATGATGTCTAAGATAAATTTACTAAAGATCGGCCTTTATTTTTCATGATTTCATTTTATGTTTTTTAGTTGTACACACTAGTCCTGGATATAGTTTAAATGGCTTATACACCAATACTGGTGTTCATCCTATTGAATTATATTCTACATTTGAGACACAGTAAAAGATTATTAATAACGAGAACTAACCTTAAACATAATTAATGTCTTCGGCCCCCATCCAAGCACATATAGGCCATGCAACTAACCCCTTTATTTAGCCTCCACGTACCAGACGACCAGTACAGCTATCATTTTCCTTAATTAATACCTTGTCCATGACTAGACGACCAGAACAACTCTTGCAGTGAATTAAATTCAAAATCTTAGAAGGGATCAAGATATAAAGTCTAAAGACAACATAAAAACAGACAACTAATTTTACACTAGCCAGGTATATATATATCATATGTATCCTAACAACGACCCATATTTTAAACATTCATGAAATTAAAAAACAAATCAGAATGAGCGATCAATTATCATTTAAAACTCTAACAATAACAGTTTTGCTCTTAGATTAAGCATGATGACAATGAGGTTTTGAACTTATGGGTTACTCTTAGCTGATTGATTACTCACTGGTTCTCCTTGATTAGCACTTCCAACAAAAAAACATAAAAAATCTTTATTTTCCCTCATCAGAAAGTTCATCATCCAACCTTAAACATAATTAAATTAGTTCCTTCGAACCTTACTAGACTATGAGGACACAATAGCATAGCAGAGGTATGAAAAAATAAAGTTTAATAGGGATCAAGATTAAAGTCTAATTATAACAAAGGTAGAGACAACTTTAACACTAGCCTAGTTATATGTTAGATTAATTAAGCATGATGACAATGAGGTTTTGGACTTCTGGGTTACTCTTAGCTGATTGATTACTCACTGGTTCTCCTTGATTAACACTTCCAACAAAAAAACATAAAAAATCTTTATTTTGCCTCGTCAGAAAGTTCATCATCCAACCTTAAACATAATTAAATTAGTTCCTTCGAACCTTACTAGACTATCAGGACACAATAGCAGAGGTATGAAAAAATAAAGTTTAATAGGGATCAAGATTAAAGTCTAATTATAACAAAGGTAGAGACAACTTTAACACTAGCCCAGTTATATGTTAGATTAAGCATGATGACAATGAGGTTTTGGACTTATGGGTTACTCTTAGCTGATTGATTACTCACTGGTTCTCCTTGATTAGTACTTCCAACTATAAAAAAATAAAAAATCTTTATTTTGCCTCGTCAGAAAGTTCATCATCAACCTTAAACATAATTAAATTGAGTAATGCTAGGGGAACTGATGATGTACTCAGTTAGAGTACAGAAATGACGTGGATGGCTTACATGGCCATCCATGTCATATGCTGAGTCAGCGCATCAAAACCCTATTCAGCCAACGACAATCGGGTTAGCCCCACAGTCCCGCAGCCTCCCTGCCCCGGCAGCAGCCTCCCTGACCTCGGCCTCCTCGGCGCGCCTCCCGTGGCCTCCCTCCTGTGGTCCCGCTGCCTGCCTCCCGTGGCCTCCCTCCTGCGGTCCCCCCCTGCGGCCTCCCCCCTGCGGCCTCCCTCCTGCGGTCCCCCCCTGCGGCCTCCCTCCTGCGGTCCCCCCCTGCGGCCTCCCTGCCTCCCTCCTGTGGCCTCCCAGCCTCCCTCCCGTGGCCTCCCTGCCTCTCTCCCGCCGCCTCCCTCCTGCGGTACTGCTGCCTCCCTCCCTCGGCCTCCCAACTGCGGTCCCCCCCTACGGCCTCCCTGCCTCCCTCCCGTGGCCTCCCTGCCTCTCTCCCGTGGCCTCCCTGCCTCCCTCCAGCCGCCTCCCTCCTGCGGTACCGCTGCCTCCCTCCCTCGGCCTCCCAACTGCGGTCCCCCCCTACGGCCTCCCTGCCTCCCTCCCGCCGCCTCCCTGCCTCCCTCCCGCCGCCTCCCTGCCTCCCTCCCGCCGCCTCCCTCCTGCGGTACCGCTGCCTCCCTACCTCGGCCTCCCAACCTCCCGACCACGGCCTCCCGACCGCGGCTACCCGACCTCCCGACCACGGCCACCCGGCCTCGCTGCCACGGCCTCCCGACCGCGGCCACCCGACGGCGGCCTCCTGGGAGGTCAGGAGGCCGCGGTCGAAAGGCAGGGAGGCCGCAATCGAAAGGCAGGGAGGCCACGATCGAAAGGCAGGGAGACCGCGGTCGAAAGGCAGGGAGGCCGCGGTTGGGAAGCAGGGTTGAGAAGCCGCGAGACTGGGGAGAGAGGCAGCGGGACCGCAGGACTAGACCTGATTGTCTTTGCCCGAATAGAGTTTTGGTTTGCTGACTCAGCATTTGATGTGGATGGCCACGTAAGCCATCCACGTCAGTTTGTGTACTCCAACGGAGTACCGCCTCCGTTGTTCCCGTAGCATTATTCAATTAAATTAGTTCCTTCGAACCTTACTAGACTATCAGGACACAATAGCAGAGGTATGAAAAAATAAAGTTTAATAGGGAATAAGATTAAAGTCTAATTAGACAACTTTAACACTAGCTATATGTAAATTAACAATGTGAGATAGACTCATATTCTAATCATTCATAAAAAAAAAATAGAAAAAGGAAAAACTCCATGCAATTCATTTAGTCAAGGACGCAAGTACTAAGTTTATGCTGTCACCTAACTTTGAACATCACAATGAGTGATCATTTATCATTTAAAACTCCAACAAATTGTTCTGCTTTTAGATTATGCATGATGACCACAATGTCGCTTTACACTTATGGGTTGTTCTTATATTAGCTGGTTGATTACTCACTGGATCCCCTTGATTAGCATTTCCAACCCACTTGGTTTTTTATCATATTTTCCGTGGTCAAGTTGCTAATTTTATAAGTTTCAAGTCAAGAATCAAAATTTATTATGTATGTCTTCCGTCTTTTCCAGCCGTAGTTGAGAAAGTGAGGCTGCATCCTTCTTCTTCTTCTTCTTCTTCAACATCATCATCTTCCGATCTATAGATCTTCTCAGAAATCAGGATTGAAAATGAGTAATATGGGAGAAGGAGAAGAGGACCAGCCATGGATGATTATCGCAAGAAGCAAATACGAGTCAAGGTGCCACACATCATTTGCAAAACAAACGAGGAGGCTTACAAACCGGAGAAAAAGAATTTGAAGACTTGATTATCGAATCGAGAGGTTACAAAAATTATAACTTACATGTCTTGTAGAAGAAGATAGAGATCTCAGATAAGTTAGGAGAGATCTTGTAAAAGATATCTATTCTAGTATATAAAAGATTACAAAAGATATACAGAATATTTACGAGATAATATGCAACGTAGATCTGGTTTATTAGGCCCCCTCACCGTAGGGATCTCGTGGAGACACCAATCTTGAATAGCAAATCCTGTAGCCGAAATATGGAGAGTGGCTTAGTATGTGCATCTGCTAATTGATCTTTGGAGGAGACATGAGCAACGCGAAGAACACCACCTGAACCAATTAACGAACAAAATGATAGTCTATAGCAAGATGTTTCATGCGAGAATGAAATACTAGATTTTGCACATAGATATGTTGCTCCAATGTTGTCACTATAAATTGTCGGTTTGGAAATAACAGAGGCACCAAGTTCATCAAGTAAAGTGTGAACCCACTTAACCTCAGCAGCAACATAAGCAATGGTTTGATATTCAGCCTCTATGGAAGATCGAGCAACAGAACGTTGTTTCTTTGAGCTCCATGAAATAGAATTAGAGCCAAGAAAGACAACATGTGCTCCTGTGGAAGTGTGGTCATCTGCATCCCAATAAGCATGAAGGGATAAAGGACTTTATTGCTATAGCAGAATACCATAAGTCGTTGTTCAATTGAGATATCGAAGAAGTCGCTTAACAACACCCCCATGAATTGTAGTCAGAGCATGCATAAAATGAGAGAGCTTGTTTACAGGCAATGTGAGGATGAGTAATGAGAAGATACTGTAAGCTACCAAGTGTTTGTCGATAGAGGGCGGAGTTAGCAGGTGAAGAACCATCACAAAGTTGGATCAACAAAACTTGGTGGTTGAGGCATACAAACAGCTTCATTGGCTTTGGTCTTAATAGATTGCAAAAATTCAGTGATGGACTGAGTGCCCTTGATGGAATGATGAAGCTGAGTTTTCAGCTAAGTGATGCGTCCTCTCGTGGGTTTACCATATGTGCTCTCGAAGGTAAACCAAGAATCTTGAGAGGTTCGAGTAGTAGTAATAAAGGGAATCAAAGTTGGAGATATAGAACCGATAATAGAATTAAGGATGAGTTGATCTTGACATACCCATATATGAAATGCAGGATTGAGAGTTGAAACATTATTGACTGTGATGAATTGCCCAGGGCAAGATCTTGTTCCATCAATAAAGTCAAGCAAGTCATAGCCTAATAGTTGAAACATAGTACTCTTCTCACTCGCTCCTCCCTCTCGTACTTGCCAGAAGAACTTCTCCAATTTCAACATAGTACTCTTCTCACTGCTATAATTCCATAGATCATGGATGAACTTCTCCAATAATGGAAGACCCAACGTTCTGTTTTATGCTTTCATGAAGTTCTTTTTAGTTTTAATTTCTCTACTAGAATAAAATTCTTGAACTGGTACAGTCATTTATATGATTGAAATGCCTGAACTGAATAAGCTTCAATTTCAACACCAGAATACAATTCTTGAATTGGGTGCAATTCCCAAACTAGTTTGCCAAAAGATACAACCAACAGTCAAATCATTGGTCGGCCTAAATCGGGTGAACTTTCATTTCTGCACCAGAATACAATTCTTAAACTGGGGTAAAGTTCTTGAAGTTAAATCTAAGATATCTCCAATGCATTTTCAGTAATGGCTTAACAATAGCAAAGCAGTGAATCAAGACGATATCTCCAATCTGTATAGAAGGGATCGAAGTGATTCAAGCAAACGGAGGTTCCACTGATGAAACCTTCTCATTTCTTCATCAACACGCTGCTATTGTTGGACCTTCATGAAACCTTCTAGTTCCATCGACGGAGGTTCCACTTCTTTATTGAGGATTTCTTGATCTGGTTGAAGACGCATGATGGACAATACTGCTGGGTCCCCAATCAACTTCACTTCCTGATTATGTTTTGGAGATCGCATTGAAGATTAAAGAGAAATATACATCAAACTTCTTGAACGAAAACCTGCAAGGAACATATATAAACGAAAGAAAAATTTTTATAGAAGAAGAGCAGATCTTTACCTAGATTCATGGTTTTGTATCCAAAAGAAGCTTTACGTGGTGGCTGAAGGCTACGAAAGCAAAGATGGAAATTTATAGTAGATGAAAAGGCACTGTGGTTTAATTCCTCATTAATGTTCATCACACGTAAAATCCTAAAAGATTTGGAAGATATGTTTGTTTTGAATGAAAGATCTAGTTCATACAAAATCTTAAATATCACATAAATGAGGAACCTTTATTAAGAATGACAACCTTTATAATGCATTAATATTCCCATTTGGGTGAAATTTTCATTTTCAACATTTATGTATATAATTAAATTTAAATAATAGTTGAAATTTTTAATTATATTAAATTAATGAATATAAATCTTATGAAAATATTTATTAGTCACTATTTGTTTTAATAAAGATAAAGAGGAAAGTGTTGCCTAGTATTAATCGGTGTTAAATCTGTGTCCAATTGCTCTCTGAATATTGGGTTAAGTTCACCTCGCTTACAAGCAATGTATCAAAATTTGCCTCCCCTAGTAAAAATGTGCAAAAGATATTCCTCTATCCAATTATTTACCGAACTATTAAAATGTGCCGTAAAATTGGAAACAATATTTCATATTTATGCTACTTGTACAAGCTTTTGCTGTCAGCAGCTGCACTTGTTGTAAAAAATTGTAACAAATTTACATCTTAAAAGAATTTGCTGGTCAGTTGTTTCATAATTTCAGTAAATATTTTTCCCTTGTGGTTATATTTTTTATCAACTTAAAATCGTTGGTGATTAGTTGGAAGCTAGGGACGATGGTAATTAAGAAATGAAAGAGCTAATAAGTAAGATTTTGTATCAAATAATTTTTTTACTGGCTGTTAAATTAAGGCACATGCTCCACTTCAGAATGTTCCTGAAAAGGTACCCCATGTCATTTGACATGATGGGCCCCAAGTTCTACATCAGAATGTGTCTGAAATAATACCTCATGGCACTACGCATAGCATTTTCCAATTAGAGTGGTGATATGCGTTCGACCATATTTTTACTGCAAGGGTTTAGCAGTGAGATGTGGCATTCTCGTTGGCATTCACGATAAGAGATAAAGTAGGATCTGTCTTTCTATTCTATGGGTACACCTAAACCCTAAACTTGTAAAACATATTTTATCTTCTAATTGTTTAACACAAGGTCTCCTTAGGTACCTAACTAATGTGGAAAGAATTAAAACGGAATCTAACCAACAGGTTCAACCGGTATCTTTCGATTGGCCTCAACATGGTAAAGAATTATAGCAACTGAAAACCCATAATGAACTTTTAACCACGAAATTGGGTTTGGTAGCAAAAGGATATGCCTAAAAATTATTTCAAGGGAAACGATCCTCTTTTTTTTTCAGTTGTGTTGCTGAATAAGTTAAGAATGAATTAATAACACTATTTTTATGATAAATTAACATAAATATGTCTTTTATTATAATTATTTTTGTATTCTAATTATACTATGTTTTTTTATATAAACTTTGTATCAACTTTGGTACTACTAATTGGTGGAAAGTCCTTAAGAGAAAATCCCAACTGTAAATATAATTGGGCCTTGGTACGTTGTGCAGGCCTTAGAATGTAGTGGGGGCGTTCGTGTTGAGTGGGCCCTTTGGTTGAGCGTGCCATTGGGTTGGGCCATTCTAGTGGCCGGTTCACTAGAAAAGGCCCTTCAAGTGGCAAGAATTTTCCTGTGCGCCAACCTTTTGTGGGACGGGCCTTTTCTGGGTCGGGCTTCGTATGCGATGGGCTTCTTCTGGGCCGGGCTGTCTTGTTGACGAGTTTTTTCGGTCCGGGCTTAGTCTCAAATGGGCGTTGACTGCATGAGCTTCGTCAGGGATGGGCTTCGTCTTGACCGCCTTTTTCTTACCATTTTACATTTATATTTTATCATTGTATCTGAGTTTCCAAAATAATTTTTCAATTTCAAATGGAACAATAGCCGTTTGCTCTTAAAATTTAAATTAAAATTTAAAATCAACTGTTCTTCCCGTTAGGAGCATATTCTCTTATTTTTTCTCTATATTATTTTTGAAACCTCCTTCTCTGCCTGCTTCTACTGACTAGGCCTACAACTTTCTGGGCCACGATCGGACTGGGCCTCTTTCTTGTTGGACTGGGTTCGATTCGTCTGGGTAATGAGTTGCATGGGGCCAAAGTTTGTTTTCATTTCCCGGACTGGGCTTTGCGTGGACTGGGCTTCTTGTGGTGTGGTCCTATAGTGAACTAGGCCTAGGGTGCTCTGGGTTGCCAATAGACTTGGCCTCTTGTAGACTGGGCCTTTTTGGTCTTGGTCTTGGATGGACATGGTCTCAGCTAGGCTGGGTCTTGGATGGGCTGGGCCTTCGTTGGTCTCTGACTCAGTGCTTCTGTGCCTCAGATGGACTGAGCTACGGACGGACTGGGCCTTCTTAGGATTTGGCCTTTTTTGGTTTGGGCTTCTTTTCGGCTTGGTCTGTAATGGACTCGGAATGAATAGTTGGGGGGCTAAAATTGGATGGGCTCCTGTGGACTTTGCCTTGTTTTGCAGGGGCCTCGTTTGTTCTTCTGGTCGCTTGGACAGGGCCCAGTTTGGTTTGGGTCTCTTTTGGACTGGGTGTCGTTTGGACTAGGCCTTAGTTGGTCTGGTTTTCGATTTCTGTCTGCTCCGCTTCTGGACTGGACGTCGTGCGTTTTGGGTTCGTTTGGACTTCGACAACTTTGGACTGGGTCTCCTTTGGAGTTAACCTCGTTCCGACTGGGTTTCTTTTGGTATGGGAAATGGATGGGCTAGGCGTCGATTGGGCTGGGCCACAGCTGGATTGAGCCCCCTTTAGTAATGGGCCATTTTGACTGGGCTTCTCTTTTTTGTTCTTTTATGGGCCTTTTGGCTGGGCCTTTCGTCTGGGCCTTACGTCTGGGCTATTTTAGGTCTGGCTCACTTCGGTATTGGCGTTTTTGGGCTGGGCCTCTTTTATTATGGGCTTCTGTTGGTTCTAGTGTCTGTTGGTCTGGTCCTCTTTTGGATTTGTCCTCTTATGGACTGGTCCTCTTATGGACTGGTCCTCTTTTGGATTTGTCCTCTTATGGACTGGTCCTTTTATGGACTGGTCCTCTTATGGACTGGTCCTCTTTTGGATTTGTCCTCTTATGGACTGGTCCTTTTATGGACTGGTCCTCTTATGGACTGGTCCTCTTATGGACTGGTCCTCTTTTGGGACTGGTCCTGTTATGGTCTTGTCGTCTTTTGGACTGGTCCTCTTTTGGACTGGTCCTCTTATGGACTGGTCTTCTTATGAACTGGTCCTCTTATGGACTGGTCTTCTTATGGACTGGTCCTCTTTTGGACTGGTCCTCTTATGGACTGGTCCTCTTATGGACTGGTCCTCTTTTGGACTGGTTCTCGAATGGACTGGTCCTGGAATGGACTGGTGCTTGAATGGACTTGTCCTCGATTGGACTTGTCGTCAAATGGACTTGGTCTTGAATGGTCTAGGCTTCCCGAGGAGTGATATTCTAGTAGACTGGGCCTTTTTTGTCTGGGAGTTGTTTGTGTGGGGTTTGTCTATTGACGCGTCTTTTGGACTGGGCGTCGTTTGTGCTGGGCCTTCTGTAGTCTGGTCTTCGTTTGGTCTGGGCTCGTTTGTTTTGGGGTTCTTTTGGACTTGTCCTTGCGGTCTGGTCTTGGTGAGTACGGGACAACGAGCTGCCTGGGTCTCTTATGTTTTGGGCCAAGAGTTCTCTGGGCTAGTTTGGTCTGGGCTCTATTACTCTGTGTCTCGATCGCTCTGCAACTCGATTGGAGTGGGCGTCTTTCGGTTGTGGCCATCTTTTGACTCGTTCTCTAGTGGACTGTGGTCTAGTGGACTGAGCGTCCTGTGGTCTGGGCCTCAGGCGGTTTGGTCCTTGTGTTGACTGGGCAGCGTTTGGACTTGACTTCGTGTGGATTGGGCTTCTTGTGGAACTGGATCTAGTTTCGGTCTGGGTTTCATTTGAACTAGATGTCGTTTCTTCTGGGCCTAATTTAATTTTGACATTTTGTTGTCTGGACCGGGTCTACTCTGGGCCAATGTATTCGTGGCCTTTCCGTTGATTGGGCTTGACGAGTACTGGGCTGTTGCTGGGCCTTGTTTGTTCTAGGCGTCTTCCGTTTGGGTATCTTTTGGTCTGTGACTTTCTGTCTGGGAATCGTGCGCTCCTGTTGTGGGCTGTTGCTTTCGGGACTGGGTCACTTGTGGACTTGGCCTAGTGAGGTCTGGGCCTCGATTGGACTAGGTCTATTGGCCCACTTTTTGTCTTGTTTCATTTGACTGGGCCTTCAGTAGTTTTTCCTTTTCTTATTCTGGGCTTGTTGTTGTCTGGGCCTTTCGATGTCTTGTCGTTTAGTTGATTGGGTATTTCCTGGACTGGCTTTTCGTGGAGTTGGTTTTTCGAAACTGCGTTTTTTTGCTACAAACATATAGATTTATGCTACGAGTTTTTTGGCTACAAACTTAGTTTATATGTAAATTATGATGTCTAAGATAAATTAACTAAAGATCACCCTTTAGTTTTCATTATTTTATTTTACAGCAACACTGGTGTTCATCCTACGGAATTACATTCTACATTTGAGACACACTAAAAGATTAAATTTCTTATTAATAAGGGGAACTAACCTTAAACATAATTAATGTCTTCTGCCACCATCCAAGTACATATAGGTCATGCAACTAACCTCTTTATTTAGCATCATCGAAAAGTTCGACATCCAACTTTAAACATAGTTAATTAATGAGTAATGCTTGTTGCACCTAAGTGGAAGTACCTATCCAACGTACCAGACCACCGGTACAGCTAGCATTTTCCTTAATTAATACCTTTCAGTACAACTCTTGCAGTGAAATTCAAATTCTTAGAAGGGATCAAGATATAAAGTCTAATAACAACATAAAAACAGACAAGTTTTACACTAGCCAGGTATATATTATATGTATCCTAACATCGACCCATATTTGAAACATTCAAGAAATGAAAAAAACAGATCACACCTACTAGTTTATGCTGTCACCTAAATTTGAACATCACAATGAGTGATCAATTATCAATTAGAACTCTAACAATAACAGTTTTGCTCTTAGATTAAGCATGATGACAATGAGGTTTTGGACTTACGGGTTGGTCTAAGTTGGTTGATCACTCACTGTTTCTCCATGATTAGCACTTTCAACAATAAAAAAATAAAAAATCTGTATTTGCCTCATATGAAAGTTCATCATTGAACCTTAAACATAATTAATTAGTACCTCCGAACCTTACTAGACTACCAGGACACAATTGCAGAGGTATGAAAAGATCAAGTTTAATAGGGATCAAGATTAAAATATAATTGAGTCGTGATATACGCACTGCGGTATTTTACTGTCGGTCTTTACAGTGTGACGTGGACGTGTTAACTGGCATCCACGTCAGCTGCCCGCAAGGAGGGAGAGAGGGAGAGAGGCGGGAGCGGGAGAGGGAGAGAGGCCGGAGCGGGAGAGGGAGAGAGGCGGGAGCGGGAGAGGGAGAGAGGCCGGAGCGGGAGAGGAGAGAGGCCGGAGCGGGAGAGGAGAGGAGGCCGGAGCGGGAGAGGAGAGAGGCTGGAGCGGGAGAGGAGAGAGGCTGGCTGGCGGGAGAGGAGAGAGGCCGAGCGGGAGGGAGAGGGAGAGAGGCCGAGCGGGAGGGAGAGGGAGGAGGCCGCCGAGCGGGAGGGAGAGGAGGAGGCCGCCCGAGCGGGAGGAGAGGAAGAAGGAGGTCGCCCGAGCGGGAGGGAGAGGAAGAAGGGAGGCGCAGCGGCGGGACGGCCTCGGCCTCCCTCACGCTGCCGGGCGGGTCGGCCTCGGCCTCCCTCACGCGCCCGGGCAGGTCGGCCTCGGCCTCCCTCACGCCGCGCGGGGCGGCCTCGGCCTCCCTCACGCGCGCGCCGGCGGGGCGGCCTCGGCCTCCCTCACGCGCGCCCGCGGCGGCTCGGCCTCCCTCTCGCCCGCGCGCGCGGGCGGCCTCGGCCTCCCTCACGCCGCGCGGGGGGCGGCCTCGGCCTCCCTCACGCCGCCCAGCGGCGGGGCGGCCTCGGCCTCCCTCACGCGCGCGGGCGGCGGCCTCGGCCTCCCTCACGCCGCCGGCGGGCGGCCTCGGCCTCCCTCACGCGCGGGGCGGCCTCGGCCTCCCTCACGCGCGCGCGGGGCGGCCTCGACCTCCCTCACGCACAGCTGCGGGAGGCCTCGGCCTCCCTCACGCCGCAGCGGCGGGTGGCCTCGGCCTCCCTCACGCCCCAGCGGCGGGTGGCCTCGGCCTCCCTCACGCGCCCGGCCGGGGGTGGCCTCGGCCTCCCTCACGCCGCGCGGCGCGGAGCAGCCCTCGGCCTCCCTCACGCGCGCGGCGGGGGTGGCCTCGGCCTCCCTCACGCGCCGCGCGGGGCGGAAGCAGCCTCGGCCTCCCTCACGCGCGCCGCGGCGGGCGGCCTCGGCCTCCCTCACGCGCGCAGCGGCGGGCGGCCTCGGCCTCCCTCACGCCGCAGCGGCGGGCGGCCTCGGCCTCCCTCATGCGCAGCGCGGGTGGCCTCGGCCTCCCCTCACGCGCGCGGGCGGAAGCAGCCTCGGCCTCCCTCACGCGCCGCGGGGCGGGCGGGCGGCCTCGGCCTCCCTCACGCGCGCGCGCGGCGGCCCCCTTCCTCTCCTCTCCGCTCGGCGGCCTCCTCGCGGCGCCTCCCCTTCCTTTCCCTCCGCTCGGCCTCCTCCCTCTCCCTCTCCCGCTCCCGCCTCTCTCCTCTCCCGCTCCGTCCTCTCTACCTCTCCCGCTCCGTCCTCTCTCCCTCTCCCGCCTCCGTCCTCTCTCCTCTCCCGCCTCCGTCCTATCCTCTCCCACTCCGGCTTCTCCCTCTCCCGCCTCCGGCTCTCTCTCTCTCCCGCCCGGCCTCTCTCCCTCTCCCGCCTCCGGCCTCTCCCCTCTCCGCCCGGCCTCTCTCCCTCTCCCGCCTCCGCCTCTCTCCCTCTCCCGCTCCCGCCTCTCTCCTCTCTCCCTCTTTGCCAAGTAGGCAGCTGACGTGGATGCCACATAAGACATCCACGTCATACTGTAAAACTTCGAAGTAAAACTTCGAAGTACTGATATCATTTCTCTAGTCTCAATATAATTACAAGAAAGGTACAGACAACTTTAACACTAGCCAATTATATATTATATGTAAACAAAAAATAGAAAAAGGCAAAACTCCATGCAATTCATTAAGTCAAGGATGCAAGTAATGAATTCTTGGAAATGAGAATTATTCTAATTGCCTTGTTTTTGGAAGAGTATAAAGTGTAAAAAGCTTAGATGTGTTACACAGGGTCATGGACTGCCGATTTGTCAATTTCATGAAAGTGGATTTAATATATTAAAAATGCAATTCGTGTAGTTGGGTTTTAATCCATGGTTAATTTATCAAATTCTCTAGGAGATATATATGGTTGAATTATCTCAATTACATAGCTAGTGAAATTTTTTAAGTGTATTTTTTGAAACTTTTATGTGGTGGGGAAATTAATGGGGGCCATGCACTCTTCCATGTCATAATATACATTATGCAACTAGTCAAGCATTAATTGAGTGAAATAAGTTTAAAAATGACTGGAGGGAATCTTTGGAAAAGGAGATAGGACCCATAGCTGCCTCTTTGATTTCTGCCATATCTAGTAAGTATGAAGTTTGATATAAATTTCTTTGTATTCTATATAAGCAAAAAATGCAGCGTGGAATGCTCCATTTTTTTTGACTCTATATCCTCCAAACTTGACCCTGTAACACGTCCCCAACGTGCAAACTTGACCCTAAACGGTGAACATACCCCTCCATGCGAATTTTTTATGAACCTTAACCCCTAACTTGATCCTCCACCGTCACCTCTTTCAATTTAGTCGTGTTGGAGGTGTTACGAGGGAGAGCAATTTCTTCCATGTGTTTGACAAGTGGGTCTTCCTTCGTCCTTTCCCATAATTATTTTGTGTTGGCTACGTTTACTTCTCCCTGTCTGTGTCGACAAATTAATATTCCACCATAAATGATGTGCCTTAACATACAAACCTCTTTCAGTACTCTTGAGGAGTCTGTAGCTTGTGTTATCTGCAGCGAGCAATCACAATGACTTCCGTTCCTGTGTTACCGTCATCCAACATAAAAACCTGGGTCACACTAGAGCTCGAACCCTCAAACTACCTGCTATGGAAAACCCAATTCGTGCCTTTCTTGAAAAGCCAAAACTTGTGGGAGTTCATAGATGGATCTAAGGAGGTCCCTCCAGAGACAATCGAGGATGGAACACGTAATCCAGGGTACGAGAAGTGGTTGCAGACGGACCAGCTAATACTAAGCTGGATCAACACAACACTTTCAGAGGAGTGTCTTCGCCATGTAGTCGGTCTTGGAACAGCACGGGAAGCATGGAACGAGCTAGAGGGTGTATACGACTCTCACTGCACTAGCAGATATAGATCAACTCCCAGGTTTCCAAATACTGAACCCAGTATTTGATTTTCTCTGTTCTAGCTTTTAGTCCCGAATTTCCTTGAGACTTATAAAAGCAAGAGTGCATCTCTTCTATTGCATCTGGTTTTGTTCTAACTTTTCTAGCTATCAGTTTAATGGATTTGAATGTAATCGATTGAGCTAGCTTTCAATGAATATTGTTTGTATGTAGTTCTAAATTTATGCCCCCTTTTTGAGGACAAAGCAGAAACAGAGAGCAGCGGAGCACGGAGCAATTCCGTCAAGGCAAATCTGAACTCAATAAGTTGCAGCGATCACGCAACGCAGCTACCCACAATCCTCAGGGTTCCTTCTTCCATTCGCAAATTTGACCCTGAAGCCTACGATCCCCAAATCCTGTCAATTGGGCCGAACCACAGAAGGGAAAAAAAGCTAAAAGCGATGGAGAAAAACAAGCGGAAGTATCTCCATGATTTACTCTCTCGAAACACGACAGTGAGTTTAGACGCCTTCCTGGATGATATGCAGAGTAAGGCGCAGGAAGCACGGAACTGCTACACACAGGAAGACTTTCGGCTGAGCAGTAATGAATTCTTAGAAATGATGGTACTTGATGGTTGCTTCATAGTCGAATTTCTCCTCAAGTTTAACGAGAAATCCTGGTCAAAATCTGACCCAATTTTCATCAGAAAATTGGTGTTATTTTCAGTTTTCCGTGATTTAATTCTTGTGGAGAATCAGCTTCCTTTCTTCGTCTTGTCTCACATTTTTGATACCTACGGCAAGGCAAATTGTCCTCTCTCACTACAGAAAGTCGCACTGAAATTCTTCCGTATGACAGTTAAGTTCCGCAGTTCAGAGCAAGTCCAAATGGACGTGCCAATTCACCACCTCGTCCATTTGCTTCACCAAGATTTCATCCCATCTCATCCTCTTCTTAGTCAGAGCCAATCCGAAAACGATAACTCCTCTGATAGTCCTGTACTTTATAATATACCAAGTGTTCAGGGCTTAAAAGAGGCTGGGGTAAAGTTCATCCGGGTTGACGAAAGAAACGTCTTGGAGATCAATTTCAACAAAGGAGTCATGGAAATCCCCCTTGCGACCTTTGATGACTTCACAGGCTTCCTCTTCAGGAACATGATAGCTTATGAACAAATTCATTTTCGAAGAGGACGTGATCCCCAGTACTTCACCATGTATGCTTCGTTAATGGACAATTTGATTCACACAAGAAAAGATGTGGAATATCTAGCAAAGAAGAGGATTATCGATAACTCGTTCGGTAGCAGTGAAGAAGTCGTTAAGCTTTTCAATCAGATTGGGAAGGGAACTATCCTATATACAAGTGGCCATTACATGAAACTGATAAACGATGTGAATAGTTATTGCAATTCTAGCTGGAACAGGTGGCGGGCCCAAATGGTTCATGATTATTTCAGCAATCCATGGGCGATCTTCTCATTAGGTGGAGCAATTGCACTTCTTCTCCTCTCTGCCACAAACTGTCTTTTCTATTCTTTCTTAGTGTATCATCATCGCCGATAATATGCAGATGTGTTTCTTTCTCTTTCCAAACTGAAACAACTCTGCACTTTCTTTATCTGTTATGAGTGAATAAAGGAGAAGATGCATTTTCTGGTGAACTACAGAGGGATTTTGTCTGCTTAAAAAAATCTATGTTATAGTGCCTCCTAATTAAGCAACATATAAAGGAATACTTTCCCTTTGAATTTGTTTAAGCTAACATTGGAGGAACTCATCAGGATATTCTTGAGTCGGAGATGAAGTAATCAGAAACAGATTTCTAACACTTAATAATCTGGATAAAAAAAGTTCTGTTGTGAAGACAGCAATAGCAGGAACAAAATCTCTATATCTCTATTAATTATCTTCAACCACGAACCAGCAAATAATTAGCATCATCGTGGTGTCTCCTTTACAGTCAACCAGCGAATAAAGCAACCAAGTAGGAGGCCGTGGTGTCTCCTTCACGAGCATCCTACAATTAAAGTCAACCAAGAAGCATAACCGTCTCTTGCTATTTATGCCGATCAGCCAGGAACACTAACGACGACCAGGAACAAGATGCCCCTTCCTCTCTGTGAGTGGGGGTGACGTCATTTTGTCCCCCCTCATATGGTCGACATCTTTAATTGTATTTAAAGATGTCGACCAGGGCGGCGCGCCGAAATGGGAGACGCCGCCCCTTTGTAATAATAATAATAGTAATATTATAATAATAATATAATATTATTATAATAATATAATATTATTATAATAATAATATTTTATTATTAAAATATTATTATATTTGAAAAAGGGATCCGAATTTTTCCTATAAATAGAGGCATTCGGATCCTTATTTCATATCTCATTCCAGTTGAAGAGAGAGCATTTGTGAGAGAAAGATTGAGAGAGAAATCTCTTTCTCTAGTTTGGTTCTCTTGGGTTTGGGATCTTGTAAGTTCCTTTATTTGGAACAATTTGTTTATCTCCAATTTTGTGGGTATTTTGGGTTGAGAGTTTTCTCCCAGCTTGTGATTATACCCAAAGCAGTTGTAATTTTTACATCAAATGGATATTGGAGATATTGGTCATTGCCCGTGGATGTAGGTAAGTTACCGAACCACGTAAATCTTGTGTTATACTTTTGTGTATTATTTGTTCGATTCATTTGTCGGGTAAACTTTATTAGGTGATATATTGTCCATTAAATTATTTAGGAAAAATTACATCAAAAGACTTACGAGTCTAAGGAAGTTGGGTTTTAAGCGAGACCTGCTCGTGTCTCCTCCAACTACCTGGGAATTTTTCTTAGTCTAATTTCTTGGTACAATTGTTCACATTCGGTGGAAACCAACCCGATTTCCACAACAATTGGTATCAGAGCCAAGGTTAACGACCTAGGCAGTTTGTTTATTTCCACGTCTGTGTCGTAGTTATATTTAACTATGGAAGCATCATCAACAACCGCCGCGTCGACTTCAAGGTCTTCCTGACACGGTGTTGACAAAGGCTAAGATTGACGTGGAAAAATTTGATGGATCGAACAACTTTAGTATGTGGCAATGTGAAATGTTGGATGCTCTTTATCAACAAGAGCTTGATATTGCTTTAGAAGAAGTTAAACCCTCGTATCTAGATGATGATGAATGGAATCGGATTAATCACAATGCATGCGTAGTAATCCGATCATGTCTCACAAGGAAATGAAATTCCTTTATATGAAGGAGACAATTGGTAGTAAACTATAGAAGGAGCTAGATAAAAATTTTTTGAAGAAAAGTTGCGAATCGGTTGTATCTCGAAGAAGAAATTATTCCGCTTTCGATTATCGATCCGTGTACAACAATGTATACTCATATTTCAAATTTCAATAATACGGTAGCAGAATTGTTGAATCTTGAAGAAGTTATCAAGGATGAAGATAAAGCAATCTTGCTTGTATCTTCCTTCCTCGATGAATATGATCATCTAGTTACTACAATACTTCATGGAAAAGAAAAATTACATTAGATGAAGTATGTGCTGCTTTGTATGACAATGAAATCCGGAGAATAGACCAAAAGAACACGGTAGCTCATCGCCAGGAGAAGCCTACACTATAAGGGGTCGTACTAAAACTAGTAAACCCAAAAGTAGAGGCAGATCTCGCCTAAGGGTAGACATGCTAAAGATGAATGCGCCTTCCGTCGTGAAAAGGGCATTGGAAGAAAGATTGCCCAAAGTTACAACAAGAAAGAAAGGAACGCGTGTCGTCGAGTGTGTGTGGCGAGAATGACGAGTCGACTATTCTCCGCGCCTGTTTTTCGTGAATAACTCACACGTATGAATGGTTACTTGATTCTCGGATGTACATTCCACATGTGTTCCGTAAAAGAGTGGTTCTTCAACTTTGAAGAAATTGATGGCGGAGTTGTCTATCTAGCGACATACCAAACATGTAAGATAGAAGGGATCGGCTCAATCAATTTGAAGAATCATGATGGATCAACAAGAGTGTTGAGAGAAGTTCGGTATATACCGAAAATAACTAAGAATCTCATATCGGTGGGAGCCTTAGAATCAAAAGGCTTCATCATAAATATGCAAGATGGGATTCTTAAGGTTATTTCAGGAGCATTGGTTGTAATGAAAGGAATCAGGAGAAATAACTTGTATTTCTATCAAGGTAGCATGTGGTTGGCACTTGCAGAAGCAATATCGAAAGAAGACAAAGAAGCTGAGATGTCCAGGCTATGGCATATGAGGCTTGACATGCTGGAGAAAAATCCTTGCAAACATTGTCAAAACAAGGATTATTGAAAGGAGCTAAAGTCTCAAATTAGACTTTTGTGAGCGGTGTGTTCGGGAAAACAAACAAAAAAGTAAAGTTTGGTACCGCAATCCACAATACGTAGGAATTATGGATTACGTTCACACAGATGTATGGGGACCAACCAAGACAGCTTCCTTGGGAGGTAAACATTTTTTGTTACTTTTGTTGATGATTATTCCGTAAGAGTTTGGGTGTATATTATGAAATCAAAAGATGAAGTTCGGAAAAATTTCTCGAGTGGAAGAAAATGATGGAGACCAAATCCGGGAGGAAGATTAAGGTGCTCGATCGATAATGGAGGTGAATATCGAAATGATCCTTTTTCGATATTTGCAAGAGAGAAGGTATCACTCGACATTTTTCAGTCCGATATACACCACAACAGAATGGGGTGGCAGAAATCGTATGAACCGGACTTTGCTTTGGAGAAAGTTCGATGTATGCTGTCCAATGGTGGTTTGGGCAAACAGTTACGGGCGTAAGTAGTCACATATGCAAGCCATCTCATTAATCGCTCTACCATCACCTGCCTTAAAAGGCAAAACACCTTTAGAGGTATGGTTTGGTAACCTCAGAAATGATTATGATACTTTACGTGTTTTTGGTTCCACCGCTTATTATCACGTAAAGGAATCTAAACTGGATCCAAGGGCTAAGAAAGCCTTGTTTATGGGATTCACTTCGGGTGTGAAAGGATACCGACTATGGTGTCTATTTTCAAAGAAGACTATTTGCAGCAGGGATGTTACCTTTGATGAATCTTCTATGTTCAAAAGGGTAACAAATGATTCATAGAGAAGTCCACAACAGGTGGAGGTAATTCCACAACAGGTGGAGTTTGAAACAACTTCAACCAAGGCAATAGAAAACCAGCTGCAGGAGAGTGACACTCTACGAACAGAAGAAGGCGCTGGTGTAGAAGAGGTTTTAACTCAAGAACCTCCTCATCAGGAAAAATTACCTATTGCCAGCAGAAGGCCAAGAAGGGAGATTAGAAAACCTGCTCGTTTTGATGATATGGTGGGTTATGCATTTCCTATCATAGTTGAAGGCATACCTCAAACTTTTCTAGAAGCTACCAGTAGTGTAGAAAAAGAAAAGTGGAAGACTGCTATGAAGGAGGAAATGCAGTCACTTGAGCAAAATCACACATGGAAGCTAACATGGCTTCCAAAGGGAAAGAAGGCAATCGGTTGTAAATGGATTTATGCTCAGAAAGAAGGATTTCCAAATAAGAATGATATCCGCTACAAAGCAAGACTAGTAGCTAAAGGTTATGCTCAGAAGGAAGGAATTGATTATAATGAGGTATTTTCTCCAGTTGTGAAACATTCCTCTATTAGAATTCTTTTGGCTTTGGTAGCACAATTTGATTTGGAGCTAGTTCAAATGGATGTGAAGACACCATTCTTACATGGTAATTTAGAAGAGGAAATCTATATGACTCAGCCTGAAGGGTTTAAAGTTCAAGGAAAAGAAAATTGGTCTCAGAAATTGAACAAATCGCTATATGGCCTAAAACAATCACCAAGGCAAAGGTATAAGCGGTTTGATCAATTCATGATGAAGCAAAAATACACTAGAAGCGCTTTTGATCATTGTGTGTATTTCAACAAGCTACGAGACGGATCTTTCATCTATCTCCTCTTATACGTTGATGACATGTTGATAGCATCAAAGAATCAAGAGGAGATCAATAGAATGAAGACTCAATTGAGCAAAGAGTTTGAAATGAAAGATCTAGGTGAAGCAAAGAAAATTCTCGGCATGGAGATCATAAGAGATAGAATGAGGGGTACACTTTGTTTGACACAAAGTCAATATATGAAGAAGGTACTACAACGTTTTAACGTAGATGAGAAGTCTAAACCTGTAAGTACCCCATTGGCACCTCATTTTAAACTAAGTGCTTCACAGTGTCCGAAAACAGATAAGGAACGAGAGTATATGTCGAAGGTTCCTTATGCAAATGCAGTAGGTAGCTTGATGTATGCTATGGTGTGTACAAGACCAGACATTTCACACGCAGTTGGAGTTGTGAGCAGGTATATGCATGATCCAGGGAAGGAACATTGGCAAGCTGTGAAATGGATTCTAAGGTATATTCTTAAAACCTTAGATATTGGGTTGATATTTGAGAAGGATGATAGTATTGGTCAGCAAATAGTGGGATACTGCGACTCAGATTATGCTGGTGATCTGGATAAGCGTAGATCAACTACTGGTTATGTATTCACTCTTGCAAAAGCACCAGTCAGTTGGAAGTCTACCTTACAGTCCACAGTTGCCTTGTCTACGACAGAGGCAGAATATATGGCCATTACAGAGGCTGTAAAAGAAGCTATTTGGTTACAAGGGTTACTTGAAGACTTGGGAATTGGTCGAAACATCTGACAAATGTTCTTGTGATAGTCAAAGTGCTATTCACTTAGCAAAGAACCAAGTATACCATGCCCGGACCAAACATATCGATGTACGGTATCATTTTGTGCGGGAGATCATCGAAGAAGGTGGAGTTCAAGTCCACAAAATCAAGACCGATGACAATCCTGCAGACGCTTGACCAAGGTGATAACAGGGATCAAGTTCAAATACTGTTTGGACTTGATCAATATCCTTCGGATTTGAAGACGTTGCAAGGCGCATTAGTTAGTGTTCCCTATTTTTTATATGGGTGAACAAAATTCGCCAAGGTGGAGATTTGTGAGTGGGGGTGACGTCATTTTGTCCCCCCCTCATATGGTCGACATCTTTAATTGTATTTAAAGATGTCGACCAGGGGCGGCGCCGAAATGGGAGACGCCGCCCCCTTGTAATAGTAATAGTAATATTATAATAATAATATTTTATTATTAAAATATTATTATATTTGAAAAAGGGATCCGAATTTTTCCTATAAATAGAGGCATTCGGATCCTTATTTCATATCTCATTCCAGTTGAAGAGAGAGCATTTGTGAGAGAAAGATTGAGAGAGAAATCTCTTTCTCTAGTTTGGTTCTCTTGGGTTTGGGATCTTGTAAGTTCCTTTATTTGGAACAATTTGTTTATCTCCAATTTTGTGGGTATTTTGGGTTGAGAGTTTTCTCCCAGTTGTGATTATACCCAGCAGTTGTAATTCTTACATCAGTGGATATTGGAGATATTGGTCATTGCCCGTGGATGTAGGTAAGTTACCGAACCACGTAAATCTTGTGTTATACTTTTGTGTATTATTTGTTCGATTCATTTGTCGGGTAAACTTTATTAGGTGATATATTGTCCATTAAATTATTTAGGAAAAATTCTGTCAAAAAGACTTACGAGTCTAAGGAAGTTGGGTTTTAAGCGAGACTGTTCGTGTCTCCTCCAACTACCTGGGAATTTTTCTTAGTCTAATTTCTTGGTACAATTGTTCACATTCGGTGGAAACCAACCCGATTTCCACAACACTCTCTTCATTATCTTCTTCTTCAATTATCTTCAAGTACACCGAATCAAAGCAACTCTCAGAAAAAAAAGGATCTACTCTTTCAATCCATTCAATCCTATTGTCACATACCTATAGATACATCAAGAATAAAATATTCCTATACAAGATTTACATTGTTAATCTAGGTATAGATAGCTCACACTAACAAATCTGATTATCTTATTAAAATAACACTATATCAGAGAGGTGTACATGAAATTAATCCACTAGAACGTAGTGTACACAAGTGTTATTTTATGATCTCTGCAACTTAAATCAATAGATATAGAGGACGTAACTGAGCCCATTCTCCAATATTATAGTAATTAAATTCACAATGAACCAACATAGAGATTTATGCTAGGAGTTTTTTGGCTACAAACTTTGTTGATATGTAAATTATGATGTCTAAGATAAATTTACTAAAGATCGGCCTTTATTTTTCATGATTTTATTTTATGTTTTTTAGTTGTACACACTAGTCCTGGATATAGTTTAAATAGCTTATAAACCAATACTGGTGTTCATCCTATTGAATTCTATTCCACATTTGAGACACGGTAAAAGATTAAATTTCTTATTATTAACGGGAACTAACCTTAAACATAATTAATGTCTTCGGCCACCACCCAAGCACATATAGGCCATGCAACTAACCTCTTTATTTAGCCTCCACGTACCAGACGACCAGTACAGCTAGCATTTTCCTTAATTAATACCTTTTCCCTGACCAGACGACCAGAACAACTCTTGCAGTGAATTAAATTCAAAATCTTAGAAGGGATCAAGATATAAAGTCTAATGACAACATAAAAACAGACAACTAATTTTACACTAGCCAGGTATATATATATATATATATATATCATATGTATCCTAACAGACAAATCACAATGAGCGATCAATTAGCATTTAGAACTCTAACAATAACAGTTTTGCTCTTAGATTAAGCATGACGACAATGAGGTTTTCGACTTATGGGATACTCTTAGCTGATTGATTACTCACTGGTTCTCCTTGATTAGCACTTCCAACAATAAAAAAAAAAAAATCTTTATTTTGCCTCATCTGAAAGTTGATCATCCAACCTTAAACATAATTAAATTAGATCCTTCGAACCTCACTAGACTATCAGGACACAATTGCAGAGGTATGAAAAAATAAAGTTTAATAGGGATCAAGAATAAAGTCTAATTACATAGCCCAGTTATATATTATATGGAAACCAACAATGTGAGATAGACCCATATATATTCTAATCATTCATAAAAAAACAAAGAAGGAAAAACTCCATGCAATTCATTAAGTCAAGGACGCAAGTACTAGTTTATACTGTCACCTAACTTTGAACATCACAATGAGTGATCATTTATCATTTAAAACTCCAACAAATTGTTCTCCTTTTTGATTATGCATGATGACCACAATATTGTCGCTTTAGACTTATGGGTTGTTCTTATATTAGCTGGTTGATTACTCACTGGATCCCCTTGATTAGCATGTCCAACCCACTTGGTTTTTGATAATATTTTCCGTGGTCAAGTTGCTAATTTTATAATTTTCAAGTCAAGAATCAAAATTTATTATGTATGTCTTCGGTCTTTTCTAGCCGTAGTTGAGAAAGTGAGGCTGCATCCTTCTTCAACATCATCATCTTTCGATCTGTAGATCTTCTCAGAAATCAGGATTACTTATCGTCCGATGAAAATGAGTAATATGGGAGAAGGAGAAGAGGACCAGTCATGGATGATTATCGCAAGAAGCAAATACGAGTCAAGGTGCTACACATCATTTTCAAAACAAACGAGGAGGCTTACAAACCGGAGAAAAAGAGTTAGGAGAATGATTTTCCTTGATTATTGAACGAGAGGTTACAAAAATTATAGCTTACATGTCTTGTAGAAAAAGAAAGAGATCTCGGATTAGGATGGATCTTCTAAAAGATATCTATCCTAGTATTTAAAAGATTACAAAAGATATACAGAATATTTACAAGATAATATGCAACTTAGATCTGGTTTATTAGGCCCCCTCACAGTAGTGATCTCATGGAGACACAAATCTTGAATAACAAATCTTGTAGCCGACGGGAGAGAGGCTTAGTATGTGCATCTACTAGCTGATCTTTGGAGGAGACATGAGCAACGCAAAGATCACCAGCCTGAACCAATTCACGAACAAAATGGTAGTCTATAGTAAGATGTTTCATACGAGAATGAAATACTAGATTTGCACATAGATATGTTGCTCCAATGTTGTCACTGTAAACTGTCGGTGTGGAAATAACAGAGACACCAAATTCATCAAGTAAAGTGTGAACCCACTGAAGCTCAGCAGCAACATAAGCAATGGCTCGATACTCAGCCTCTATGGAAGATCGAGCAACAGAACGTTGCTTCTTTGAGCTCCATGAAATGGGATTTGGAGCCAAGAAAGAAAACAAATGCTCCTGTGGAAGTGCGGTCATCAGTGTTACCCGTCCAATCTGCATCCCAATAAGCATGAAGGGATATCGAAGAAGTCGCTTAACAACACCCCTGTGATGAGTAATGAGAAGATACTACAAGCTACCAAGTGTTTGTCGATAGAGGGTGGAGTAAGCAGGCGGAGAACCATCACAAAGTTGGAGAGAAGTAGAACTTGCTACCGGCGTCTGAACTGCAGGATTGAGAGTTGAAACATTATTGACAGTGATAAATTGCTCAGGGCAAGATCTTGTTCCATCAATAAAGTCGAGCAAGTCATAGCCTAATAGAAGGGTTGTGAACTTTAGACGCCAAGAGAGGTAGTTTGAGGCAGTAAGCTTCAATGGCGCTTGCGTAGCAACATTGAAAGAAATAATAGTTGGTGTGCGTGGATCCATGGACATTGGTTGAGGCGTAACAACATCAGAGGTGGATGAGGTCGAAAAAGAAATTCGTGCAGACTGAGAATCCATGCTAGCAACAATGATTGAAGAAAAAATTTTAGATCTGGAGTGAGCCGAGCCGCTCTGATACCATAAGGAGTTTGAAGAGAAAGATTTTCCTTGATTGTTGAATGGGAGGTTACAAAATTTATAACTTACATATGTTGTAGATGAAGATAGAGATCTTGGATAAGTAGGAGAGAAAGATATCTATCCTAGTATATAAAAGATTACAAAAGATATACATAATATTTACTAGATAATATGCAACGTAGATATGTTCTATTAGGACATTCTCTCAATCGACCCTTACCACCGCGAGAACAAGAGGTCATAGGCCATGGAGAAGAAGAAATGGACGTACCTCCGCGACTTGTGCTCCAGAAACAGAGGCCTCACTTTTGAGGACATCCTCTACAAAGTCCAGCAGTTGAAGAAACAGGCCAGGGATTGCTATTCGGAGGAAATACCAGTTCGGAAAGACAAGTTAGGTGAGATGTTGATGCTCGACGGCTGCTTCGTTGTAGAGCTCTTCCTCAAATCACACGAGCTCAGCAAGTACTCTGCTGAGAAGGAAGAGAAGAACCCACTAGTACAATTCGAGAATGACCTCATATTTGTTTCTTTGTCTGAGTGGACTCTGAGATGCATCGCCAGATATTTGCTCCTCGTAGAAAACCAGCTTCCCTTCTTCGTCCTGCTTCATTTATTCGATTCCTTCGCCAAGCCGGCCATGATCTCCTTTGTTTCTCTTGTTACTCTCAACAAGGCCGAAAACTCCATCCACGACAAGAAATCCTTCCACCCAAAAGATTCCTCCCTCAACTTGCTTCACCTGGTTCATTCCCTTTTCATGGAGTCGTAGTCCAATCAGGAAAACAATGACCCAGTTGAAACGGAGTACTCTTCTCGTTCGCTCCTCCCTCTAGTACTTCCGAGAAAAAAACAGAGTACTACTCTCCACTCCTCCTTGATCATGTAGTGCTGCTATAATTCCATAGATCATGGATGAACTTCTCCAATAATGGAAGACCCAACGTTCTGTTTTATGCTTTCATGAAATTCGTTTCAGTTTTAATTTCTCTACCAGAATAAAATTCTTGAACTGGTACAGTAATTTATATGATTGAAATGCCTGAACTGAATAAGCTTCAATTTCAACACCAGAATACAATTCTTGAATTGGGTGCAATTCCTAAACTAGTTTGCCAAAAGATACAACCAATAGTCAAATCATTGGTCGGCCTAAATCGGGTGAACTTTCATTTCTGCACCTGAATACAATTCTTAAACTGGGGTAAAGTTCTTGAAGTTAAATCTAAGATATCTCCAATGCATTTTCAGTAATGGCTTAATAATAGCAAAGCAGTGAATCAAGACGATATCTCCAATCTGTATAGAAGGGATCGAAGTGATTCAAGCAAACGGAGGTTCCACTGATGAAACCTTCTCATTTCTTCATCAACACGCTGCTATTGTTGGACCCTTCGCGAAACCTTCTAGTTCCATCGACGGAGGTTGCACTTCTTTATTGAGGATTTCTTGATCTGGTTGAAGACGCATGATGGACAATACTGCTGGGTCCCCAATCAAATTCACTTCCTGATTATGTTTTGGAGATCGCATTGAAGATCAAAGAGAAATATACATCAAACTTCTTGAACGAAAACCTGCAAGGAACATATATAAACGAAAGAAAAATTTTTATAGAAGAAGAGCAGATCTTTACCTAGATTCATGGTTTTGTATCCAAAAGAAGCTTTACGTGGTGGCTGAAGGCTACGAAAGCAAAGATGGAAATTTATAGTAGATGAAAAGGCACTGTGGTTTAATTCCTCATTAATGTTCATCACGCGTAAAATCCTAAAAGATTTGGAAGATATGTTTGTTTTGAATGAAAGATCTAGTTCATACAAAATCTTAAATATCACATAAATGAGGAACCTTTATTAAGAATGACAACCTTTATAATGCATTAATATTCCCATTTGGGTGAAATTTTCATTTTCAACATTTATGTATATAATTAAATTTAAATAATAGTTGAAATTTTTAATTATATTAAATTAATGAATATAAATCTTATGAAAATATTTATTAGTCACTATTTGTTTTAATAAAGATAAAGAGGAAAGTGTTGCCTAGTATTAATCGGTGTTAAATCTGTGTCCAATTGCTCTCTGAATATTGGGTTAAGTTCACCTCGCTTACAAGCAATGTATCAAAATTTGCCTCCCCTAGTAAAAATGTGCAAAGGATATTCCTCTATCCAATTATTTACCGAACTATTAAAATGTGCAGTAAAATTGGAAACAATATTTCATATTTATGCTACTTGTACAAGCTTTTGCTGTCAGCAGCTGCACGCGTTGTGAAAAATTGTAACAAATTTACATCTTAAAAGAATTCTGCTGGAAAGTTGTTTCATAATTTCAGTAAATTTTTTCCATTGTGGTTATATTTTTTATCAACTTAAAATCGTTGGAGATTAAGAAATGAAAGAGCTAATAAGAAAGATTTTGAATCAAATAATTTTTTTACAAGCTGTTAATTTAAGGCACATGCTCCACTTCAGAATGTTCCTGAAAAGGTACCCCATGTTCCACATCAGAATGTGTCTGAAATAATACCTCATGGCACTACGCATAGCATTTTCCAATTAGAGTGGTGATATGCGTACGACCATATTTTACGGCAAGGGTTTACAGTGAGATGTGGCATTCTCGTTGGCAACTCCGATAAGAGATAAAGTAGGATCTGTCTTTCTATTCTATGGGTACACCTAAACCCTAAACCTTATATAGATTGCCAACTTGGCTGCCAAGAGGATTGCCACATCGTGATATAAAACATATTTTATCTTCTAATTGTTTAACACAAGGTCTCCTTAGGTACGTAACTAATGTGGAAAGGCATTTCTACAATTATGGACGAATTGTTTTTATATAGAAAAGAAATAATTTGCAGAATATTTAATTAAAGACAATTATGAAAGACCCATTTCAAGTAATGTTGTGTTGGGTATGCAAACAAAACCTCCACTTCGGCTCATAGGCCGGACACCACAACATGTTGTAAGATTTAAAACAGAATCTAACCAACAGGTTCAACCGGTATCTTTTGATTGGCCTCAACATGGTAAAGAATTATAGCAACTGAAAACCCATAACGAACTTTTAACCACGAAATTTAGTTTGGTAGCTAAAGGTTTTGCCTAAAAATTATTTCAAGGGAAACGATCCTCTTTTCTTTTTTTTCGGTTGTGTTGTTGAATAAGTTAAGAATGAATTAATAACACTATTTTTATGCTAAATTAACATAATTATGTCTTTTATTATAAATATTTTTGATTTCTAATTATACTATGTTTTTTATATAAACTTTGAACTTTGGTACTACTAATTGGTGGAAAGTCCTAAAGAGAAAATCCCAAGTGTAAATATAACTCAATGGTAATAATCACAATCAATATATTTTTATCTTTTAGAGCATCCTCTTCTGCCTAGCCATTCTACGCTCCTCATTAAACAAACAAAGAATTGTTCATCCTGCCCATCCAAAGAATTTAACAAAGAATTAAACTATTAATTGGCCTCATGAACTCGGTAGAGTAATAGGAGAAAATAATATATTCATTATTCACCCTAAAGTATCAGCTGCTTGAGAAAATTCTAAGAAAATTTAAAGCTTGAAAGTGTGTTGATTTTCCATGGAATACTAGTGCAAATAATCAATGTATAAAACTCTACGCAAGTTTTTGTGAATAGATTCAGGCAAAATGTAAGGAGAATTTCTATGATTCTTCTGCTCCAACATGCTTTATCGTCAAGCTTAGATGGAAGATAAGAAGAGAAGATCACCTGATCAGATTGCTTCTAGTTTGAAAATTCCTTGATCTAAACATTAATTAAGGTAGATACATGATGCAGTGGTGAACATGAATGGATCAGAAGCTACCCCAATGTCAGTGAAGGTTTGGGACATTAATGAAAGAAAGTTGTTTCGTCAGTCGTGACTGAAACAACCCAGGATCCAAAGTGTCAACAAAGAATCAAACCATTGATCGGCCAGAATGTGGTACAGATAAAGAAGAGAAAATTACATTTGATTGTTCTTCTTTGTTAGATATCAGCTGCTTGAGAAATTTATAAGAAATTAAATTACAGTTTGAAGTATTCTGCTTAATTTCATGGAATTACAGAGGCACACCAATGAATCAAATCTACCATGAGACAGACATGTCTTCTCTCCAGAGAAGAGGACTTTAAGTCTTTGTGATCAACTGATTCAAGCAAAATCTGAGGAGACTTCCTTTGATTCTTCACCTCCAACATGCTTAGTCTTCAAGCAAAGATCACCTGAGACTAATTGTGCCTTAATCTGGTTGAGGATATATTCAAGATACTCTTTCGTGGGTACCCAATGTACCCAATTTTTTCTCTGAGGTTTTTGGGTAATACATTAATGGCACAAGCAGCAGCAATAAAAATGGTGGTCTGTTGTGAGGAGAGGTATATGACATCTACGCAAGAAGTTTCAGATGACGATCAAAATTTGTAAATTTGGCAGCCAGAAAACGACTCCATTTTTTGTACTCATGAATCAATTTAAGAAAAATTCTAAGACAAGCCAGCCCCAAGTTTTCGGTGCCTGGAATTTTAGCCTTATCATGAATTGCCGGGGCCCTTTTGCTAATACCCCTATTTCAACTAGTTCTGCAAGATAGTACCTGCAAGTGGTTATTATTGAGGATTTCTTGATCTGGTTGAAGAAACAAAATACCAAATTTTAAGGGTCCCCAATCAACCTCACTTTGTGTAGAGTATTTCGAAACTGCAGCATCGAAGGAGAAAAGAGTACTAACCATGGTTTTGAGTCCCATCTGAGAAGGACTTCGAAATGTACCCTTGAAATGTGAGGCAAAGAAGAAGATTACCCAAATTTATTGTAGACTAAAAGGCACTGATTTATGGCTCATTAATTGCATAAAATCTCTTAAAGAGCATGCCATAAATGAATAAGATTCCTTTCAATATTCTTAGAGATCACACCAGGAAAATTTGCAGAAATAAGGCACATTCAGTGGCAGGGGCCATTTGTGTGATTATATCGTTTGGATAATTAACTAAAATAGCAATGTTTTAAAAATCGAACCTGTCATTGAACTGGTGGAGCATCTGATTCTGGTTCAACCGGGTTCAACCGGTGGACCTGTTGAACCAAATATGAGTTGTATCTCATTAAAAAAACTCATAATAAGATTTCTATATTCAGAAAATAAGTTTAAAAATACAACAACTATTAAAAGTGATAAAAAAATCATCTAAAATAACTCAAATGTTTACATATAAAATATAATTAACTAGACCGGTTCATCACTTTCTCAATTTCGTTCATGTCCAATATTAATTTAAGCGGTTTGGGCAAATCGTAACTAGACCGGTTCAACCGGTTCAGTCCGTTTAACGGCTCAGTGGTTGACCCATTAAAACCGGCCGGCTCATCTGGTTTTTGAATTTTTGCAGGTTTTTAAGCGGTTTGATTTTAAAACATTGTAAAATAGTAGAAAAAATAAGTTTGGTGCCACTGCTTGAAGGAGAGTAACTTTCTCATTAGTATAATACTACTATGCTGATTACTTTCTCATTAGTAAAACCCAACTCCTGAGTAGCCCGTCTTTCTTTTGTTCTTTCATCTATCATACATAGCTTACTTGGATCAGGAAGCCCTAACTGATTTAAATTTTGAAGAAAATAAAACCAAGTGACCATTGTATATCAACCTATTTGCTCCGTTGTTAATCAAGATGTTAATTAGTTTGAGTTACTATTCCATTAGTTTTATTTTGAAAACCTAAAGGGAGCAGTGAAATCTAACATAAAACTATAGTGACACTGAAGGTTTGGTATTAGAAGACAAGAGACATTTAGAAATCCCAAAAGGAGCCATAAAATCTAAAATAAAGCGATTGTGTAAAGAATATTAAGGAAAGAGGACGAATAAAGCAAATCTACCAAAACATAGATGTGGAGATTAAATAAACCAAAATCTTTAAGCAGAGACATTTTTGTGCAATCTTCAACCAAATAGTTATGAAGAAATTAGAAAATAAACTAGAAGATTAAGCAAGACCTGACTAGGGCTGATAATTAACCTGAAGACTAGCCTCTTGTGCAGAATAGCTATTGCTTCCAGTGACGCCCAACAGTTTCAGATATCGTCTGTTTGTGTTCGATCGCTTCTGTTTACAGATTTTGGTGATGCAATCCGGAGACGAAGAAAATAGAAGTCGTTGGAACAAATCCAGTGCAAGGGCAAGCTGGGTGGGAAACTCTTTGGCTCCTTGATTAAGAAGAACTTTCACCAGCGATCAATAATACCATTGTTGCTCCCTGCCTAATTATATACCAAGGGTTATACAAAAGACTGACAGAGGAACAAGTTCTACCAACAGTTCATTTCTTTTAGTACTAAAAGAAAACTGGCTTTCAGGGGCGGTTGTTCACCGTAACCATCCCTGAAAAAAATCTTTAGGGGCAGATGGACTAAAGTCCATCCCTAATTGTTTAGTGCTTAGCCAACCAGCACTAAAGCACGTTTTATTGTGTTTTAAAACCCTAGATCGTCTCAAATATAAATCCCAAATTTTGTTTTTGTCTCCCGTATGCCCTAACCCTCTACCCTCCGCCCTAACCCTATAATCTCCCACTCGCCTTCAACATAAAGATTGAAAACCCGTCTTAATCCTATAGTCTCCCACGCCTTAAACATATAGTACTCTCCCGCGCACTTCAGCTTCTCGTACGAAAAGACACTTGCAAACTCCTCCACCTTCTCGTACAAAAAGTTCCCTTCAAACTCCTTGCCAAGCACCCATACGAAGTTGGGCTCAGAGATGCCGTGTCCCCTATCTGGACCCGATAGCAACTGGTAGATCTATCTTCGCCCTAAAGCTTTATCTTTCTTTTTGTTTTTAACTTCCGGCTTGATTTGGCTTTGAATTTACTGTTTCTGGTTCAAAAATTCACGAGTAGAGCTTCTTCCTGTTGGCCACCCAGTTTCAAAAGCTTGCGTACGCATATACAGGACCCCTTAAAGCGCCTGAATATTCAATCAAATTAAGCATAGGAAAGTAGAGCTAAGGCAGACTAACTTTTTCGTCTTTTGAAAAGTTGAACTTGTCTGTCTCGCATGTGCGTTGTATCCCTTCACTGTTTTAAGAAGCCAAACTCAAGTTTTCCCAAATTTCTGTGTTTTCAGATTTGGTGGCAATATTAGTTCCTGAGAGAGATTTTATTTTTTATTTTTTAAATGACCTAACTGTCAATCGTAAATCAAACTACAGTTTGAGACTTCTTCATAATATATAGACTCACTGTTTTCTACTGTGACCGATGCGCACAATCTTCTTTAATTATCATCAGGAAGTTGAGATGCATGACGTTCTTAATTTGTAAACTTAATGATTTAACAAATCTTTAAGTTTTCAAATTTACGAGTTAGATTGTGAATGGAGCTCCTTTCTCAAAAAGAAAACAATAATAATAATAATAGGAATTGGAGAGATGCATGACGTTCTTAATTTGTAAATTTAATAAGTGATTTAAAAAATCTTTAAGTTTTCAACTTTACGAGTTAGCTTGTGAATGGAGCTCCTTTCTCAAAAAGAAAATAATAATAATAATAGGAAGGAGAGATGCATGACATTCTTAATTTGTAAAATTAATTAATTATTTAACAAATCTTTAAGTTTTCAACTTTACGAGTTAGCTTGTGAATGGAGCTCCTTTCTCAAAAAGAAAATAATAATAATAAACCGGGAAAATATATTTCAAAGAAGATTTATTCTTCGATTTTCTGAAGATTATCATCTGGTCCAGTTATGGCCATGTAGTAGTCTTTCAAATAAAAAAAAATACCCCTGTTTTGGGAGCAAAATAAACTTGTGTGGTTTAAGATTTGTGTCGGAAACTTATAGATTCAGCTTTTGCCTCCCATTTATCGGATAATGTTATCAGGTTGCTTACACAAAAGATCTTTCATTAAACATTTTTTTATACTGGTCTTTTCACCCAATTAAGCCCGATCAAAACATTAATCTCTAGTTCATGTTTGAATCGACCAATTTAATGTACTGGAAGTTGGAACCAACAATGTAACATGTGAATTTACCACTCTTAAAAGGTGATATAACTTACATTTCCAAACGTGGAGTTCACGTATAGGAACACAATTTGCCAGATTTTTATTTTTTTAATATAAAATAAAAATTTATTATCTTCCTTTACTATAGGTTAACCCTAAACCCTAAATTTTCTCTTGCCTGGACCACCAACTTAAGTTGCCATGTCACGATGTAAATCCCCAAAGTAAAATCACACAGTGTTGATATCATTTTTGTTTAAAAAAGAATAATGATATGCGTACAATATTGTTTGTGTACATTTTGGATACACCCCTCATTGTAGAAGTGGGGTATTAAATATGAATAATACTATGCATACATTACTGTTTGAGTACATTTGAGTATGGCCCCTCACATGCCATTTAATAATGTACTCTAATATAGTCAAACAATAACGTACGCATAGCATTTCTCTTAAAAGATTGCTCTTGGGGGTCCCACTTCTACAGTGAGGGGTGTACCCAAAATGTACACACAGTTATGTACACCTAGCATTACTCTTTAAAAAAACAAGCTCAAGTTAACGAATTGGAATGAATAGTACATTATATTGTATATGTTTTATCGCCAAGTACATTTGAGTATATAGGAAACATGGAGATAAAGTTAATTAAGTCTCTCATCGTGCTCTCTGGCTCTTTTTCTCACATCTCTCTCTTATCTCTCTCTAATGTCTTTTTTCCCTCTCTCTAATATCTCTCTTTGATTTCCCTCTCTCTAATATCTCTCTTTGATTTCCCTCTCTCTAATATCTCTCTTTGATTTCCCTCTCCAATGTCTCTTTGATCTCTCTCTCTCTCTCTCTCTCTCTCTCTCTCTCTCTCTCTCTCTCTCTCTCTCTCTCTCTCTCTCACTATTTGATCTCTCTCTCTCTCTAATGTCTCTTTGATCTCACTCTCTCTCACTAATCCCTCTCTTTCTCTCTGATCTCTCTCTCATCACTCTCTGATCTCTCTCTCTCTGATCACTCTCTGATCTCTCTCTCTGATCTCTCTCTGATCTCTCTGATCTCTCTCTCTGATCACTCTCTGATCTCTCTCTGATCTCTCTCTCTGATCTCTCTGTCTGATCACTCTCTGTCTATCTCTGATCTCTCTCTCTCTGATCTCTCTTTGATCTCTCTGATCTCTCTCTCTCTCTGATCTCTCTGATCTCTCTGATATCTCTCTCTCTCTTATCACTCTCTGATCTCTCTCTGATCTCTCTCTGATCTCTCTGTCTGATCACTCTCTGTCTCTCTCTGATCTCTCTCTCTGATCTCTCTGATCTCACTGATCTCTCTCTCTCGGATCACTCTCTCTCTCTCTCTCTCTGATCTCTCTCTCTCTGATTCTCTCTCTGATCTCTCTGATCTCTCTCGGATCTCTCTCTCTGATCTCTCTCTGATCTCTCTCTCTGATCTCTCTCTCTGATCTCTCTCTCTCTCTCTATGTGATATCTCTCTCTCTCTCTCTGATCTCTCTCTCTCTGTGATCTCTCTCTCTCTCTGTGTTCTCTCTCTGATCTCTCTGATCTCTCTGATCTCTCTAATCTCTCTGATCTCTCTCTCTCTCTCTGATCTTTCTCTCTGTGATCTCTCTCTCTGATCTCTCTGATCTCTCTAATCTCTCTAATCTCTCTGATCTCTCTCTGTGATCTCTCTCTCTTTCTGATCTCTCTCTCTCTGATCTCTCTGATCTCTATGATCTCTCTGATCTCTCTGATCTCTCTGATCTCTCTGATCTCTCTGATCTCTCTGATCTCTCTGATCTCTTTGATCTCTCTGATCTCTCTGATCTCTCTGATCTCTCTGATCTCTCTGATCTCTCTGATCTCTCTGATCTCTCTGATCTCTTTGATCTCTTTCTCTCTGTCTCTATCTATCTATCTATCTATCTATCTATCTATCTATCTCTCGCCCTATAAATATTGGGAATTGGCTGAGAAGCCTCCTTTATTGTATGAGTTAATTATTGCGACCTCCTTGTTGTGTCTTATATATACAATTTAATTTAAACTAGAGTAATGCTAGACGCACCTATCCGACTTACATGTTAATGTAAGCCCTTAAATATATAAATTTTTTTATAAAATCCTTTTTTCTAGAGGATAAACCCTAGGCATCAATGGTTTAGAATAACATGTGCGGGATAGGTGAGTGGGCTACATTTATTTATTAATTTCTTTGGTCCTTTCGTTGTAGTGGTTGTAGCTTTTCTCTCAATGAACAGAAAATTCAATGTAATGTTTATGATATTTATTTTTAACTTTAGTTAAAACTGCTCAATATTTTACATGAAAATATTTAAATTAGATATGTTTATGAGAACATAATTGAACCTCTTATATTTATTTTCTTGTTTAATCATATAAATTTTATGGTTAGGGCTAATCATCCTACCTATCGAATAAAAAAATTACCTTCACATAATTTATTCCTCATTTGAGTAAGCTAACCATGAAGCTAAAAAATTTTCTGTAATACATTCACGAGAATTACCTACTGATATTTATACGAAATTCTACATGTGAGACGCACTATTAGATTAAATTTATTTTTATTAAAGGGAATAATAATTAGAGTTATGCTATGCATACATTATTGTATGCGTACATTTGCATAGTCTGATGTGGATGTCTTATGTGGCATCCACATTAGACACTTCTTCGGCAAAGAGAAAACAGGAACATTCGGTTCCGATTTTCTCTTTGAGTCGGTGGGATGGAGGCGGAGCGGGAGGGAGGCCGCGGAGTGGGATGGAGGCCGCGGAGTGGGAGGGAGAGGGATGGAGGCCGTCGCCTCAATACAAGGGGGTGGTCCCGCATCCCAACGGGCAATGGGAAACCCAAATCTACGAGAAGGACCAGTGCCTTGGGCTCGGCACCTTCAACGAAGAGGCGGAGGCCTCCTGGGCCTACAACGTTGCCACCCAGGGGTTCCGTGGCTGGGACACCGTCACCAACTTCAAGCCCCTCTCGTAGACTGAAGACAAGGTTGAGACCCATTTCTTGAACTCCCACTCCAAGGCCAAAATCGTGGACATGCTCCAGAAGCACACCTACCTCGACGAGCTCCAACAGAGCCGCCGGAACATGGGCCACATGGACAAGAAGAACCAGTCGGGACGCGGCGGACACGGTGCCAATTCCAGCACCAATGGCGGCAGGCAGCGGCCTCCCTCTCCCTCCCGCTCCGTGGCCTCCCTCCCCCTCCCTCCCACTCCGCAGCCTCCCTCCCACTCCGTGGCCTCCCTCCCGCTCCGGCCTCCCTCCTGCTGCGACCTCCATCATCGGGGGTGAGAGAGGGAGGACTGGCTAAAGTGAGGGAACAGAAAACCGGGCCCAAATATTCTATTTTCTCTTGCCGAAGAAGCATCTAACGTGGATGCCACATAAGACATCCAAGTCAGACTATATGCAAATGTACGCATAGAGTAATGTATGCATAGCATTATTTTAATAATTAAGTCATTTCACTTTCACCAGTAACACGAAAATTCATATATGAGCATCAACTAATGTCACCATCCAAATAAATATAATCCCAGCAACCAACAGTAATTAATTAAAAACTCTTTTATTTTTCACCTAAGAAATTAGTTTGACAACTAAACTTAAACATAAAGAATTAGAATAATGGTAGCTGCACCTTACAGTACCCATCCGATGTACCAGCTAATATAAAATACTTAAAAAGATAAAAACATATTTTTTTATTCTAAAAAATCCTAAATCCAAAAGGAAAAATAAGCAATTAACTATGTTTCAGATTGGCTGGTATGTCCGATAGGTACTCCGCATAGGTGCAGTTAACATTTTCCAAAGAATTATTAAAACCTTGGTATTTTACTTAGGGATGAAAATGGGTAGTAAACCTAAAATATTTAAAATATTAATTCTAAAATTGTATCAAACAGTATAAAATAAAATAGTAGATATAAAATTTTTTTTATCATAAGTGATAAAAAAAATTATTGGAAATAATATAAGGTTATACATATGAAAAATTCAAAACTTATGTTAAAACAAATTGAATATATAAAATTTTGAGTATGATTTATTACATAATTAATAAGTTATTGATATTTTTATAAAATTTGACTTTTGTATGTTGATTGTTGTTGTTTATATATATATAACAACAATTGATAAATATCTGATACATGTAGTTTTTGTTTATTATTATGTTTATCTTTGTACAATTATTTGATTATGAAATATAATTATTTCTTTTTGTATAACGATTGTTTATATTTATATAAAATTTAGACATCTTTATAAAATTTCATTTGCAAGAAAAAAATGAAATATTGTTAATCTAATATTAAGAGGTACTGTCCTAATTATGATATATGATCTATATATGAGACTATGAGTTAATAATTACAAAAAAATTTTAAAAATTTTAAAATTATGTCCAACCTTTCAACTCTAATAATTTTATCATAGATGACAAAAAAAACTTATTGGAAATAATATAAAGTTATACATATGAAAAATTAAAAATTTATGTTAAATCTAATTGAATATATAAAATTTATTACATTATTAATAAGTTATTGAAATATTTATAAAATTTGTCTTTTGTATGTTGATTGTTGTCAATTATTTATTACTACCCACACACAGACACATAATTTGTTATTTATTTATTATTATGTTTATCTTTGAACAATTATTTAATGATGAAATATAATTATTTATTTTTGTATGAGGGTTTTTTATACTTAGATAAAATTTTTGACATTTTTATAAAATTTGAAATTTGCAAGATAAAAAGGAAATACTTGTCAATATTATATTAAGAGGTACTATCCAGATTATGATATATGGTCTATAAGACCATGAGTTAAAAATTATAAAAAATGTTGAAATTTTTTTAAATTATATGCAAACTTTCAACTCTAATATTTTTTACCATAAGTGATAAAAAAACTTATTGGAAATAATATAAGGTTATACATAAGAAAAAAATTTTATGTTAAAACTAATTTGAATGTATAAATTTATCATATTACCCTTACTTCAACGGTAAATGGGTAAAAAGGGTTTGGAAGAGCTATTTCCATTTCTATTCCGTTTAAAAATGGAAATTATTATTTTATTTCCATTTAGTTCTTTTTAATAATCATTAGGAAGGTAGAGCAGGTAATCGGTCCCGTTTTCATCCTTAATCTTTCTGGAATACCAAGACACTTGCACTAGACATTAACGCCCGCTCACGTTATGGCCCGCCGACAAAAAGGCCTCGGAATATCTGGTTCACGAATCGACTGGGCCTCCAATGGACAGGACCACTGATGGACTTAGTCTTAGATTGTCTAGGCCTAAAGAAGTCCAGTGAAGATTGGAGTGGGCCACAAATTGGATGGGCTATTTAAATTCTGGGCCACATTTGGGCTGGACTACCTATTGGGCTGAACTTATTGGGCTGGGCCAGTTAATTCCTGGGCGTTGTTTTGGCCGAGAAAGGTTGGGCTGGGCGAAGATTTTATTGGGCCTCGTATGGTTTTCTTTCTATTTTGCTTGGCCTTTTTTGGACTGGGCATCTTTTCGGCTGTCCTCTCTTTCTGGTCATCAGATGGACTGAGCCAGGCTTGGACTGAGAGGTGTTTGGGCTGGGCTTCAGAGGGTGTGGCCTTTTATGGACTTTGTCTTGAATGGAGTGGGTCTTGATAAAGTTGGGCTCTATTGGACTGGGCGTTAGAAGGCTAGTATCTCGTTTTGTATGGGTCACTTTTTTGCTGGACCACCAGTGGACTGGGCCTTTTGTTGACTGTTCTTCTGTGGGACATGGTCCACAATTGGTGTGGGTCTCGAAAATATTCTAAAAATGCTGTTCATGTAGTTGGGTTTTATAAACCAATTGGTTTAGTTTATCTCTAAAATATTACATGTAATTTAAGATTCTGGGCGTCTTCCAGTCTGGGCCACTTTCGTTTTGGGCCTTATTCAGTAAGTGCCTCGTTCAATTTGGGCCTTTTCTTTGCTGGGCCTTTTTTACTCTTTGCTTTTACGGTCTGGGCCTCTTTCGTTCTGCGCTTTATTTTGTCTTGGTGTCTTCATGTTTGGGCCTCTTTCTCTCTGGGCCTCTTTCTCTCTGGGCCTCTTTTTCGTTGGGCCTTCCCGTTTGGACTCTGTCTTACTAGGCCTTTTCTGCCTGCTCCTCTTTCTGTCTGGGCGAATTTCAATCTTTTTTCTGGTCCTTTTTTTTTTGGGCATTTTTTTCTGGTCCTTTTTATTTTGGGCATTTTTGTCTGGCCTCCTATGGACTGGTCCATGAAAAGACTTTCCCAAGAATGGTCTGGGCCTCGTGTGGACTGGGTGCTTTTTCGAATGGTTTATTTTTTGTCTGGGCTTCTTTGGTTGGGCCTTTTTGGGATTTGGTTTTGTTTTGATTTGGCTTCGTTGTGTCTGGGCCTCTTTTTATTTGTGAGTCGATTGGACTGGGACTCGTTAGTTCTGGTCGTCCTGTGGTCTGGGCCTCTTTTGGACGGGGCCTTGTCTGGTTTGGGCCACGTTAGTTCTGGTCTTCCATTTGCTTCACCAAACATTCATCCCATCCCATCCTCTTCTTTTTCAGGGCCAATCCCAAAATGTCAACTCCTTTGATAATCATGTACTTGATAATATACCCAGTGTTGAGGGCTTAAAAAAGGGTGGGGTAAAGTTCCGCCTCCGGGTTGATGAAAGAAACCTCTTGGAGATCAATTTCAAAGGAGTCATGGAAATTCCCTTTTTGATCATTGAAGACTCAACAATCTTCCACTTCAGGAACATGATAGCTTATGAACAAATTCATCTTACAACAGGACGTGATCCCCTGCACTTCACCATGTATGCTTCGTTAATGGACAATTTGATTAACACTAGCAAAGATGTGGAAGAACTAGCAAAGAAGAGGATAATTGATAACTCGTTGGGTAACAATGAAGATGTCGTTAAGCTTTTCAATCAGATTGTGAAGGGAGTTCTTGTAGATCCGGATGAGGATTACAGGAAACTGCTAAGGGATGTGAATAGTTATTGCTATAATAAAGGGAACAGGTGGTGTGCAAAACTGTTTCAGGATTATTTCAGCAACCCATGGACGTTCATCTCATTGTGTGGAGCAATTGCACTTCTTCTCCTCTCTGCCACAAACACTGTCTTTTCTATTCTTTCTTATGTGCATCATCATCGCCGATAATATGCAGATGTTTTTCTCTCTCTTTCCAAAATGAAACAACTTTGCACTTTCTTTATCTGTTATATGAGTGAATAAAGGAGAAGATGCATTTTCTGGTGAACTACAGAGGGATTTTGTCTGCTTAAAAAAATGTATGTTATAGTGCCTCCTAATTAAGCAACATATAAAGGAATGCATATTTCCCTTTGAATTTGTTTAAACTAACATTGGAGTAACTCACCAGGATATTCTTGACTCCGAGATGCAATAATCAGAAACAAATTTCTAACACTTAAATAATCTGGATAAAAAAAGTTCTGTTGTGAAGACAGCAATAGCAGGAAGAAAACCTCTCTATATCTCTTTTAATTATCTTCAATCACGAACCAGCAAATAATTAGCATCATCGTGGTGTCTCCTTTACAATCAGCCAGCAAATAAAGCAACCAAGTAGGAGGCCGTGGTGTCTCCTTCACGAGCATCCTACAATTAAAGTCAACCAAGTAGCATCGCCGTCTCTTGCTATTTATTGCTAATAAGACTATGAAAGAACGAAACGGGAACAACATATGCTGATCAGCCAGGAACGCTAACGACGACCATGAACAAAATGCCCCTTCCTCTCCTCGTTATCTTCTTCTTCAATTTTCTACAAGTACACCGAAAAGAAAAGGATCTACGCTTTCCATTCATTCAATCCTATTGTTACTGAGGTCGGAACCCATATTTATCATAGATTACATACCTATTTCTGCTATACGCACCAAGAATAAAATATTCCTATACAAGAAATACAATATTGTTAATCTAGGTATTGATAGCTCACGCTAACAAATCTGATTACCTTATTAAAATAACACAGAGGTGTACATGAAATTAATCCATAAATCTCTGCAACTTAAATCAATAGATATAGAGGACGTAACTGAGCCCATGCTCCAATATTATACTAATTAATAAATTCACAATGAACCAACATATAGATTTATGCTAGGAGTTTTTTGGCTACAAACTTAGTTTATATGTAAATTATGATGTCTAACATAAATTTACTAAAGATCACCCTTTATTTTTCATTATTTTATTTTACAGCAATACTGGTGTTCATCCTATGGAATTATATTCTACATTTGAGACACAGTAAAAGATTAAATTTCTTATTAATAAGGGGAACTAACCTTAAACATAATTAATGTCTTCTGCCACCATCCAAGTACATATAGGCCATGCAACTAACCTCTTTATTTAGCCTCATCGAAAAGTTCAACATGCAACCTTAAAAATGGTTAATTAATGAGTAATGTTTGATGCACCTAAGCGGCAGTAATACCAGACGACCAGTACAGCTAGCATTTTCCTTAATTAATACCTTTCAGTACAACTCTTGCAGTGAAATTCAAAATCTTAGAAGGGATCAAGATATAAAGTCTAATAACAACATTAAAACAGACAACTTTTACACTAGTCAGGTATATATTATATGAATCCTAACAACGACCCATATTTGAAACATTCATGAAATAAAAAAAACAGATCACACCTACTAGTTTATATATCATTTAGAACTATAACAATAACAGTTTTGCTCGTAGATTAAGCATGATGACAATGAGGTTTTGGACTTCCGGGTTGCTCTAAGCTGGTTGATTACTCATTGGTTCTCCTTGATTAGCACTTTCAACAATAAAAAAATAAAAAATCTTTATTTGCCTCATCAGAAAGTTCATCATTGAACCTTAAACATAATTAATTAGTACCTGCGAACCTTACTAGACTACGAGGACACAATTGCAGAGGTATGAAAAAGTAAAGTTTAATAGGGATCAAGATTAAAGTATAATTACAACAAAGGTAGAGACAACTTTAACACTAGCCGGTTATATATTATATGTAAATAAACAATGTGATTCATAAAAAAAAGAAAAATAAAAAATAGAAAAAGGAAAAACTCCATGCAATTCATTAAGTCAAGGACGCAAGTACTAGTTTATGCTCTCACCTTACTTTGAACATCACAATGAGTGATCATTTATCATTTAAAACTCTAACAAATTGTTCCGCTTTAGACTTATGGGTTGCTCTTATATTAGCTGGTTGATTACTCACTGGATCCCCTTGATTAGCACTTCCTACCCACTTGGTTTTTGATAATATTTTCCCCGGTCAAGTTGCTAATTTTATTTGTTTCAAGTCAAGAATCAAAATTTATTATGTATGCCTTCCGTCTTTTCCTGCCCTAGTTGAATTAACCTCCTTAATATATACTGGTCCAGTGAGAAAGTGAGGTCGCATCCTTTTTCTTCTTCTTCTTCTTCTTCTTCTTCTTCTTCTTCTCCTTCTTCTTCAACATCATCATCTTCCTCTGTAAATCTTCACAGAAATCAGGAGTACATATCGTCCAACGAAGATGAGTAATATGGGAGAAGGAGAAGAGGACCAGTCATGGATGATTACCGCAAGAAGCAAATACGAGTCAATTAACGCAGAACCAGCACATCCTGAGCTACCCACCATCGTCAAGGTGCCGCACATCATTCGAAAAACAAACGAGGAGGCATACAAGCCGGAGATTCTCTCAATCGGACCTTACCACCGCGAGAACAAGAGGTTGCAAGCCATGGAGAAGAAGAAATGGAAGTACCTCCGCGATTTCTGCTCCAGAAACAGAGGCCTCACTTTCGACGACATCCTCAACAAAGTTCAGGAGTTGAAGAAAAAAGCCAGGGATTGCTATTCGGAGGAAATCCCAGTTCGGGAAGACGAGTTCGGTGAGATGTTGATGCTCGACGGCTGCTTCGTTCTAGAGCTCTTCCTCAAATCACACGACCTCAACAAATACTCTGCAGAGGGGGAAGAGAAGAAGAACCCACTATTACAATTCGAGAATGACCTCATATTTGCTTCTTCGTCGGAGTGGACTCTAAGATGCGTCGCCAGAGATTTACTCCTCGTAGAAAACCAGCTTCCCTTCTTCGTCCTGCTTCAATTATTCGATTCCTTCTCCAAGCCGGCCATGATTTCCTCTGTTTCTCTCGTTACTCTGTCTCTGAACTTCTTCAAAACCTCTTATTACACTCTCAACAAAGCCGAAAACTCCATCCACGGCAAGAAATCCTTCCACCCCGAAGAATATTCCCTCCTGCACTTGCTTCACCTGGTTCATTCCCTTTTCATGGCGTCCTCGTCCAATCAGGGCACCAACGATTCAGTAGAAACAGAGTACTCTTCTCGCTCGCTCCTTCCTCTCGTACTTCCCCACAAAAAACAGAGTACTACTCCCCCCTCCTCCACCTCCGACGGAGTACTCCGGCCATTAGTCACCCTTCCCTCGGCGAAGCGTCTTCAGGACTCAGGCATCAAGTTTAAGCGACGCAGGGGCGGCGACTTCAACTTCCTCGACATCAGATTCTCGGACGGAGTCATGGAGATCCCACACATTGTCGTGGACAATTACACAAACACCTTCCTTCGAAACCTCATCGCCTTCGAGCAAGCCAATCCGAAACTAGGGAAACGCTTCACATTCTACGCGGCGTTCATGGATTTCATCGTGAACACGGCGGAGGATGTCCAGATCCTGCACCAGAGCGAGGTCATCGATCATGGGTTGGGCAGCGATAAGAACATCGCGGTCATGTTCAACATGATGTGCAAGGGAGTCATAGTTGAATCGGAGGCTAGGGACAAGTATCACAGACTGACGAGGGAGATCTTGGAGTATTACAGGACGCCGTGGAATATGTGGAGGGCGAAGCTGAATCGGGACTATTTTGGGAATCCCTGGGCTATAATCTCTTTATTAGCTGGGATTCTTGCGATTTGCCTGGGTATCTTCAATACCTTCTTAGGCATCTACAGATACTATCATCCTTCACCTTGATGTTGGAGTACTTCTGTACTTCCAGAGATCATGGATGAACTTCTCCATTAATGGAAGACCCAAAGTTCTGGTTTACGTTTTCTTGAAGTTCTTTTCAGTGTTAATTTCTATTACAGAAAATGAAAGAGAATAAGGAAGAAGATGAAAGGAAGGAAAGAGATCTCCATTAATAAAAAGTTCATCTAGGGGTTTTCCTTCTTTTATACATCTAAAGCATAAACAAAAAAGACTGTCCTGACGACAGCTCAGCCGTAGGAAGGAAAAATGTCTTGGGGATAGGCCCATGAAAATAGTAAGGAGGTCTGCTAGCTGATTTTTCGAATGCATGCAGCGTCTTGAAGACTCCAGATTGCAACTTCTCCCTAACAATATGGCAATCAATTTCAATGTGTTTCGCTCATGGTAGACAGGATTTGCTGCTATATGTAGAGCAGCCTGATTGTCACATAATAATAGCGCTGGACCTTTGTGTTGTATCTACAAATCAACTAGCAAGGAAGAAATCCATGTGATCTCACATGTGGCATTAGCCTTTGAACGGTACTCTGCTTCTGCAGATGAACGAGACCTGTTGGTTGTCCTTTTGACTTCCATGAGACCAAGGACGAACCAATAAAGACACAAAAACCAGAATTGGATTGTCTTGTCTCTGCACAAGTTGCCCAATATGAATCAGCAAAAGGCTTGTATTTCTGTCTTTGTTGGAAAGAGTAGACCCTGTCCGGATGAGGCTCTGACATACTGCAGCACACACATAGTAGCCTTATAGTGAGTTGTTCTTGGACTTGACAAGTATTGGCTGAGGCGATTCACTGCATCGGTAATATCAGGCCATGTAATGGTAAGATACAATAATTTACTAATGAGTCTTCGATATGAAGTAGGGTCATCAAGAAGTTCTCCATCCTCAAATGTCAACTTTAAGTTTGCTTCCATAGGTGTAGAGGCTGGCTTTCCACCTAACAAGCTTGTTTCTGCAAGTAATTCCAGCGAGTATTTTTGTTGGCAAATTGAGATTCCAGATGAATTACGAGCAAACTCCAGTCCTAGGAAGTATTTAAGTTCTCCCAAATCTTTCATCTTGAAATGAGACATAAGTTGCGTTTTGAAAACAGACACTATGTTAGGACAATTACCTGCTATGATAATATCACCCACATAGACTAAAAGAGCCAAAAATGAATTTCCTGAACTTTGAACAAAAAGTGTGTGATAACTATGAGATTGGACAAAACCCTCTTGAGGGAGAACTGTAGAAAACTTGTTGAACCACTGCCTTGATGCTTGTCGCAGCCCATATAGAGACTTATGCAATCTACATACAGGATTTGTTGCCCAATACTCCCCCTGTTTTGGACAGTAACCATGTGGCAAAGTCATATATACTTCCTCATGCAAATCACCATGTAAAAAAGCATTTGCGACATCCAATTGGTAGAGTAGCCAACCATGAATAGAAGCAAGAGACAAGAGAATCTTCATTGTAACAAGTTTATCTACAAGGGAGAAAGTATCTAGGAAATCTATGCCTTCTTGTTGAGTGTATCCTTTAGCAACAAGGCGTGCCTTGTAGTGATGTATACTGCCATCAACCTTATATTTTACTTGGTAAACCCACTTACATCCTACTGGTTTTTTGTTTAGCGGTAAAGAAATAATGCTCCAAGTTTGGTTGTCCTCTAATGCTTGAAGCTCAGTAGCCATGGCTTCATGCCATTGGAAATTGTATAGCTTGAGCATATGTAGTGGGTTTAGTTTCAGCAGAAATAGAGAGGCTATAAATTTCTGTGCGGGTGACAACTTGTCATAAGATAGGAATGAAGCAATCGGATATGTACTTGTGCAATATGTCGGGGACGGTGAAGAAGAAAGCAAATAGCGGTGATAATCTGCTAAATAGTTTGGTCTCTTGATTTGCCTTTCAGGTCTAGATCGCTTAGCTGGAGGAGAGTGCAGAGAGTGATATTTATTGAGGGACTGATCTGACTGTGGAGCAGAAAGCTGCTGCAGAGGTGACTCTGTCAGAATATAAGGATGTTGCATATCAGAGTCACAAGACTGCTGTCCAATATTATTATTAGACTCATATGTTGGCTGGGGAAGCACTCTATCACTGAAAATATCAGTTGTAGGATCTGTTGGACCAGTTAGAGGAAAGACAGATTCATAAAACACAACATCCCTGTAAATAAAGATCTTGTGGCTTTGTAAGTCTAGTAAATTATAGCCCTTATAGCCAAAAGGATAGCCAATAACAACACAAGCTCTTGCTCTTGGACTGAACTTGTGTTTATCATGAGCCAAGGTAGAGCTATAACATAAGCAACCAAATGTCCTCAAATGGGTATAATCTGGTTTCTACTTGTGAATGACCTCATAGGGTGTCTTATTAGCTAGAAGTGGTGAAAGAGTACGATTTATTAAATAGACAACAGCTAAGATATATTCTCCCCAATAACAAGCTCAAAGATGTGACTGAAAATACAAGGCTTGAGCTACATCGAGTATGTGTTGATGCTTACGCTCAACAACTCTATTTTGCTCTGATCTTTCAACACATGAAAAGGAATAATACCTTTGGCCTTGTAGAACTCATGCATGGCTAGTTCCTGTGCATTATCAGACCTTACAGATTTTATGAGTATGTTATATTGATTATGTATAAGAGTGAAGAAATCTGGAAATATTTTTAAAACATCTGATTTTTGGTGCAATAAGTACATCCAAGTAGCTCTTCAAACAATCATCAACAATGGTCAAAAAATACTTATGACCAAAGTGTGTTGCAACATGAAATGGACCCCATATATCTATATGTATTAAATCAAAAGACTTAGATGATAGAGTACTATAGAAGTAAATGGCAATCTTCTTTGTTTGGCAAGATGACAAACTTCACAATGAGAAAATGACTGCAATTGAGATTTAGGAATCTGCAACTTATCATTAAGTAGTTGTCATTTTACATTGGATGGATGGCCAAGTCTAGCATGCCACAACTTAGATTTTAAAACAGCTGACACAAAACAAGACATCAAATTGGAAGGAATAGTAACAAAAAATGAACTCATTGACTCTTGGTCTAAGATATAAAGGTTCTTTTAAAGCCTACCGTTCCCAATCGTCAATCCCTGAATATGGTCCTGTATCAAACTGGAATCAAAGAAAAAGTTAACAAAACAATGATGGCTTTGAGTCAAAGAACTGACGCTTACAAATTGTAATGAAAGGATGGCACATATAGAACTCCATGTAAATGTAAAGAGTGTGTGGTATAACTGTGCCAATATGGGAGATGGGAGTGGAATATGAATTTGGTAATGTGATACTAGTAGTGGATTTCAGTGGCAAAATGGAACTAAACATAGAAATATCACAACACACATTGTGAGTAGCACCTGTATCTATAATTCATAAATTATTGATTGGAAGGTTAAATTGCACATTAGCAAAAAGGAATTTGTAATACAAGAGATATTCGATGATGATGGAATTGTGAAACTGGATGTTGAAGGATTTGACTATGATTGATGAACCTTAGTGACAATAGGAGCAGATGATGATTGTAACTGTGTACTCAGATAGGGTATCATCTCCTGAATTTGCTCATGGCTAAAAGCATTTCCTAATCCATTTGTAGCTGCACAGGGTGTTTGCTGATGGTTCATGATAGGCATAGATTGTTGTTGCTAATGTTTTAGATCCAGGAAAGTAGCCTCTAGAATTGTTGATAGCTGTTCCTTTGAATTGAAGAGAGCCAGAAGATGAAGCTTGACCTTTGTTTGGAGGCCTATAACTAGGAGGATAACTATGTAACTTATAGCATTTATCAACTGTATGACCCATGATGCCACAATGGCTACACAAAGGTTTGTCTCTCCGTCGACCTTGCTAAACAAAGCCTGAGCTGAAGGAATCGCTTGGGTAGCAAAAGTCATTGAATCCTCTGAAGATGTTTGGTTGGGAGCAATTGATCGCAGCCTCTCTTCTTGTATTACCAAGTTAAATGCCTTAGATACAGAAGGCAAGGGATCAATCGTCAAGTTAAGCAAGTATAGCTGAAACAGTCTCATTAAGGCCCATGAGAAATTGCATAACGTACTCCTGCTCTAGATAAGCTATCCAAGTTTGCATACCATCACGATGACAAATAGGAATGGGTTGAGAATTCTTCAATTCTTCCCAAAGGGTTTTCAATCGAGTGTAATATTTATTTACATCTAAAAAACCGTGATTCAATAAACCAAGTTGTTGCTTAATTTGAAAAATTCTAGGAGCATTACTATGACGAAAACGTTCATGGAGATCTGACCACATTGTTTTGGCATAACCAAAATAAATCAAGCTATCTGCTATTTCTTTAGTAACAGACTTTAGGAGCCAGGATTGTACCATGTTATCGCATCGTGTCCATGCTCCAGCTAAGAGATCTTGTAGACCTGGTTTGGGTATGGTTCCATCAATGAAGCCAAGTTTATTCTTTGCAGAATGACTCCAAGTATTGTAGTTTGATCCAGTAAGCTGGTGTGTAATAAAGATTAAGCCTAGGTGATCACTATTATGCATATAGAAGGGACTGCTATTATCTTCCATGGGTGCTTCAATTGTTGAAGACGATGAATCAATAGATAAAGGAGTAAACCGAGTGCCATGATTGTTTGCACTCCCACGAGCCATGAGCAAGTGAAAAACAAAACCTAAAAAAAATGAGCAGCTGGAGAGACGTCTCTCTGATACCATATTATAGAAAATGAAAGAGAATAAGGAAGAAGATGAAAGGAAGGAAAGAGATCTCCATTAATAAAAATCTCATCTACAATGCTCGGGTTTTCCCCCTTTTATACATTTAAAGAAGAAACAAAAAAAACTGTCCCGAGGACAGCTTAGCCATAGGAAAGAAAAATGTCTTGGGGACAACTTATAATAGATGTAGGCCAATGAAAATAAGTTCATGACGTTTGTTGTCTTGTAAGACTGAACCAGAATACAATTCTTGAATTGGGTACTGTCTTAAATATCATTAATCGGCTTGAACTGAGACAACTTCAATTTAAACACCAGAATACAATTCTTGAATTGGGTAAAATTACAAAACGAATTTGCTAAGGCTCCAAAAGGCACAACAAATAGTCAAATCATTGATGGGCCTGAACAGGGTTAACTTTCATTTTTGTACCAGAATACAATTCTTGAACTGGGGTAAAGTTCTTAAAGTTAAATCTAAGATATCTCCAATGCAGCTTCAGTAACGGCATACCAATAGCAAAGCAATGAATCGAGACGATATCTCCAATCTTTGCAGAAAGGATCAAAGTGATTCAAGCAAACGGAGGTTGTACTGATGAAACCTTCTCATTTCTTCATCAACGCTCTACTATTGTTGGACACTTCGTGAAACCTTCTAGTTCCATTGATGGAGGTTCCACTTTTTTATTGAGGATTTCTTGATCTGGTTGAAAACGCATGCTGGACAATACTGTTGGGTCCCCAATCAACTTCACTTCCTGATGATATTTTGGAGACTGCATTGAAGAACAAAGAGAAATATACATCAAACTTCTTGAACGAAAACCTGCAAGGAACATATATAAACGAAAGAAAACTTTTTATAGAAGAAGAGCAGATCTTTACCTAGATTCATGGTTTTGTATCCAGAAGAAGCTTTAGGTGGTGGCTGAAGGCTACGAAAGCAAAGATGGAAATTTATAGTAGATGAAAAGGCACTGCGGTTTAATTCCTCATTAATTTTCATCACGTGTAAAATCTTGAAAGATTTGGAAGATACGTATGTTTTGAATGAAAGATTAAGATTATAAAAACTCTTAATTAAAGATCACAGTAATGAGGAACCTTAATTTAGAATTACAAATTGTCAAACTTTATAGTGCATTAATATTCCCATTAATATTCCCATTAATAGATAAAATTTTCATTTTCAACTTTTATTTATATAATTACATTTAAAAAATATTAAAAATTTTTAATTATATTAAAATATGGCTGTGCTGATAGCATTTTTCATCTAATTGTTTAACACAAGGTCTGTTTAGGGACCTAACAAATATCGAAAGGCATCTCTACAATTATGGAGGAAATTTTTTATATTGAAAAGAATAATTTGTAGAATATTTAATTAAAGACAATTATGAATTAAGGACCCATTTCAAGTAATGTTGTGTTGGGTATGCAAACAAAATCTCCACTTCGGCTCATGGGCGGGACACCACAACATGTTGTAAAATTTCATACAGAATCTAACCTATAGGTTTAACCCGTATCTTTTGATTGGCCTCAACATAGTAATGTATTTTAGCAACTGAAAACTCATAACGAACTATTAACTACGAAATTTGGTTTGGTAGCTAAAAGTTTTGCCAAAAAATTAATTGAAGGGCAATGATTTTTTTTTTTTTTTTTAGTAGTGTTGCTCACTAAGTTAAGAATGAATTAATAACACTATATTTATCAATGTTTTAAAAATCGAACCGATGATCGAACCGGTAGAACTTCTGATTCTGGTTCAACTGGTTCAACCGGGTTGAACTGGTTCTTCAACCAATATGAATTATATCTCATTAAAAAAAATCATAACAAGATTTCTACATATAAAAAACAAATTTAAAAAACTATTAAAATACTAAAAAAGATAGCAAAAATAGGTTCAACCGGTCTGGTCTGACTCTTGGTTCAGTGGTTGAATTGCCAAAACCCTCCAGTCAACTGGTTTTTTACCATTTCCGGATTTCAGAGCAAACCGAACCGTATATAGTCCTAGTTCTAGTTGAAAAAGGTTGAACCTGCTAGGTCGGTTCAATTTTTAAAAGACTGATTTTTATGTTAAATTTAAATAATTTTCTCTTTTATTAAATGTGTTTTTGTATTCTAATTATTCTCTGTTTTTTATATATAAATTTTGTATCAACTTCGGCACTTAATTGGTGGAAAGTCCTTAAGCGAAAATCCCAAGTGTAAATATAACTCAATGATAACAATTAAAATCAATATATTTTCAACGTTTAGAGCTTCCTCTTCTATCTAGCCATTCTAGGCTCCCATCCTGACCATCCAAAGAATTTAACAAAGAATCAAACCATTAATTGGCCTGAACTCGGGGGAGTTATAGGAGAAAATAATCTATTCATTATTCATCACTCTAAGATATCAGCTGCTTGAGAAAATTCTAAGAAAATTTAAAGCTTGAAAGTATGTTGATTTTCCATGGAATAGCAATGCAAATTAACCAATGTATAAAATTGTACGCAAGTGTTTGTGCACTGATTTATTCAGGCAAAATGTGAGGAGAATTTCTTTGATTCTTCTGCTCCTACATGCTTCATCGTCAAGCTTGGAAGGAAGATAAGAAGAGAAGATCACCTGATCAGATTGCTTCTAGTTTGAAAATTCCTTGATCTGGACATGAATTAAGGTAGATACAAGACGCAGTGGTGAACATGAATGGATCCAAATCTACCCCAATGTCAGTGAAGTTTTGGGACATTAATGAAAGAAAATTGTTTCGTCTCTCGTGACAGAAACATCCCAGGATCCAAAAATTTCAACAAAGAATCAAACCATTGATCGGCCTGAAGTTGGTACAGATAAAGAAGAAAAAATTACATTTGATTGTTCTTCTTTGTCAGATATCAGCTGCTTGAGAAATTTCTAAGAAATTAAATTACAGTTTGAAGTATTCAGCTTAATTTCATGGAGTTACAGAAACAAACCAATGAATCAAATCTACTATGAGACAGACATATTGCCTTCTCTCCAAATATGAGGCAATTTTAGTCTTTGTGATAAACTGATTCAAGCAAAATATGAGGAGACTTCCTTTGATTCTTCACCTCCAACATGCTTCGTCTTCTAGCAAAGATCGCCTGAGACTGATTGTGCCTTAATCTAGTTGAGGATATATTCAAGATACTCTTTAGAGGGTACCCAATCTACCCAATAAGATCACCTTCCTCGTTTGTTTTTTCCTTATCAAAGGGGAATGGATGTCTGTTGTGTGGAGAGGTATATGACATCTACGCAAGAAGTTTCAGATGACAATCAAAATTTGTAAATTTGGCAGCAAGAGAACGACTCCATCTTTTGTACTCATGAATCAATTGAAGAAAAATTCTAAGACGAAGCCAGCTCCAAGTTTTGGGTGCCTGGAATATTAGGCTTATCATGAATAGCTGGGACCCTTTTGCGAATACCCCTATTTCAACTAGTGCTGCAAGATAGTACCTGCAAGTGGTTATTATTGAGGATTTCTTGATCTGGTTGAAGAAACAAAATTCCAAATTGTAAGGGTCCCCAATCAACCTCACTTTGAGTAGAGTATTTCGAAACTGCAGCATTGAAGGAGAAAAGAGTACTCATAAAATTGCTTGAACAAGAAATTTCAAGAAGCAAAAATGAAAGAAATAATAATAAAAAAAAGAAGAGCAGACCTAATTTATCCCTGGTTTTGAGTCCCATCTGAGAAGGACTTCGAGATGTGCCCTTGAAGGTTAAGAAGATGATTGCCCAAATTTATATTAGACGAAAAGGCACTGATTTATGGCTCATTAATTGCATAAAATCTCTTAAAGATCATGCCTTAAATGAATGGGATTCCTTAAAATATTCCTAGAGATTACACCTGGAAAATTTGCAGAAATAAGGAACATTCAGTGGCAGGCGGCCTTTTGTGTAATTATATCCTTTGTATAATTAACTAAAATAGCAATGTTTTAAAAACCAAATCGGTCATAGAACCGGTGGAGCATCTGATTCTGGTTCAACCGGTTCAATCGGGTTCAACCAGTGGTTGAATCAGGTATGAGTTGTTTTTATTGAAAAAACTCATAATAAGATTTCTATATTTAAAAAAAAGTTTAAAAATAAAATAAGTACTAAAAGTGACAAAAAATTATTTAAAATAAAATCTAATGTTTACATATAAAACATATTTAACTAGACTGGTTCATCAAAGTTGCAATTTTGTTCATGTCTAAAATTAATTTAAATGGTTTGGGCCAATCTTAGTTAGGCCGGTTCAACCGGTTCGGTCTGTTTAACGGCTCAGCGGTTGAACCATTAAAATCGGCTGGCTCATCTGGCTTTTAACTTTTTGTGGGTTTTTAAGCAAATCGAACTGCTTGAATCCCCGATTCTAGTTGAACCCGATCAAACCGGAGGAGTCGGTTTGATTTTTAAAACACTGTAATATAGTAGAAAAAATAAGTTTGGTGCCATTGCTTGAAGAAGAGTAACTTTCCCATTAGTCTAGTACTATTGTGCTGATTACTCTCATAATCAAGTTCAGATTACAATTTACACGAATACCATTCTGAGTAAAAGCCAACTCCTGAGTAGCCCATCTTTGTTTTGTTCTTTCATCTGTCATACATGGCTTACCTAGATCCGGACGCCCTAACTGATTTAAATTTTGAAGAAATGAAAACCAAAATGAAAACGTGTTGGAGGGAATTTTGAGATTTTGTTTGAAAAAACGGGTAAGATACGATATGTGGATTTCCAGCCAGTGATATGGAGAATCTAGTGCAGCAAATGCACATTTAGGTGTCTGGTACACGTGGAGGTCATCCTGCTTGTTCCCTGCTGCAGCCCTGTCTTCCCCGTCTCCGGCATGTATTCTGGTTGCAAGCTATGTCCTGCAGACTTTTTGTTTCCTTTGCCGCTTCCTATGTACTGTAACATATGAAATGTAAGCAGCAAGATTAAGTTAAAGAAAAACAGATGGTGTTTGATGTGAGTGTCCCCGGTGTGTTTCGATTTGTTGACAGAGCAACGAATATGGGTAGCTTTCTGTTTGTTGGGTGGAATTTTGATCTTCGTGAGGCTCGATCTCTCCAAAGCCTGAGTCTGTGTCGCGAGAGCTGGTTTGTATCTTCTTGAAATGAGAAAGAGCCAGAGGATGAGTCTATCTTGCCGGAGTGTCCTGTTTGACTGTTGCGCCGTGAAGATAGCTTTCTCCCCTTGTGCATTCTGCTGTGACCGGTTCTGCTGTCTATAATGTTTGTGTGTGTATGTCTGCTTTGCCGTGATGTGCTTCAATGTTGGTGTGGAATTCTGGAATTGTACCTTGTATGTATGTCCTTTAGGGAGGAAGAGTTCCTCGGAGAAACTATTAAATCTCTGACGCTTGTGAACTGAGATTCTGTAAATGTTGATGGCTGTGAGTGCTTGTAGATTGAAAGTGGCTTCTTGCTGTGATAATGTGGCTTCTTGCTGAGCTAAAGCGAGGTGTTGTGTAGAGCGACTTTGTGTAGGCAGCATCCGTGCGGAATTGGATTGTGGAATACTGAGATTGCTGGTGTCTTTGGAAGGATGTGTTTGTTCAAAAAAATGAAAGAGATTATGGAAAATCTTAAAGATCACAGAAATTAATGAGGAGCCTTAATTAGCAATGACAAACATTATAATGCATTAATCAATTCTCCTTCTCCCGCTTGCTGTTAATATTACCATTTCTGTTTCATTTTCTAGTGAAATTTCATTCCTAAAGGGATTGCCAAATGCAAAACTAGATAAACGATAAAAAATGAATATAATTCTAGTTGGGTTAACTCACTTAAATATTAAAAAAATATAATTATATAAATTATATGTAAAAGTTTTTAATTATATTAAAATTAATGAATATAATTTTATACAAAATTAACAACTAATTTTTTAAAGAAAAATGTGCAGAGGATATTCCATAAACTGTGTAACCAACGAAGCTAGACAAGCTCAGAAGTAGTGTTTGCAAGAGCTCGATATTCAGCCTCAGTACTCGAACGTGAAACAGTAGATTGCTTCTTGCTACGCCAAGAAATCAAAGAGTCACCGAAGAAAATGGTATAACCTATGGTAGACCGACGATCGGTAACATCCCCAGCCCAATCAGCATCAGAATATGCAGATAAAGTAAGACTGGAAGCAGAGGAAAAGATCAAACCCCTATACAAGCTACCACGAACATAACGCAGTACACGTAACACGGCGGCATAATGAACAGAGCGAGGAGCAAACATGAACTGACTGACGACATGAACAACATAACTGATGTCTGGACGTGTAATAGTCAAATAGATCAAGCCGCCGACTAACTGACGATACAAAGTGGGATAAAAAAGTAACTCGCCATCTGTACCTCGAAGCTTAACATTAAGCTCTAAAGGAGTATCACAAGTCTTATTATCAGTGAGACCAGCACGGTTGAGCAAACCAGCTGCATACTGAGCCTGGGAAAGGCCATAGCCACCAGATAAGGAAAGTACTTCCAGACCAAGAAAATAGCGGAGACGACCAAGATCCTTCATTTCAAAACACGTACGCAAGTAGGCCTTAAGATCAAAGATGCCTTGCATATCATCACCAGTGATAACCATATCATCCACATATAATAACAAGAGCACAATACCACGAGAGGTCTGTTGAGTGAACAATGCAGAATCATGAGAACTCTGACGATACCCAAACTGAACAATCTTCAAACAGAAGGTGGAGAACCAAGCACGGGGTGCTTGCTTCAGTCCATATAGAGCACGACGAAGTTTACATACTTGCCCCGATTGATGAGAAAATCCGGGTGGGGGTAACATATAAACGTCCTCGGCTAAGTCACCATGCAAAAACGCATTTTTCACATCCATCTAAAACAAGGCCCAACTCCGAGCAGAAGCGATGGCAATAAACAAACGAACAGAAGTCAATCGAGCAACGGGAGCAAAGGTCTCCTCATAATCAATACCATACTCCTGGGAATAGCCCTTAGCCACAAGACGGGCTTTATAGCGATCAACAGTTCCATCTGCCTTAGTCTTGATTTTATAAATCCACTTGCAGCCAATCGGAGACTTACCAGGAGGAAAATTAACAAGATCTCAAGTATGAGTCTGGTCCAGTGCGTGTAATTCCTCAGACATAGCTTGCTGCCAAAGAGGGTTAGAGGAAGCCTCGCGATAGGAAGAGGGTTCAGAATCAGAGGAAAGAGTAGAGGAATAACAATGATAATCAAGTAAACGTACCGGAGGTTGACGAGTGCAAGAGGGATAGCGAGACTGACCAACAGGATCCTCAGGCGAAGAAGAGGTGGACGAGCGGAGAGGAGAATCCGAAGAGGACTCAGGAGCACTGGGTGAAGGAGGAGACGTCGGATCCAAGGAAGGTACAGAATCATCGGCCAGAGAAGGCACTGGGGACAGGGAGTCAGCATATGGTGAACCTGCAACAGAATCAGGCAAAGCAGACACAGAAGAAGAAAAGGGTTCCGGGAAAAGATCAAAAGCAACTGTAGGGTATACATCACAATGCGATTTATGCGAAGGCAACGAGTAGAAAGGAACTTTTTCCCAGAAAGTAACATGTCGTGAAATACGTAATTTCTGAGTTTGAGGATCATAACACCGAAAACCTTTTTGTTGCGTACCATAACCCAAGAAAACACACATGACAGATTTGGCGATAGTTTATCACGTTCACGAAAGCAGAAGTAAAACAAAACAAGTACAACCAAAGACACGAAGAGAAGAGTAATCTGGAGACCTGCCATAAAGACGAGTGAGAGGGGTAGAGCCATTCAAAGCCACGTAAGGTAATCGATTAATAAGATAAATGCAGTGAAAACAGCCTCACCCCGAAAATGCTTAGGGACAAAAGAAGACAAAAGAAGAGTACGAGCGGTTACTACAATGTGTCGGTGCTTACGCTCAGCAACTCCATTTTGTTGTGGAGTATAGGGACAAGAGAGTTGTGGCAAAGAACCATGGGATTTCAGCAGTAATCGAAACTTGTCAGAAATATATTCACCGCCAGAATCAAAACGAAAAATTTTAATTTTTCGAGAAAATTGAGTATGAATCATCGTAGAGAAATCAACATAGATATTGTAAAATTCAGAACGAGACCGCATCAGATAAACCCATACAAAACATGAATAATCATCGATGAATACAACATAATATCGAGAGCCACCAATAGTTGGGACCGAAGAGGGTCCCCAAACATCAGAGTGAACAATATCAAAGGGAGCTAAAAAACGCACAACACTGTTATTAAATGGTAAAGCAATAGGTTTGCCAAGTTTACAAGTAACACAGTGCAACAATTCAGAAAAAACACGTCCTAATTGACCAGTACCAATTAATTTATTCGAAGCAGAGGTAGAGACATGACCCAAACGACTATGCCACAGTGCAAACTCAGAACTAGCGAGCAAACTGCAACTGTGAGGGGAACTAGTACACAAGGAAATATGCAAAGTATCAAGCTCAAAGAGGCGGCCAACTTTACGTCCTGTCCCAAGAACCTTCCCCGTCGATGGATCCTGTACCTGACAACCAGAGGAAGAAAATGAAACATGAAGGCCAAGATCACACAGTTGTCCAACAGACAACAGATTCAGTGAAAGACGAGGGACATAAAGAACATCAGGAACACTAAATCCAGCAGAGGTACTAATAGAACCAGAAAATTCAACAGGCAGTGTAGAGCCATCAGCAGTATAAATAGGAGAGAAAGACAAAGGAGAGGAAGAGGAAGTAGAAGTAAAAAGAGAAGAATCAAATGTCATATGGTTAGAAGCACCGGAATCAATAATCCAAGAACCCTTACCTGAAGTGGCAGACAATGCAGAGACTGAAGAATTACCGTGACCAAGACCACCAAGGGCCTTAATAATCGCCTCCTGAATATCACCAATATTCAGTGCAGGAGTGGAAGGCGGAGGTAAACTAGATGAAGCATCGGTGGAGACAGAGGCAGCCGTATTGCGTCGGACAGAAGGATGAGGCGAACGCCGCTTGGAAAGAGCAGGACAGTGATATTTCAGATGCCCATATTCCTTACAATAACGACACTGTACATGAGTCATGTCACGATGAGGGCCAGGTTGACTGGCGGTAGGTGGAGGACGTCGGGAAGCTGCAAGAACAGTGTCGGTATCCCTGATCTGTGAAATAATGGGTCCCCCAGTGTGACAACGTGTTTCCTTTGCAAGTAATTCTGATAGGGCAGCCTCAACAGAGGGCAAAGGATGCCTATGAAGCATGGAAGACCGAATAAACTCATACTCATCACTGAGTGCCATAAAAAACTGAACCAAGTGCTCTTCATCCACATAGGTCTGAAAAATAACAGCATCATCATTGCAGACAAACTTCGGAGCTATAGCACCTAGCTGATCCCACAGCAGAGACATTTGAGCATAAAAATTGGAAATGGACTGAGCAGGAGTCTGCCGAAGAGATCGAATATCCATCTCGAGCTTGTACTTCTGAGCAAAGTTCGTGCCCTTGTATCGGTGTTCTAAAAGTAACCATGCATCTCTCGCATTCTCATATTTCCCAAGTTGCAGACTAAGAGAAGGAGAAATAGCACTAGCTAACCATGAAATCACGCGGGAATTATTAACTTCCCATTCCTCTATAGCTTTGAAATTTGAACCGTCGGCAGTTATAGGAGGCATTTTACAGTCACCAGAAGCATATTTCCACAAATTACGGCCGCGCAAAAAATTACGCTTAAAAGAAGCCCAATGAACATAGTTCATGCTATCAAATTTCACAGGCATAAGGGGAGCATGATCGGATGAAGCCATGAACGATAATAGGTGGCACACAATCTCAAATTATAAAGCAAGAACACAAAATAACCTGATATGGAATGAGCCTGGACTGCCTCGGTCTGAGTGGCCCCGATTCTGTCTAAGTGGGCCCGGTTCGGTCGGAGCGGGCCCGGTTCGGTCTGAGTGGGCCCGATTCGGTCTGAGCTGGCCTGATTAGATCTGAACTGGTCCGGATCGGTCGGAGCTGGCCTGGGCTGGGTTGGCTCGGTGGAGGAAACCCTAGCTAGGGTTTTATGCGAGAGACCAAAAAGGGAAAAGATGAAGAGGACGGCGGCTGGAGCATGGATTGCGACGCAGCGGCAACCCAACGTCGCCCGGACGGCGAATTGACGGCGACGACATGGCGACGCGATGACGACGGCACGGCGGTGAGCGGCAGACACAACGAACACGGCGGAGGAGGCACGAAAAACACCCAAATCCTCTTCTAAAACACCCGAAAAACACCAAATTTTTCCTTCAATAGGCTTTTGCGGAAGCAAATACCAAAGATCCGACAGCAAAGAGCAACAAATCAGGTCGGAACGAAGCAAAACAAGGAGAATACGAAACCCTCTTTCCTCACATCAATCCGGCCTTCTAAAAGACCAAATCGAAGCATCAATCTGAAATTGCAAGTAGGGCGAAACTTAAATCAAAGTTCCGAGCCAAAGAATCGACGAATCGACAAGAAATCGACGCCAGAAGAAGCAAAAAAAAAAAAAAAACAGAGACGCAGATTTGGGGAAGACGACGAGTCGAGCGAGTTGACTCGGTCTGCCCGTCCGAGTTGAACCCTTTTACAAATTGATTTGCACCGAGTTGAGGCCGAGTCGACTCGGCTCTGATACCATTAAAGCTTGATCGAATGGGTTGCAACTTATTAATGAACTTAGGTATATATATACATGTTATAGTGGTCAAATGACCAAAATACCCTTGATGGGTGCAATGACCAGTATACCCCTACTTTACATATATACATATTAACACCCACAATCCTCAGGGTTCCTTCTAGCATTCGTAAATTCGACAGTGAGGCCTACGATCCCCAAATCCTGTCAATTGGGCCGTACCACCGGAGGGAAAATAAGCTAAAAGCCATGGAGAAAAACAAGCGGAAGTATCTCCATAATTTACTCTCTCGAAACAGGGCAGTGAGTTTAGACGCCTTCCTGGATGATATGCAGAGTAAGGCGCAGGAAGCACGGAACTGCTACACACAGGAAGACCTTCGGCTGAGCAGTAATGAATTCTTAGAAATGATGGTGCTTGATGGTTGCTTCATAGTCGAATTTCTCCTCAAGTTTAACGAGAAATCCTGGTCAAAATCTGACCCAATTTTCATCAGAAAATTGGTGTTATTTTCAGTTTTCCGTGATTTAATTCTTGTGGAGAATCAGCTTCCTTTCTTCGTCTTGTCTCACATTTTTTATACCTACGGCAAGGCAAATTGTCCTCTCTCACTACAGAAACTCGCACTGAAATTCTTCCGTATGAAAGTTAAGTTCCGCAGTTCAGAACAAGTCCAAATGGACGTGTCAATTCACCACCTGGTCCATTTGCTACACCAAGCTTTCATCCCATCTCATCCTCTTCTTAGTCAGAGCCAATCCGAAAACGATAACTCTGATAGTCTTGTACTTTATAATATACCTAGTGTTCAGGGCTTAAAAGAGGCAGGGGTAAAGTTCAACCGGGTTGAGGAAAGAATCCTCTTGGAGATCAATTTCAACAAAGGAGTGATGGAAATGCCCCTTGCGAGCTTTGATGACTTCACAGGCTTCCTCTTCAGGAACATGATAGCTTATGAACAAATTCATTTTCGAAGAGGACGTGATCCCCAGTACTTCACCATGTATGCTTCGTTAATGGACAATTTGATTCACACAAGAAAAGATGTGGAAGAACTAGCAAAGAAGAGGATTATCGATAACTCGTTCGGTAGCAGTGAAGAAGTCGTTAAGCTTTATTGCTAACGACTTCTTCACACAAGTAGCATCGCCGTCTCTTGCTATTTATTGCTAATAAAAATATGAAAGAACGAAACAGGAACAACATATGCTGATCAGCCAGGAACGCTAACGACGACCACGAACAAAATGCCCCTTCCTCTCCTCGTTATCTTCTTCTTCAATTTTCTTCAAGTACACCGAAAAGAAAAGGATCTACGCTTTCCATTCATTCAATCCTCTTGTTACTGAGGTCGGAACCCATATTTATCATAGATTACATACCTATTTCTGCTATACGCACCAAGAATAAAATATTCCTATACAAGATATACAATATTGTTAATCTAGGTATTGATTGCTCACGCTAACAAATCTGATTACCTTATTAAAATAACACAGAGGTGTATAAGAAATTAATCCACTAGAACGTAGTGTACACAAGTGTTATTTTATGATTTCTGCAACTTAAATCAATAGATTTAGAGGACGTGACAGAGCCCATTCTCCAATGTTATACTTATTAATAAATTCACAATGAACCAACATATAGATTTATGCTAGGAGTTTTTTGGCTACAAACTTAGTTTATATGTAAATTATGATGTCTAAAATAAATTTACTAAAGATCACCTTTTATTTTTCATTATTTTATTTTACAGCAATACTGGTGTTCATCCTATGGAATTATATTCTACATTTGAGACACAGTAAAAGATTAAATTTCTTATTAATAAGGGGAACTAACCTTAAACATAATTAATGTCTTCTGCCACCATCAAAGTACATATATATATATATATAGGCCATGCAACTAACCTCTTTATTTAGCCTCATCGAAAAGTTCAACATCCAACCTTAAAAATGGTTAATTAATGAGTAATGTTTGTTGCACCTAAGCGGCAGTACCTATCCAACTTACCAGACGACCAGTACAGCTAGCATTTTCCTTAATTAATACCTTTCAGTACAACTCTTGCAGTGAAATTCAAAATCTTAGAAGGGATCAAGATATAAAGTCTAATAACAACATAAAAACAGACAACTTTTACACTAGTCAGGTATATATTATATGTATCCTAACAACGACCCATATTTGAAACATTCATGAAATTAAAAAACAGATCACACCTTCTAGTTTATATATCATTTAGAAGTAAGAACTCTAACAATAAAAGTTTTGCTCTTAGATTAAGCGTGATGACAATGAGGTTTTGGACTTACTGGTTGCTCTAAGCTGGTTGATTACTCAAAGTTCATCATTGAACCTTAAACATAATTAATTAGTACCTCCGAACCTTACTAGACTACCAGGACACAATTGCAGAGGTATGAAAAGATCAAGTTTAATAGATTAAAGTATAATTACAACAAAGGTAGAGACAACATTAACACTAGCCAGATATATATTATATGTAAATTAACAATGTGATTCATAAAAAAAAGAAAAATAAAAAATAGAAAAAGTAAAAACTCCATGCAATTCATTAAGTCAAGGACGCAAGTACTAGTTTATGCTCTCACCTAACTTTGAACATCACAATGAGTGATCGTTTATCATTTAAAACTCTAACAAATTGTTCCGCTTTAGACTTATGGGTTGTTCTTATATTAGCGGGTTGAGTACTCACTGGATCCCCTTGATTAGCATTTCCTACCCACTTGGTTTTTGATAATATTTTCCCCGGTCTAGTCGCTAATTTTATTTGTTTCAAGTCAAGAGTCAAAATTTATTATGTATGCCTTCCGTCTTTTCCAGCCCTAGTTGAATTAACCCGCCTTAATATATTCTGGTGCAGTGAGAAAGTGAGGCCGCATCCTTTTCTTCTTCTTCTTCTTCTTCTTCTTCTTCTTCTTCTTCTTCTTCTTCAACATCATCATCTTCCTCTGTAAATCTTCACAGAAATTAGGAGTACATATCGTCCAACGAAGATGAGTAATATGGGAAAAGGAGAAGAGGACCATTCATGGATGATTACCGCAAGAAGCAAATACGAGTCAATGAACGCAGAGCCAGCACATCCCGAGCTACCCATCATCGTCAAGGTGCCGCACATCATTCGAAAAACAAACGAGGAGGCATACAAGCCGGAGATTGTCTCAATCGGCCCTTACCACCGCGAGAACAAGAGGTTGCAGGCCATGGAGAAGAAGAAAAGGAAGTACCTCCGCGATTTCTGCTCCAGAAACAGAGGCCTCACTTTCGATAACATTCTCAACAAAGTTCAGGAGTTGAAGAAAAAAGGCAGGGATTCTTATTCGGAGGAAATCCCAGTTCCGGAAGGCGAGTTCGGTGAGATGTTGATGCTCGACGGCTGCTTCGTCCTAGAGCTCTTCCCCAAATCACACGAGATAAGCAAATACTCTGCTGAGGGGGAAGAGAAGAAGAAACCACTAGTACAATTCGAGAATGACCTCATATTTGCTTCTTCGTCAGAGTGGACTCTGAGATGCGTCGCCAGATATTTGCTCCTCATAGAAAACCAGCTTCCCTTTTTCGTCCTGCGTCATTTATTCGATTCCTTCGTCAAGCCCCTGTTCTCTCGTTTCTCTGTCTGTGAACTTCTTCAAAACTTCTTATCAAACTCTCAACAAAGCCGAAAACTCTATCCACGGCAATAAATCCTTCCACCCAGAAGAATCCTCCCTCCTGCACTTGCTTCACCTGGTTCATTCCCTTTTCATGGCGTCGTCATCCGATCAGGAAAAGAACGATCCAGTTGAAACAGAGTACTCTTTTCGCTCGCTTCTTCCACTCGTACTTCCCCAGAAAAAAAAAACAGTACTACTCTCCCTTCCTCCTCCTCTGACGGAGTACTCAGGCCATCAGTCACCGTTCCCTCGGCGAAGCGGCTCCACGACTCGGGCATCAAGTTTAAGCGACGCAGGGGCGGCGACTTCAACTTCCTCGACATCCGATTCTGGAACGGAGTCATCGAGATCCTACACATTGTCGTGGAAAATTACACAAACACCTTCCTTCGAAACCTCATCGCCTTCGAGCAAGCCAATCCGAAACTAGGGAAATGCTTCACCTTCTACGCGGCGTTCATGGATTTCATCGTGAACACGGCGGAGGACGTCCAGATCCTGCACCAGAACGAGGTCATCGATCATGGGTTGGGCAGCGATAAGAACATCGCGGTCATGTTCAACATGATGGGCAAGGGAGTCATAGTTGAATTGGAGGCTAGGGACAAGTATCGCAGACTAACACCAATGGAGCTTCGTGGGTACATTTCTCGTCTCCCCAAAGATCCTTAGGACTTTCACTTGGAACAAATCCTCCCATTTGTTTTTTAGTCTAAGAAGCTTGTGCTCTATGTTGGTCGGGGATGCTTGAATTCGAGCATTGAGCTCACTAGAAGTACATTAATGGGTCAAGGTGTATTTCCTATGGACAATATCATTACAATGTAGAGATGTGGGCCCGTTGGGCCCATCCTGAATGTTGAGATGCTATCAGAGCCATTTTTCGTGCGTGGGCTAGAACCTCCCTATCTGTCTATGAGATCCAGAAGATGAGAGCCAATCTGTCTGAGGGTTTGTAGCCCAATTTGTCACGTCTCAGGCCTACTGAAACTTGGCTTGGACGTGAGGGAGAGTGTTAGAAGAATTAGTCCCACATTGAAAGTGAATGAGAAAAATTATGGGCATAAAACCGTGCGGGCTTGGGCCCAAAGCGGACAATATCATTACAATGTAGAGATGTGGGCCCGTTGGGCCCATCTTGAATGTTGACAGAACAAAAAAGTGGGACTTGTTTCTTGCACTATCCTTGAAATATCTTCAACATTGAGGACTAAATAGTTGTGCTTGGTAATGGTGCGTGTGACTTCCATGATTGGTGTTTCTTGGAAGGCATTAGTTCCAATCATGCGGCGTGGCACCTATGGCACACTGTCAAGTAGTGCATCAGCAAGGCCAGATACAAGGTTGGTGGCTTGTGGCCCTGAAGTTGCATCCGGACAAACTCTGTCTAAAGCCGAGTCTAGTTTCCATTTGTTTGTTCTCAGCCTCTTCGCACCATTGTCACGTCGGCACACGTCCTCCTCCTTCCGTTTGTCCTCGCTACGACCGTCTTCCACGTCAAAATCCTATCCAGGTGGTGCTCTTATTTTTACTTGTTGTAACTGGATTTTGTGGATTAAGAGATAAGGTAGGCAAGACTGATGCATTCAAAAGGTGATCCTATTGTATTCAAAAGAATCAAAAGTCAAGCAGGGCTTTCTTGGCAGAGTTTGAGGCGATCTCTCCGCCACCAGCACAAGTGAATAAGAGAAGATCACGTCAGTTTGTAGATCGCGGTCTCACCGTCTAGAGGTGTCCGATTCCCTCCATCACAGTTGAGAAGTGAAACTCAAAACTAAGGTATTTGAAAAGTTGCCTTTTTTATGGCGGGAAGTACACCTAGTTTTGGGGTGTCAAAGCCCTCCACTTCCTTCCTCCCTTGGGTGAAAAACCTCAACTCCTTCCTAAAACTAAATCCTGCAACCGCTGGGATGGAATGTTCCGTCGACCATCCAAACGAACATCATTCTTCATAACTATTACCCTTCTAAATTCGGCGAAACCGCTAAATGCTGCCACTCTCTCTCCCACCGTCCCTGTACCAAATGAGAAGTTTATTTCTCACTTTGGACTGGATGAGCCCCGAAAAGGCGCTGATGTCCTTGTTGAGGCCCTTGAACGAGCTGGAGTAACTAACATGTATGCATATCCTGGAGGAGCGTCAATGGAGATCCATCAGGCCTTGACAAGGTCCCCCGGTATTCGTAACATTCTCTACCGTCATGAGCAAAGCGAGATCTTTGCTGCTGAGGGACATGCTCGTGTGTCAGGTAAGCAAGGAGTATGAATTGCAACTTCAGGGCCACGAGCCACCAACCTTGTATCTGGCCTTGCTGATGCACTACTCGACAGTGTGCCATTGGTTGCCATCACAGGACAGGTGCCGCACCGCATGATTGGGACTGATGCCTTCCAAGAAACACCAATCGTGGAAGTCACACGCACCATTACCAAGCACAACTATTTAGTCCTCAATGTTGAAGATATTCCTAGGATAGTGCAAGAAGCAAGTCTTACTTTTTTGTTCTGTCAACATTCTGCTTTGGGTCTAAGCCCGCACAGTTTTGCTAATGGGTTTTACCCTAAAAGGCCTCATTAAAATGGAGATGAAGGTTCTTGATTTTATGCCCATGATTTTTCTCATTCACTTTCAATGTGGGACTAATTCTTTTAATACACTGTAACAAGTTTATCTACGGGGGAGAAAGTCTCTAGGAAATCTATGCCTTCTTGGTGAGTGTATCCTTTAGTAATGAGGCGTGCCTAGTAGCGATGTATACTGCCATCAACCTTATATTTTACTTTGTAAACCCACTTACATCCTATTAGTTTTTTGTTTAGCGGTAAAGAAGTAATGCTCCAAGTTTGGTTGTCCTCTAATGCATGAAGCTCAGTAGCCATGGCTTCATGCCACTCTGGAAATTGTATAGCTGAGCATATGTAGTGGGTTCAGTTTCAGCAGAAATAGAGAGGCTATAAATTTTAGTGCAGGTGACAACTTGTCATAAGATAAGAATGAAGCAATCGGATATGTACTTGTGCAAGGATATGTTGTGGACGGTGAAGAAGAAAGCAAATAGCAGTGATAATCTGGTAAATAGTTTGGTTTGTTGATTTGCCTTTCTGGTCTAGATTGCTTAGTTAGAGGAGAGTGCAGAAATTGATACTTATTGAGGGTTTGATATGACTATGGAGCAGAAAGCTGCTGCAGAGGTGACTCTATCTTAATATATGGATGCTGCATATCAGAGTCACGAGACTGTTGTCCAATATTATTATTGGGCTCATATGTAGGCTGAGGAAGCACTCTATCACTTAAAATATCAGTTGTAGGATTTGTTGGACCAATGCCAGCACACACACACACACACACACATATTTACACACATATACACACGCACACTCATACCAATGCAAGCACACACACACACACACACACACACACACACAATGCTTGCATATACACACACATACACACACGTATACACACACACATAAACACACACACACACATACAAATGCACTCACACCAATGCCTACACACTCACACACACACACCAATGCCAGCACACACACACACATATACTCACACATATGCACACACACACACACACACACACACAATGCTTGCACACACACACACACACACATACACACACATATATATACACTCATAGACACACACATATACCCACACACACACACACACTAATGCTTGCACACACACACTTACACACATATACACACATTATTGTGTTAGAAAAATTTAGAAGAGGAAAGACAGATTCATAAAACACAACATCCCTGGAAATAAAGATCTTGTGGCTTTGTAAGTCCATCAACTTATAGCCCATATAGCCAGAAAGATAGCCAATAAAAACACAAGCTCTTGCTCTTGGACTGAACTTGTGTTTATCATGAGCCAAGTTAGAGCTATAACATAAGCAACCAAACGTCCTCAAATGGGTATAATCTGGTTTTTGCTTGTGAATGACCTCATAGGGTGTCTTATTAGCCAAAAGTGGTGAAGGAGTCCGATTTATTAAGTAGACAGCAGCTGAGATGCATTCTCCCCAATATCAAGCTGAAAGATGTGACTGAAAGTACAAGGCTCGAGCTACATTGAGTATGTGTTGATGCTTACGCTCAACAACTCCATTATGAAACCTATAGGCTGGGTCATATATATTTCCTCTTCTAAATTTCCATGTAAGAATGCAGTCTTCACATCCATTTGAACTAGCTCCAAATCAAATTGTGCTACCAAAGCCAAAAGAATTCTAATGGACGAATGTTTTACAACTGGAGAAAAGACCTCATTATAATCAATTCCTTCTATCTGAGCATAGCTTTTAGCTACGAGCTTTGCTTTGTGGAAATCCGTCTTTCTGAGCATAAACCCATTTGCAACCGATAGCCTTGTTTCCCTTTGAAAGCCATGTTAGCTTCCAAATGTGATTCTTTTTAAGAGACTGCATTTCCTCCTCCATAGCAGTTTTAAACTTTTCTTTATCTACACTACAGGTTGCTTCGAGAAAAATTTGAAGTATGCATTCAACTATGATTGGAAATGCATAGCTCACTCTATCATCAAAACGAGCAGGTTTTCTAATCTCCCTTCTTTGCTTACTGATTGCAATTGGTAAATTATCCTGTTGAGGAGGTTCCCGGGTTAAAACTTCTTCTTCTCCAACACCTTCCTCAGTTCTTGGAGTGTCACTTTCCTGCTGCTGGTTTTCTACCGCCTTGGTTGAAGTTGTTTCAAACTCCATTTGTTGTGGAGTCACCTCTACCTGCTGTGAACTTCTCTCTGAATCAATTGTTACCCTTCTGAACGTAGAAGATTCATCAAAAGTAACATCTTTGCTACAAATACTCTTCTTTAAAGATAGAGACCATAGTCGGTATCCCTTCTCACCTGAAATGAATCCCGTAAACAAGGCTTTCTTAGCCCTTGAATCCAATTTAGATTCTTTGACGTGATAATTAGCAGTGAAACAAAAAACACAAAAAGTATGATAATCATTTGAATGGTTGCCAAACCATACCCTCTAAAGTTGTTTTGGTTTTTAGGGCAACTGATGGTACACGATTAATGAGATGGCATGCATACGTGACAGCCTCAGCCTAGAACTGTTTGCCCAAACCAGCTTTGGACAACATACACCAAACTTTCTCCAACTAGGTCCGGTTCATCCGTTCTGCCACCCCATGCTGTTGCGGTGTATTTCTAACTGAAAAAATGTTGAGTGATACCTTCCTTCTTTCAAATATCAAAAAATTGATCACTTCGATATTCGCCTCCATTATCTGATCGGAGCACCTTAATCTTCCTCCCGGATTTGGTCTCCATCATTTTCTTCCACTCGAGAAATTTTTCCAGCACTTTATCTTTCATTTCATAATATACACCCAAACTATTCTGGAATAATCATCAACAAAAAAATGTTTACCTCCCAAGGAAGCTGTCTTGGTTGGTCCCCATACATCTCTGTGAACATAATCCATAATTCCTTTTGTATTGTGGATTGTCGTACCAAACTTTACTTTTGTTTGTTTTCCCAGAACACTCTGCTCGCAAAAATCCACTTTACAAACTTTAGCTCATTTCAATAATCTTTGTTTTGACAATGTTTGCAAGGATTTTTCTCTAGCATGTCCAAGCCTCATATGCCATAGCCTAGATTTGGTCTCCATAATTTTCTTCCACTCGAGAAATTTTTCCAGCACTTCATCTTTGATTTCATAATATACACCCAAAACTCTTCTGGAATAAACTTTCTACAAAAGTAACAAAAAAAATGCTACTCCCTATACATATGTGTGAACGTAATTCATAATTCCTTTTGTACTGTGGATTACGGTACCAAAATTTATTTTTATTTGTTTTCCTACAACACACTGCTCGCCAAAGTCCACTTTACAGACTTTAGCTCCTTTCAATAATCCTTGTTTTGACAATGTTTGGAAGGATTTTTCTCCAGCATGTCCAAGCCTCATATACCATAGCTTGGACATCTCAGCTTCTTTGTCTTCTACTGATATTGCTGCTACTGTACCAACTTTTGTGCTACCTTGATAGAAATATTGGTTATTTTTCCTAACTCCTTTTCATTACAACAAGTGCTCCTGAAATGACTTTAAGAATCCCATTTTGCGTATTTATGATGATGTTTTTTTATTGTAAGACTCCCACCAATATGAAATTCTTGGTTATCTTCGGTATATACCGTACTTCTGTCAACACTCTTGTTGATCCATCATGATTCTTCAAATTGATTGACCCGATTCCTTCTGTCTTTAATGTTTGATTGTCTGCTAGGTAGACAACTCCGCCATCAATTTCTTCAAAGTTGAAAAACCACTCTTTTCTGGAACACATGTGGAATGAACATCCAGAATCATTCATGTGTGTGAGTCATTCCTGAAAAACAAGCCTAAGAATAATCTGACTCTTTTTTTTTGCTACACTCACTCCTGATACGGCTTTTCCCATTTTTTGTAACTTCGGGCAATCTTTCTTCCAATGCCCTTTTAAAATAGTTGTTTACTAAACTTAGATCAATATAGATAATGATAATTAGCTAATTAGAGAATAATCAACTAAGTAACGAATCTAATGATATTTCTTATAAGTTTATAACCTATTAGGAATTAGGGTTAATAGGTTATGCATAAATTATAATGTTATGGTGTAACCTCACAATTTTTTCAAAACGTAAGGCAATTGAAATAAAAAGAATATTATCTCATTCCCCACATGCCAAAGACCAAGGGCTTAGCTTCTGAGTTTGATTTCTAACATAGTTAATAAGTTATTGACATTTTAATAAAATTTGACTTTTGGATGTTGATTGTTGTCATTTATTTATTAATAAATATAGATAATGATAATTGATAAATACATGATACTTGTGTATATTTCTTTATTATTATATTTATCTTAGTAAAATTATTTAATTATGAATTATAATGTATTTATTTTTGTATGATGATTATTATATTTATATAAAGTTTTGACATCTTTATAAAATTTGACATTTTCAATAAAGAAATGAAATATTTTTTAATCTTAGATTAAGATGTACTATCCAAATTATGATATATGATCTATAAGTCCGGGAATTAATAATAGAAACAAATATGAAAATTTAAAAATTATATCTAAAGTTTCAACTATAACTAATAATTTTTGTTATAAGTGATAAAAAAAACTTATTGGAAAGAAAATAAGGATATACATATGAAACAATAAACGATAGATGGGTAAAACAATAGAATGTCGAATAGTAAATGAATATTAATAATTTATTTCCGTTTAGTGATATTTAATAATCAGTCGGACCAAAGAGCTGGTAATCGGCTCCTGTTTTCATCCCTACCTATATAGCAGTGGTATTTATTCACATTGTAAGAAGATGTTTGAATATCGTAATGGTATTATTTCAGATAATAAAGATGTTCACCATCTTCTGAGGGTAATTTTATTAATTAAATAAAATGATCACCATACCAGGAGTCAATTAGGAATATTGAGTTGCCTTAGAAACTTAAAATTTAGAGTGGGTCAACCGAGTGAGGTTGGGCTACGAAAGCTTTTTTAATTACTAACAAATTTCTAGATTGTATGTCTTATCTTCTTTCTCATTAGACAACCAAGTAACCTCAATCTAGCTTGAGTAACCCTTCCTTCTATTTCTTAACGAATATTTTTGTGTGCTTGTGGTTTTGTTTTAGTAGATGACTTTAATATGACTTCCACTTTCTTGGATCTCCCAAAACATCTCTTGGTCCACATTGGTAAACATGTGGATGAGATCAAGGACTTTGTATTTGTTGAAGCTGTATCTAGATTGGAAATTGCCTTCAACCGGTCCAACTCTCGATACAGTGGTTGAACCGCTAAAACCCTCCAGTCAACCGGTTTTTTCCCATTTCCGGATTTTAGAGTAAAGCGAACAGTTTAAAGTCCCCAGTTCTAGTTGAACCCGGTCGAACCGGCCAGGTCGGTTCAGTTTTTAAAAGACTCTGTTTTTTGTTAAATTAACATAATTATATCTATTAATTGGTGGAAAGTCCTTAAGAGTAAATCCCAAGTGTAAATATAACTCAATGATAATAATCACAATCAATATATTTTCATCTTTTAGAGCTTCCTCTTCTATCTAGCCATTCTAGGCTCCCATCCTGACAAACCAAAGAATTTAACAAAGAATCAAACCATTAATTGGCCTGAACTCGGGAGAGTTAGAGGAGAAAAGAATATATTCATTATACATCATTCTAAGATATCGACTGCTTGTGAAAATTCTAAGAAAATTTAAAGATTGAAAGTATGTGGATTTTCCATGGAATAGCAGTGTAAATTAACCAATGTATAACACTCTATGCAAGTGTTTGTGAACTGATTTATTCAGGCAAAATGTGAGGAGAATTTCTTTGATTCTTCTGCTCCAACTTTATCTTGGATGGAAGATAAGAAGAGAAGATCACGTGATCAGATTGCTTCTAGTTTGAAAATTCCTTGATCTGGACATGAATTAAGGTAGATACAAGACACAGTGGTGAACATGAATGGATCAAAATATACCCCAATGTCAGTGAAGTTTTGGGACATTAATGAAAGAAAGTTGTTTCGTCTCTCGTGACAGAAACATCCCAGGATCAAAAAATTTCAACAAAGAATCAAACCATTGATCGGCCTGAACTTGGTACAGATAAAGAAGAAAATAATATTTGATTGTTCTTCTTTGTCAGATATCAGCTACTTGAGAAATTTCTCAGAAATTAAATTACAGTTTAAAGTTTTCAGCTTAATTTCATGGAATTACAAAGGCAAACCAATGAATCAAATCTACCATGAGACAGACATGTCTTCTCTCCAAATATGAGGCAATTTAAGTCTTTGTGATAAACTGATGCAAGCAAAATCTGAGGAGACTTCCTTTGATTCTTCACCTCCAACATGCTTCGTCTTCTAGCAAAGATCACCTGAGACTGATTGTGCCTTAATCTGGTTGAGGATATATTCAAGATACTCTATAGAGGGTACCCAATCTACCCAATTTTCTGTCGAGGTTTTTGGGTAATACATTAATGGCACAGGCAGCGGCAATAAGATCACCTTCCTCGTGTTTTTTTCCCTATCAAAGGGAATGGTGGTCTCTTGTGAGGAGAGGTATATGACCACTACACAAGAAGTTTCAGATGACAATCAAAATTTGTAAATTTGGCAGCAAGAAAACCACTCCATCTTTTTTCTCATGAATCAATTTAAGAAAAATTCTAAGACGAATCCAGCTCCAATTTTTGGGTGCCTGAAATATTAGGCTTATCATGAATAGCCGGGAGCCTTTTACGAATGCCACTATTTCAACTAGTGCTGGAATATAGTACCTGAAAGTTGTTATTATTGAGGATATCTTGATCTGGTTGAAGAAACAAAATTCCAAATTGTAAGGGTCCGCAATCAACCTCATTTTGAGTAGAGTATTTTGAAACTGCAGCATTGAAGGAGAAAAGAGTACTCATAAAATTGCTTGAACAAGAAATTTCAAGAAGCAAAAATGAAAGAAATAATAATAAAAAAAAGAAGAGCAGACCTAATTTATCCCTGGTTTTGAGTCCCATCTGAGAAGGACTTCGAAATGTGCCCTTGAAGTGTGAGGCTAAGAAGAAGATTGCCCAAATTTATAGTAGACGAAAAGGCACTGATTTATGGTTCATTAATTGCATAAAATCTCTTAAAGATCATGCCTTAAATGAATGGGATTCCTTACAATATCCCAAGAGATTACACCAGGAAAATTTGCAGAAATAAGTCACATTCTCTGGCAGGCGGCCATTTGTGTAAGAATAATGCTAGTTGCACTTATCCCACACACCTATCCCACGCACTTGTTAATCTAAACCATTGATGCCTAGGGTTCATCCTCTAGTTTAACATGTACGTCCGATAGGTGCGTCTAACATTACTCTTTGTGTAATTATATCCTTTGCATAATTAACTAAAATAGCAATGTTTTAATAACTGAACCAGTCATCGAACCAGTGGAGCATCTGATTCTAGTTCAACTGGTTCAACCGGGTTCAACCAGTGGTCGAACCAGGTATGAGTTGTATCTCATTAAAAAACTCGTAATAAGATTTCAATATTAAAAAATTTTAAAAATACAACAACTATTAAAAGTGACAAAAACATTATCTAAAATAAAATCTAATGTTTACATATAAAATATATTTAACTAGATTGGTTCATCACTTTCGCAATTTCGTTCATGTCTAAAATTAATTTAAACGGTTTGGGCCAATCTTTGTAAGACCGGTTCAACAGGTTTGGTCTGTTTAACGGCTCAGAGGTTGAACCATTAAAACCGGCCGGCTCATCTGGCTTTTAACTTTTTGTGGGTTTGTATGCAAATCGAACCGCATGAAAGCCCGATTCCAGTTGAACCCGATCAAACCAGCCGAGTTGGTTCGATTTTTAAAACACTGTAAAGTAGTAGAAAAAATAAGTTTGGTGCCACTGCTTGAAGGAGAGTGACTTTCCCATAAGTATAATACTACTGTGCTGATTACTCTCATAATCATGTTCAGATTACAATTTACACGAATACCATTCTGAGTAAAAGCCAACTCCTGAGTAGCCCGTCATTCTTTTCTTCTTTCATCTCTCATACATGGCGTACCTAGATCAGGACGCCCTAACTGATTTAAATTTTGAAGAAAAGAAAACCAAAATGAGCATTGTATATCAACCTATTTACTCCGTTGTTAATCAAGATGCTAATTAGTTTGAGTTACAATTTAGTGATTCCATTATAAGTTTTATTTTGAAAAACTAAAGGGAGCAGCAGTAAATCTAAAACAAAACTATAGTGACATTGGAGGTTTTGTATTAGAAGAGAAGAGACATTTAGAAATCCCAAAAGGTGCAGTAAAATCTAAAATAAAGTGATTGTGTAAAGAATATTAAGGAAACAGGAAGAATAAAGCAAATGTACTAAAACATAGATGTGGAGATTAAATAAACCAAAATCTTTAAGCGGAAAAATTTTTGTTCATTCTTCAACCAAATAGTTACGAAGAAATTAGAAAATAATCCAGAAGATTAAGCAAGACCTGACTAGGACTGAAAATTAACCTGAAGACTAGCCTCTTGCCCTGGATAGCTATCGATTCCAGAGCCGCGCAACAGTTTCAGATACCATCCGTTAGTGTTCGATAGCTTCCGTTTACGGATTTTGGCGATGCAATTCAGCAACAAAGAAAAAGAAAGTCGCTGGAACAAAACCTGCGAATGGGCAAGTGTGGGAAACTCTTTCGCTCCATGATTAAGAAGAACTTTCACCGGCGATCGATAATACCATTGCTGCTCCCTGCCTAATTATATACCAAGGGTTATACAAAAAACTGTCGGAGGAACAACTTCTACTGACAGTTGATTTCTTTTAGTCTTCCTTGCCTGTGGTTTTGCTTTAGACTAGCAGGTTTCACTTTCTGCCGCAGGTATATCCCCACTTGCTACTATTGTTTGAATTGGTGACATGAAGGTTAGTAAAACGAATTTACATAATCACTCAATATGTCGTAGTTTATGTTGCATAAATCAATTAATGCATAGCATTAGTATATTTATAACCATCCTACCCGTTTAATATATAGAGTGATATTTATTCACATTGTAAGAAGATGTTTGAATATCGTAATTGTATTATATCACATAATAAAGATGTTCACCATCTTCTGAGGGTAATTTTCTTAATTAAATATACTGATCACCATACAAAGAGTCAATTAGGAATATTGAGTTGCCTTAGAAACTTAAAATCTAGAGTGGGTCAACCGAGTGACAGTTGATTTCTTCTAGATTGTATGTCTTGTCTTCTTTCTTATTAAGAGTAACTCTTCCCTCTATTTCTTAATGAATATTTTTGTGTGCTTGTGGTTTTGCATGTTTTAGTAGACGACTTTAATATGACTTCCACTTTCTTGGATCTCCGACAACATCTCTTGGTCCACATTGCTAAACATGTGGATGAGATCATGGACTTTGTATTGGTTGAAGTTGTGTCTAGATTGGAAATTGCCTTCCACCTTAGAAAACTACTCCCCCAAATTGATTCTACTGAACTTGTAGAGAGGGAAGACTCCGTTGTCCTCAGCATTTTCAACCCTTCCACATTGGAGGTTTACAACATCCATGTCAGACCTTTAGTGTAAGAAAATCATAGAGTATCCACCCATCGGTGGTTAATGGTCACTATTGATGACCACTTGGAGATTAATCTATTTAATCTAATAACAAGAATGAAAAAAACCCATCCCCACAATATACTTTTGGATTCTTGTACTCGATTTGCCTATAAGGGATATGTGGGAGAAGTTTCTCATGTTATGAGTCAACTCATCTTCGTGTCCCTCTAAAGGAGATTGCATGGCCATGGGTATTTATTATCCTTCCTTTAAAATGGGAGTAGCTGCTCAACTAGGAGATGAAGGTTGGACCACTGTAGGGGATGTGGGCGAATGGAGAATGGTATAAGATTTAAAATACTATGAAGGGAAAGTTTATACCATTGACTTCCCTTGGGCGTTTGGATTTTTTTATTTGAGTTCAAAACAGGAGCCCATTAAATTTGGGTGTTCTACTTCTCTACCCACTGCTATAGATGAAAATGATGGAAGAAAATTATATATAAAAAAATATTTAGTTGAATTATCATGAGATCTCATAGTTGTTGCTAGAAAAATGTGTAGTACTTTGAAACCCAAATATGTTCAGAGGTGTATAGAGTGTGGAGGACTAATTACAGGCGGACTTAATATTACTAGAGGTTGTCTTTCCAAATAAGACATTATTCTTCAAGGTTTATAAATTAGGTCAGTTGTAGCCAAATCTAGAGTGGGAAGAATTGAACGACTCGGTGACTATTCTTTGTTTGTGAGACACAACACTTTGTTTGCAATACTAATTGTATCACAATTAGGTTGTGTTGAGAAGAAATTGCATCTACTTGAAAAATGATAAAAAAGGTGCAGGTCACCGTAGACTGAAGTTGGTCAAGATCAAGTAGTACTCATGACCATTATCAAGCCATTCTTACTCGTACTTCTCTCCCCTTTTATTGTATACACCTGCTATTTAGCAAATGTAGTGGAGATCTTATTCAAGCCTGCTCTTTGGCAAATGTCGTGTAAGTCTTATTTTTCTAAGTTTGTTTTGGTCTTGTTTTTCTTATCATATTAAACGATATGGCTTGTTAATTAGTAGCCAATGTTTAATTAATTAACAGTTTGATGGGAGATTATGCAAGTTAACATTTTTTGTTATGGGCTGTTAACTCATTTGAATGTTAAATTAATTATGTGACTAAGTATTTATATGGGGTTTTATAACCTACCATCCAATAGAGCACCCATCCTCCTTCCCACACCTGCAATTTGAGGGCAGTTTTGAGTAAAATAAATATTTATAGTGAAATATATCGTACCTTGAGCCATGTAATTTTTTATTTTTCTCTTAAATTCTTGAACCAGGTAGATTTATTCTTGAACGGATTTTCCAAGGATTTTCAAAAAATACAACAAAAAAATAAATAAACAATATATATATATACATATATGAATATATACATATATGAATATATATATATATATATATTGTAATCGTTGACCAGCCTGAACTGGATCAGCTTCAGTTTCTATACCAGAATACATTTCTTGAATGAGTTTGCCAAGGATTCAAAAGATACAACAAACAGTCAAACATTGATGAATGGGTCAGCTATAATTCTTCATTAATGTTCATCATGCGTGAAATTTTAAAAGATTTGGAAGGACGTGTTTGTTTTAAATAAAAGAAATTACGGAAAATCTTAAAGATCACAGAAATTAATGAGGAGCCTTAATTAACAATGAAAAACTTTATAATCCATAAATCAATTCTCCTTCTCCCGCATGATGTTAATATTCCCATTTCTGTCTCATTTTATGATGGGTGAAATTTTCATTCCTAAAGGGATTGCCAAATGCAAAACTAGATAAACGATAAAAAAATGAAGACTAACCGGCCGTACCCAACTGGTTATAGTTTGGGTTAACTCACTTAAATATTAAAAAAATGTAATTATATAAAATATATCTAATTTTTTTAATTATATCAAAATTAATGAATATAATTTTATAAAAAAAATAAGCAACTAATTGTTTTAAGAAAAATGTACAGAGGATATTCCATAAACTATGTAGATAAAATGTGCAGAGGGTATTCCACTAATAAAATGTATTTAAACTTGTAGAAGCTTGCTGTCAGCAGCTGCCTTGAGAAAAATTATAACAAGTTATTGTAAGAGAATTCAGCGGGTCAGTTGTTTCTTGATTAATTTCAGTAAAGATATAAAATGGAACCGAAAACCGTTGGATATTAGTTGGGAACTGAGGAAGATGCATGGTAAGGAAATGAACTACTATTAAAGATTTATTTCGTTTACAGCTTCCTCTTCTGCCTAGCTGCATTCTCGGCTCCTCATGATTAAACAGACAAAAATTGTTCAGCCTGACCATCCAAAGAATTCAACAAAGAATGAAACCATTAATTGCCCAGATTATATTTCACAATTCTTCTCCGTAAGATATCAGCTGCTTCAGAAAACCATTGAATCAAAATCTACACAATGAATCAAAATCTACGCAACCTTTTGTGAACTGATTCAAGAAAAAATTTAGGAGAATTCATTTGATTCTTCTGCTGCAACATGCTTCATTGTCAAGCTTGGGTGGAAGATATATTGCAATAGATGATCACTCTGATCAGATTGTTTCTAGTTAGAGGATCCCTTGATCTGGTTGAAAGTAGATAGAGGATGCAGTGGTGCACGTGGGTGGGTCAGATCTACCCCAATTTCTTTCTGAGTTTTTGGATAATACATTAATGGAAGAAACACTTAGTTGTTTCGTCAGTCGTGACTGAATATCCAAGGATTCAAAATAATTCAACAAAGAATCAAACCATAGGTCGGCCTGACTTCGGTACAAATATAGAAGAGAGTTATATTTGATTGTTCTTCTTTGTCAGATATCTGCTGGTTGAGAAAAGTCTGAGAAATTTACAGCTTGAAGCATGCCGCAGCTTGTTATCATGGCACAAGAATCAAACCTATGAATCAAATCTACCATTAGACAGACATGTCTTCTCTCCAGATATGTGGCAATCTAAGTCTTTGTGATCAACTGATTCAAGCAAAATCTGAGGAGACTTCCTTTGATTCTTCTGCTGCTACATGCTTCATCTTCAAGCTATGGTGGAAGCTAGTGATAGAAGATTAATTACCTGAGATTGATTATGATTGAGGATTCCTTAATCAGCTGGCTGAGGATATATTCAAGATACTCTTTCGTGGATACCCAATCTACCCAATTTTCTCTTCAGGTTATTGGGTAATACATCAATGGGCCAAGAACCAGCAAGAACATCACCTTCTGTTATTTTTTTTTCCCTTATCAAGGGGAATGGAGGTCGGTCGCGAGGAGAGGCATATGACATCTGCGCAGGAAGTTTCAAATGACGATCAAAATTTTAAATTTGGCAGCAAGAATATGACTCCATCTTTTTTACTCACGAATCAATGTAAGAGAAATTCTATGAAACAGCTATCCCCAAATTTTGGGAGCCTGGAATATAAGACTTACCGTGAACAGCCAGGACCCTTCTGCAAATATCCCTATTCCTACAAGTGTACGTTGCAAGATAGTACCTGCAAATGGTTATTGTTGAGGATTTCTTGATCAGGTTGAAGAAACAAATTTCCACATTGTAAGGGTCCCCAATCAATCTCATTTTGACGGGAGTATTTCGAAACTGCAATATTGAAGAAGAAAAAGAGTAATCGTGATGATATTGCTTGAACAATAAACTTCAAGAAGCAAAAATGAAAGAAAGAAAAAAAAAAAAAAAGCAATCAAAAAAGAAGAGCAGATGCTTACCTTTATCCATAGTTTTGAGTCCCAATATCTGAGGGAAACTACGAAATGCGAGGCTAAGAATGCCTATTGAAGTTTATACCAAAGAAGAAGATTTCCCAAATTTGTAGCAGACGAAAAGGCACTGATTTCTTGCTCATTAATTGCATACAATCTCTTATAGATCATGCTTTAAACGAATGGGATTACTTAGAATCTCGTAGATTTAAGCAGGATTATTTTCAGAAATAAGGCACGTTTAGTGGCAGCGAGCCATTTTTTTTAACAACGTTTGCATAATTTAGTAAAATAGTAGAAAAAGTACGTTTGGTGCAATTGTTTGGAGGTGAGTAACTTTTCCCATTAGTATAATACTCACTAGCAAAAATGACACATCCGCCGACGGGCCACAACGCACCGGCAGAACACGAAAGCCCGTCGGCGGAAATCCGACGACGGGTCACGTCACGTCGTTGGAACATCCGTCGCCGGATGCGTTACCCGATGCATCAACCCGTCGCGTAACCAAAACACCCGTCGTGCGACAAAATATTGTGCGCCGACGCGTGTAGCCGTCGGCGAAGGAAATCATCCGACGACGGACAAAGGCGCGTCGGGGTAGTGATTCCCACGACGGGAAATTAGTGCGTCGGTGGAAATAGGCTACCGGTGCATGATGAAGCATCGGTGGAACTCCCTTGGACGATGCTTCCCGCACGTCGGCGAAGCCTTATTACCGACGCGTTACCGAGCATCGTCGAAGTTCACCCGACGCGTCATGTCGTGTTGCCGGTGGTCAGCCGACGCGTCCTAGGGCGTCGGCAAACTCCTTTCACCCGACGCGCCATAGCGCGTCGTCTAATAGCTGCCGACGCTTCAAGAACCGTCGGCTGTATTGCTACGCCGACGCGTTCGCACGCGTCGGCGTTGCTGTACTGCCGACGGGTGCTTGTTGCGTCGGTGGAACGGGTCATATGACACGTGTGAGCGCGTCGGCGGAGGTTTTTGTTTTTGTGTTGATTTTTCTTTTTTTTTCGTTTGACCTGTTTTCTTCATCACTACACACAATTTTACGATAATGAAAAGAAAAACATAAACAGAAGCACACGTATGCAAAAAAAAAGTTCTATACATATAAAGAACTACAGTGTCTACACCATGGATCCGATGAAAAGATCAACAATGTGTAAATTTACAAAGTCTACTAAAAACAAAGAGGAAGTGATCTCGACGCGCCGTTTCCATCCATTACAAAATTTGGCAACGGTGGCTTCTTCCACAAATCTGAGGTCAGCTCCCACAACAACTTGAGAACCAAAATAGAAGTATATTACTTCTCCCACCAACATCTAAACTTGCCACATAGAACTCCAATGTTGCTTATCAGCCAAAATAAGAGATCTTAGCGCAAATTGAACAGCAAGAGTCAGAAGATGGTATTACTGACCTCCAAAATAATACGATCGTCAATGTTGCGGCGGGTGGGACTCTCCATGGCCGAAGACCCTGCAGAAGCTTAACACGTAGAAAATTAGAGATATATATTTATGCTTATCAATTTAAAATAATGTAGAATACTGAAGACAATTCTTACCTTGCTGTGACTGTGCAAGAAGTAACATTTCTAGCCTCTCCATGCGTGCGCTCATGGCTTGTACCTGCTGGGACAATGCCTCCTTATCCCGTCTCTCCCTCTCCAACTGTTCAGCCAATGCCACATAACTACGAGAGCTGGAAGAGGCACCTCTACGCAGTCGAGGGCCTGTACCAACCCCCCTCTCGTAGCCACCTTTGTGGCCCCCGAACACTGTATCTATTACCGGTGTCACCTCTCTGGGATCCTTGGAGTGAGCAACGTTACTTTCAAAGGCTGCACGGCGCACCGCTTCCTGCACAGTGAAATTAATGAATTAAATAGGTCTGAAAGTTGTATTCAACACAGATCATAAAGCAAAAATATATAACTTACACAATGTTCAGCAGTTATTTCATCTAGATACGTCTCATCCTTCCTCTGATGAGCTTTGAGGTATGCCATCAGGAAAGTGTAGCCCTCAGGGTCAGACGTACGCTGTAATTAATTTAAGCAGTAAGCAAAAAGAGAGAGAAAGGAAAAATAAGAAGAGTACCCATAAGGTAATCATATAAATACCTGTTCCTCTAAGAATCGGGGAAGAGACTTTGACCCAAGGGTATGCGTTGTCTTGAGCTTCTGTCGATTACGACTGTTCTGCTCATCGATACCCTGACTCCTGACATTGTCCCAATACTTCACGAGGAGAACCCAGTCCTCTTGCCTCATACCAGGTATGGGACAAGTCTTCAGTTGCTCGTCAGTCTTCCCATCATAGTGCTCTTTCTTATATGCCGCTCGGTTATCTCTAATGATTTTCTGGAGCACGGGCTTGATAGCCTCCATGGCCTCTTGCTCTGTGGATCGAGCTCCTCACCATCCACAAAGTTATACTTTGCCTGCAAAAAAAACAGAGTCAGTTTAACCATCACACATTTGAAAATAAATAATTAACTAGCACTTCTTACTTTGATAACGTTAAACCAAGTCTGCAGCTCATGGGGGGGATAGTCACGCCACTGGAGATGCAACGGAAAGTACTGATCGGCCAGTACTACCGTCCCCATGAGATATGACAATGAAGATCGTCGGCCTGCAACCATCTAGCCATCTCTGATAATGACCGTCCAAGGATTATCAGGCAGAAACGAAGATGCTTTAACTTTCCGTTTCCCACGCGGATTTGATGGTTCAGCAACATCTTCTGTTTCTGCCCAGTCGGGCCGTTGCATCTCCATGTCTTCCATAGGGATCGGGCCTGCCAATTTGCAAGTTAGAACACAATTCATATAACACACTACAAAAATATCATTACACTTCAAGTTTACCTGAAGAATAGCTCTCAGGTGATTCGTATTCTGGAAAGAACTCCCTAAACTTACGATTACACTCATCTATAATATGAAAGAGCTAAAATTAGAACACAAACTTTCCAAAACAAAAAAATTTGGTTTATGTTAGTACCCATGGCTGGCATCTGTGAGGATGATGCTACTGTAGCTGGAGCAGAAGCCGGTGCTGTCGGAGTCGGAACTGGAGTGGCCCGGGCAGGCCGAGTCGGACTCAGGACTGCTGTTGTTCGGGTTGGCTGAACTGCCCAAACTTTGACCCTAGCTGGTGACGGTGATGAGGAGTCAATTGGATGCTTCCTCGGTGGCATATTTACCCTACAAATTTAAAGAGACTATAATTATCAGCTTTCTTCACAAAATAAATAAAATTAGCTATTACGAACCACACTACAATAAAACAGAGAGATATCAAACTTACGCTATGTTACATTCAAATCTGCAGGATCAATTCTTAATCCAGGACTCAGGTCAGTGCGTACCCACAAAACATCATCAACTTGGTTCAATGCTATGACGTCTCCGATCCTTTTGTCTTGTGCCAACAAGATGGCCTCATCTTCTTCGGACCTCACATCGACGGGCCCTAGAGGAATGTCGTATGTGTCCCGAGGTCTCCAACGACACACAACTCTCTAAGTTGGATCAACAGGGTCTTCCGAATAAAATACCTGTTGGGCTTGAGATGGATAGATGAAGGGTTCGTCTTCATACGTCTGCCTTGACGAATTCACTAATGTGTAATCAAACCCATCATTAATAGAACCAGTGCCCTTCTTCATATCGAACCATCTGCACTTAAATATGCTGATGGGAGTCCAAGGCCCAACGAAGACTTCGAGTACCTGCTGCAGAACACCGTAAAAAACCTCACTTCCTTCCCCCACAGTGGCAATACCACTATTTTGAGTGGTCCGATTTCCATCAACTTGCTCTGTCTCAAACTTGTAACCATTCCCAAAAAAACCTTTATACAACTTGGTTTCGGAATTGGGGCCCCGAGCAAGATATTGTACATCTTCTTGTCATTCAAATAGTCCGTATCCATGGTAATTCTGGAAGATAATCTACATAAAAGAAAAAGATTGGGTGTTTAACACTCAATTGGGTAACTCACCATGCTAAAAATCTTCAAGGCCATGACTACCCACAACCCTTATTCGAACGAAAAAATCAAATACGGTGGTGATGGTAGTGCACGAAACGGACGACAACCGTAGCCTTGAAAGATTGGACCTCTTGGCCTTGAGATACCAAAAATCAGACATGGTGAACAACACCTAAACAGAATTTGAGAGAATTAAATAGTGGAACGGAATTTGAGAGACAATTGAGACAAGAGAGAGAACAGAGTGGTTGAGAAAGAGAGAGAGAGAGAGAGAGAGAGAGAGAGAGAGAGAGAGAGAGATAAAGAGAGAATAAGATAGAGATGTAAGATTTAAAAACGGAATTTTAATTCAGAGAGAGAGAGAGAGAGAGTTAAAAAAAGAGAGAAGTTTACCATTTTGAAACAGAATTGTAACTCGGAGAGAGAGAGAGACCAAGAGAGGGGGAGAGAGAAAAAAGAGAGAGACTATAAGAGTGTAAAACAGAATTTACATTCAGAGGGCAAGAGAGGGAGAAAATAAGAGAGAGATGTAATAGTTTAAAACAGAATCTTAAATCCGAGAGAGAGAGAGAGAGAGAGAGAGAGAGAGAGAGAGAGAGAGAGAGAGAGAGAGAGAGAGAGAGAGAGAGAGAGAGAGAGAGAGATTGGAAAAGTTTAAAGAGAGAATAAGAGGGAGAATTCTAAATCAGAGAGAGAGAGAGAGAGAAAGAGAAAAAAGAGAGAGAGGTTAAGAGAGTTCAAATCAGAAGTTCAATTCAGAGGAGAGAGAAAGAGAAAAGAGAGAGAGTTAAAGAGTTTAAATCAGAAGTTCAATTCAGAGGAGAGAGAGAGAGAGAGAGATAAAGAGAGAATAAGATAGAGATGTAAGATTTAAAACGGAATTTTAATTCAGAGAGAGAGAGAGAGAGAGAGAGAGAGAGAGAGAGAAAAAAGAAAGAAGTTTACCATTTTGAAACCGAATTGTAACTTGGAGAGAGAGAGACCAAGAGAGGGGGAGAGAGAAAAAGAGAGAGACTTTAAGAGTGTAAAACAGAATCTTAAATCAGAGAGAGAGAGAGAGAGAGAGAGAAAATAAGAGGGAGATTGGAAGAGTTTAAAACAGAATTCTAAATCAGAGAGAGAGAGTAAGAGAAAAGAGAGAGAGAGGTTAAGAGAGTTCAAATCAGAAGTTCAATTCAGAGGAGAGAGAAAGAAAAAGAGAGAGGTTAAAGAGTTTAAATCAGAAGTTCAATTCAGAGGGAGAGAGAAAGAGAGAGAGATAAAGAGAGAATAAGATAGAGATGTAAGATTTAAAAACGGAATTTTAATTCAGAGAGAGAGAGAGAGAGAGAGAGAGAGAGAGAGAGAGAAAAAGAAAGAAGTTTACCATTTTGAAACAGAATTGTAACTTGGAGAGAGAGAGAGACCAAGAGAGGGGGAGTGAGAAAAAAGAGAGAGACTTTATGAGTGTAAAACAGAATTTACATTCAGAGAGCAAGAGAGGGAGAAAATAAGAGAGAGATGTAAGAGTTTAAAACAGAATCTTAAATCAGAAAGAGAGAGAGAGAGAGAGAAAATAAGAGGGAGATTGGAAGAGTTTAAAACAGAATTCTAAATCAGAGAGAGAGAGTAAGAGAAAATGAGAGAGAGAGGTTAAGAGAGTTCAAATCAGAAGTTCAATTCAGAGGTAGAGAGAAAGAGAGAGAGATAAAGAGAGAATAAGATAGAGATGAAAGATTTAAAAACGGAATTTTAATTCAGAGAGAGAGAGAGAGAGAGAGAGAGAGTGAGTGAAAACAAGAAAGAAGTTTACCATTTTGAAACAGAATCGCCACTTGGAGAGAGAGAGACCAAGAGAGGGGGAGAGAGAAAAAAGAGAGAGACTTTAAGAGTGTAAAACAGAATTTACATTCAGAGAGCAAGAGAGGGAGAAAATAAGAGAGAGATGTAAGAGTTTAAAACAGAATCTTAAATCAGAGAGAGAGAGAGAGAGAGAAAATAAGAGGGAGATTGGAAGAGTTTAAAACAGAATTCTAAATCAGAGAGAGAGAGTAAGAGAAAAAGAGAGAGAGGTTAAAGAGTTCAAATCAGAAGTTCAATTCAGAGGGGGAGAGAAAGAGAAACAGAGAGAGAGGTTAAGAGAGAATAGGATAGAGATGTAAGAAATAAAAACAGAATTTTAATTCAGAGAGAGAGAGAAAAAAAAAAGAAGAGAGAATTAGAAGTTTAAAACAGATTTTGAGGGTAAACAGTAAGAGAGTGAGAGATAGAGAGGGAATTCAAGAAGCAACCAAACAGAGACAAACACACATCCACCATTGATTTTCACAAAAACACATCCCGTCATCATTCAACCCATGATTGCAACACCATGCAAAAATCATTCTCCAAGAACAATATATCTTTAATACAATCCACGACACAAACCTTAACAGAGAATTAATTCTAATACATGCTTCTCAGTAATTAAAACAATACTAACGACAATTTAAAACTTACTCGTTACTGTTATGCAGCGGCTTTCGGGACCGTGCTCTGTCTCAGATTTTCGCCCGACGATTGCCTCACGCTGGTTGTCAACAGAGGGCTAGAGGACGGCGAAAATTTATGCATCCAAAATAAGAGAAACTAGTGAGAATAATGACGAAGAAGGAAAAGGGGAAGCAAATGAAAGTTTATGGAACCAAAATAAACTTACCTACGGCGAAGAAAAACAAACTCTTGCCGGCGGGAGAGGAACTAACAGCTTGGTTCGATGCACAGTGGCTGGCCGGAACGCCGAGCACGCGCGCCACCGTAAAACTGGGTTTTTGGCTTCGGAAGAACGCGGTTTGAAGAAAGACGCACAGTAGGACCTTCGGCCGGAGGACTACGCGAGACGCCGAGACGAAGAAAGACGAGAAATTTCCGGCGGAATGCCGGGGGCACGCCGGGGGAACGCCGGGGAATGCCGGGGGAACCCCGGGGAACGCCGGGGAAGGCTTCGCGCGCTCGATTCCGTCGACGCGTTTCGACGGCTTCCGTCGAAGGAAAGGGTTTAAATTTCAGTAACCCTATCTTCCCGTTATGCGCGTAACGCTGCGCGGGAAACAGGGACGGAATATTTCAACCCGTTGGCGGAGACAAAAGTCCCAAGAGAAATACCGCCGACGCATGACAATGTCCGTCGGCGGAAGAGAAAGAAGATTCCCCCGACAGGTCGACCAAAAATGATGCGTCGGCGCTTCTCAACAGAGTCCACCGACGCGTGTCAGCAAGCGTCGCCAGACGAAACCAACTGTTCCCCCAACGGGTGACAACAATACTGCGTCGGCGTTTGAGAGCGGAATCGCCCGACGCGCGTTAACAGGCGTCGGCGGAAGCGATCATTGGTTCCGCCGACCGGTTGGAGCAGCGGTGTGTCGGTGCTTCTGCACTTTGTCCGCCGACGCGTCTGATGTGGCGTCGGCGGAAGTGTTTAGTTATCCCGCCGAAGGGTGTGATGGCTTATGTGTTGTTCCGCCGATGTGTCTAAAGACCCGTCGGCGGAAGGTCTCTCCGCCGACGTGTTGAGTTACACCCGTCGGTGGAGGGCACATTTTTACTAGTGACTACTAAGCTGATTACTCTCATAATCAAGTTTAGGATGCCTGGAACAGGATGCCCAGATCAGGATGCCCTAACTGATCTAAATTTTGAAGTGAGGAAAACTAAATTGAGTATTGTATATCGACTTAGAAAACTAAATTGAGTATTGTATATCGACTTACTTTTTGTCAGTTGATAGAGTTATTAGATTGAGTTACTATTTAGTGACTCCAAGAGTTTTATTTAGAAAACTTATAGCGAGCAGCAAAATCTAAAATAAACCTATAGTCACATTGGAGGTTTCGTATTAGAAGACAAGAGGGATTTAGAAAACCTATAGAGAGTAGTAAAATCTAAAATAAACCTATTGTACATTGGAGGTTTTATATTAGAAAACAAGGGATTTATAAAACCTCTAGGGAGCAGTAAAATCTAAAATAAATCGATTGTGTTAAGTACTTTAAGGTAACTAGAAGAAATAAACCAAATGAATCAAAATAAAATGTGAAGAAGAAGAAATAAACCAAATATTTAACGAGAAGACTTTTTACGCATGCTTAACCAAATGATTACGAAGAAATTAGAAGATAAACCAGAGGATTAACCAAGACCAACTACGGCTGAAAATAAACTGAAGACTAACCTCGAAGAAGTTGAGGGCAGGATAGCTCTAGATTCTACTGTCGTCCAGCGGTTTCAGATTTGACAGCTTTTGTTGACGGATTTTGGCAAAACAATTCGGAGATAAAGAAAATGGAAGTCACGGGGACAAAACCAGCGCGTAGGCAAGGGCAAAAAACACTTTTGCTCAATTAAGAAGACAAACCTTCATCAGCAATTGATAAGTCGTACAAAAAACCATAGGAGGAATATCTTTTACCGACAGTTGATTTCTTTTAGTCGTCCTTGCCAATGGTTTTAGAGAAATCGCCAAAGAAGACGCTTTACACCGGCGGGTTTAACTTACAATCGGCAGTGTAGCCCCACTTTCTAGTACTGTTTGAAATGGTGACATTAAGGTTAGTAAAAAGAATTTACAAAATATTTCAATATGTCGAAGTTCAGATTACATAATTATATTAGTGCATAGCAATACTACTATACATAACCGTCCCACCTGTTTAATATATGGACTGATCGAGTGTAAAAAGATGTTTGAGTATCGTAAATGTGTTATATCACATAATAAAGATGTTCACCATCTTCTTAGAGCAATTTTTCTTAATTGAATAAATGATCACGTACTAGGAGTCAATTAGCATTAATGAATTGGCTTAGAAACTTAAAATGTTTTACAGTGGGTTTACCGAGTGAGGTTGGGCTATGAAGTTTTTTAAAATAACAAATTTCTAGATTTAACATTGAAATAAAATATATGAATTGCATTAAATATGTTTATTATTAATTAAATCAGGCCGTTCAACCCAATTAAATCACAATTGAATTGCTTTCCATTTTTCTTTAGCTAGTTGGTCTCATATATATGAAGGTTTAGATTACAAGCAATTTCATAATATTTACAAGACTAAATTATCACATTTTGGTTGTGCCAGTGGTGGAACCTGATTTAATCCGGTCAAATCAGAATGGGCAGTACCTCAAGTTTGATTAATGCCCAATTTGATTATAATAACACGGCTTCATATTCTATAGTTACCAATAAAATATAATATTACCAAATATTGTGCCGAAACGGTCACCACATTATAGAGGGTGTGAGAGAAACAAATAAAGGCTTGCTATTTAAAATAATATTATCTTCCTTTGTTTATTGAATGCTGGTATTAAGTTTATGCGGGTCGAGTCAGGTCGAGTCGGTCCGAGTTGGGTTGAATTTCTATCTGAACCGGACCCAACGTCCACAACTTCACCTTTTCTTCCTTAGTTTATGCGGCAAGCAAAAACGCCAGAAAAAACGTCCACAAATAAAGGCTTGCATGTTGAAAGTGAAACGATGCGTACTGCAATAGGGTATCCTTGCAAGAATATTCTATCAGAGTTAATCACTAGTAGGACCCTTTGCTTTTATATAATGGGCTAGAGGAGGGTTCCAGATTATGTTAAGACAAGGGGCTTTTCGTGGAATAAGCTCTTTGATGGATCTTTGTTTGGCTATATCGTTAACCAAATACATGATTTTCCAATGGATATGCTTAGCATTTTGCATAAATCCCCTAAACTTTCTCTGATTTCTTTCACACGATAACTCCCATAACGTGATTACAATGAAAAGCACTACTTTTGGTTTCTTTTTGCCGATTGGCTAAAAGAGATTGCATGTAGGAGTTGTCTTCGTGTGAAGTAGTTATTTGGAAGAGAGTATTGTGGTGGTGCTAGAGATTGGACCATGCGGACACAGATGTGAAGCTGCTGCTAATGTTTTAGATCTAGGAAAGTAGCCTCTGGAATTGCTGATAGCTGTTCCATTGAATTGAAGAGAGCTAGAAGATGAAGTTTGACCTTTGTTTGGAGGATAACCGTGCAACTTATAGCATTTATCAACTGTATGACCCATGATGCCACAATGGCTACACAAAGGTTTTTCTCTCCATCGACCTTATTGAACAACAGCCTGAGCTGAAGGAATCACTTGGGTAGCAAAAGTCATTGAATCCTCTAAAGATGTTTGGTTGGGAGCAATAGATCGCAGCCTCTCTTCTTGTATTACCAAGTTAAATGCCTTTGATACAACAGGCAAGGGATCAATCATCAAGTTCTGAGCAAGTACAGCTGAAACAGTCTCATTAAGGCCCATGAAAAATTGTATAACGTACTCCTGTTCTAGATAAGCTGTCTAAGTTTGCCTACCATCACAATGACAAACAGGAATGGGTTGAGAATTCTTCAATTCTAACCAAAGGGTTTTCAACCGAGTGTAATATTTATTTACATCTAAAGAACCCTGATTCAATAAACCAAGTTGTTGCTTAATTTGAAAAATTCTACGAGCATTACTATGACGAAAACGCTCATGGAGATCTGACCACATTGTTTTGGCAGAACCAAAATAAATCAAGCTATTTGCAATATCTTTAGTAACAGATTTTAGGAGCCAAGATTGTACCATGTTATCGCATCATGTCCATGCTCCAGCTAAGAGATCTTGAAGAGCTGGTTTGGGTATGGTTCCATCAATGAAGCCAAGTTTATTCTTTGCAGTGAGTGCCATCAACATCGAATGGCTCCAAGTATTGTAGTTTGATCTAGTAAGCTAGTGTGTAACAAAGATTAAGCCTGGGTGATCACTATTATGCATATAGAAAGGACTGCTATTATCTTCCATGGGTACTTCAATTGTTGAAGATGATGAATCAATAGATAAAGGAGTAAATCAAATGCCATGATTGTTTGTACCCCCGCAAGCCAAGGAGCAAGAGGAAAAAAAACCTAAAATAATGAGCTGGAGAGACGTCGCTCTGATACCATATTATAGAAAATGAAAGAGAATAAGGAAGAAGATGAAAAGAAGGAAAGAGATCACCATTAATTAAAAGCTCATCTACAATGCTTGGGTTTTCCCCCTTTTATACATTTAAAGAAGAAACAAAAAAGGCTGTCACGAGGACAGCTCAGCCATTGGAAGGAAAAATGTCTTGGCACAATTATAATAGATGTAGGCCAATGAAAATAAGCCCATGACATTTCTTGTCTTGTAAGACTGAACCAATACAATTCTTGAACTGGGTATTGTCATAAATATCATTAATCAGCCTGAATTGAGACAACTTCAATTTAAACACCATAATACAATTCTTGAACTGGGTAATATTACTAAATGAATTTGCTAAGGCTCAAAAAGGCACAACAAATAGTCAAATCATTGATGGGCCTAAACAGGGTTAACTTTCAGTTCTGTACCAGAATACAATTCTTGAACTGCGGTAAACTTCTTGAAGTTAAATATACGATATCTCCAATGCAGCTTCGGTAATGGCATACCAATAGCAAAGCAGTAAATCGAGACGATATCTCCAATCTGTACAGGAAGGATCAAAGTGATTCAAGCAAACGGAGGTTCCACTGATGAAACCTTCTCATTTCTTCATCAACGCTCTGCTACTGTTGGACACTTTGCAAAACCTTCTCATTCCATTGATGGAGGTTCCACTTCTTTATTGAGGATTTCTTGATCTGGTTGAAGACGCATGATGGACAATATTGTTGGGTCCCCAATCAACTTCACTTCCTGATGATATTTTGGAGACTGCATTGAAGAACAAAGAGAAATATACATAAAACTTCTTGAACAAAAACCTGCAAAGAACATATATAAGCGAAAAAAAAAAATTTATAGAAGAAGAGAAGATCTTTACCTATATTCATGGTTTTGTATCCAGAAGAAGCTTTAGGTGGTGGCTGAAGGATACGATAGCAAAGATGGAAATTTATAGTAGATGAAAAGGCACTGCGGTTAAATTCCTCATTAATGTTCATCACGGGTAAAATCTTAAAAGATTTGGAAGATACGTTTGTTTTTAATGAAAGATCTAGATTATACAAACTCTTAACTACAGATCACACATATGAGGTACCTTAATTAAGAATGACACACTGTCAAACTTTATAGTGCATTAATATTCCCATTAATGGATAAATTTTTATTTTCTACATTTATTTATATAATTAAATTTAAATAATATTAAAAATTTTTAATTATATTAAAATATGGCTGTACTGATATCATTTTTCATCTAATTTTTTAACACAAGGTCTCCTTAGCTACCTAACAAATATCGAAAGGCATCTCTACAGTTATGGAGGAAATGTTTTATATACAAAAAAATAATTTGAAGAATATTTAATTAAAGACAATCATGAATTATGGACCCATTTCAAGTAATGTTGTGTTGGGTATGAACACAAAATCTCCACTTCGGCTCATGGGCGGGACACCGCAACAAGTTGTAAGATTTACAACAGAATCTCACCAATAGCTTCAACCAGTATCTTTCGATTGGCCTCAACATGGCAATGAATTATAGCAACTGAAAACTCATAACAAACTATTAACCTCGAAATTTGGTTTTTGTTAACTAAAAGTTTTGCCAAAAAATTAATTGAAGGGCAACAATCCTTTTTTTTGTAGTGTTGCTGACTAAGTTAAGAATGAATTAATAACACTATTTTTATCAGTATTTTAAAAATCGAACCGGTGATCGAACCGGTAGAGATTCTGATTTTGGTTTAAAACTGGTGCTTCAACCGATATGAATTGTATCTCATTAAAAAAATTCATAACAAGATTTCTATATATAAAAACAAATTTAAAAATATAAAAACTATTAAAATACTAAAAAGATAGCAAAACAGGTTCAACCGGTCTGGTCCGACTCTCGGTACAGTGGTTGAACCGCTAAAACCCTCCAGTCAATCGGATTTTTACCATTTCCGGATTTTAAAGCAAAGCGAACAGTTTATAGTCCCCAGTTCTTGTTCAACCCGGTTGAACCGGCCAGGTCGGTTCAGTTTTTAAAAGACACTGTTTTATGTTAAATTAACATAATTTTGTCTTTTATTATATGTATTTTTGTATTCTAATTATACTTTGTTTTTGATATATAAATTTTGTATCAATGTCAGCACTATTAATTGGTGGAAAGTCATTAAGCGAAAATCCTAAGTGTAAATATAACTCAATGATAATAATCACAATCAATATATTTTCATCGTTTAGAGCTTCCTCTTCTATCCAGCCATTCTAGGCTCCCATCCTGACCATCCAAAGAATTTAACAAAGAATCAAACCATTAATTGGCCTGAACTCGGGAGAGTTATAGGAGAAAAGAATATATTCATTATTCATCACTCTAAGATATCAGGTGCTTGAGAAAATTCTATGAAAATTTAAAGCTTGAAAGTATGTTGATTTTTCATGGAATAGCAATGCAAATTAACCAATGTATAAAACTCTACGCAAGTGTTTGTGAACTGATTTATTCAGGCAAAATGTGAAGAGAGTTTCTTTGATTGTTCTGCTCCAACATGCTTCATCGTAAAGCTTGGACGGAAGATAAGAAGAGAAGATCACCTGATCAGATTGCTTCTAGTTTGAAATTCCTTGTTCTAGACATGAATTAATTAGTTGGATACAAGACGCAGTGCTGAACATGAATGGATCAAAATCTACCCCAATGTCAGTGAAGTTTTGGGACATTAATGAAAGAAAGTTGTTTCGTCTCTCGTGACAGAAACATCCTAGGATCAAAAAATTTCAACAAAGAATCAAACCATTGATCGGCCTGAACTTGGTACATATAAAGAAGAGAATTGCATTTGATTGTTCTTTGTCAGATATCAGTTGCTTGAGAAATTTCTAAGAAATTAAATTACAGTTTGAAGATTTTAGCTTAATTTCATGGAATTACAGAGGCAAACCAATGAATCAAATCAACCATGAGACAGACATGTCTTCTCTCCAAATATGAAGCAATTTAAGTCTTTGTGATAAACTGATTCAAGCAAAATCTGTGGAGACTTCCTTTGATTCTTCACCTCCAACATGCTTCGTCTTCTAGCAAAGATCATCTGAGACTGATTGTGCCTTAATCTGGTTGAGGATATATTCAAGATACCCCTTCTACCCAATTTTCTGTCAAGGTTTTTGGGTAATACATTAATGGCACAAGCAGCAGCAATAAGATCACCTTCCTCTTTTTTTTTCTTTATCAAAGGGGAATGGTGGTCTGTTGTGAGGAGAGGTATATGACATCTACGCAAGAAGTTTCAGATGACAATCAAATTTTGTAAAATTGGCAGGAAGAAAATGATTCCATCTTTTGTGCTCGTGAATCAATTTAAGAAAAATTCTAAGATGAAGCCAGTTCCAAGTTTTGGGAGCCTGGAATATTAGGCTTATCATGAATAGTCGGGACCCTTTTACGAACACCCCTATTTCAACTAGTGCTGCAAGATGGTACCTGCAAGTGGTTATTATTGAGGATTTCCTGATCTGGTTGAAAAAACAAAATTCCAAATTGTAAGGGTCCCCTATCAACCTGACTTTGAGTAGAGTATTTCGAAACTGCAGCATTAAAGGAGAAAAAGAGTAGTCATAAAATTGCCTGAAAAGAATTTCAATAAGCGAAATTGGAAGAAATAAAAAAATCAAAAAAAGAAGAGCAGACCTAATTTATCCCTGGTTTTGACTCCCATCTGAGACGGACTTCCAAATGTGCCCTTGAAGTGTGAGGCTAAGAAGAAGATTGCCCAACTTTATAGTAGACGAAAAGGCACTGATTTATGGCTCATTAATTGTATAAAATCTCTTAAAGATCATGCCTTAAATGAATGGGATTCTTTACAATATTCCTAGAGATTACACCTGGAAATTTTGCTGAAATAATGCACATTCAGTGGTTCAACCTGTTTAACCAGGTTCAAGTAGTGGTTGTACCAGGTGTGAGTTGTTCTCATTAAAAAAACTCATAGATTTCTATATTAAAAAAAAGGTTTTAAAATACAACAACTATTGAAAGTGGAAAAAACATTATCCAAAATACAATCTAATGTTTACATATAAAATATATTTAACTAGATCGGTTCATCATTTTCGGAATTTTGTTAATGTCTAAAATTAATTTGAACAGTTAGGGCCAATCTTAGTTAGACCAGTTCAACCGGTTTGGTCTGTTTAACGGCTCAGCGGTTGAACCATTAAAACCGGCCAGCTCATCTGGCTTTTAACTTTTTGTGGGATTTTAAGTAAAGCGAACTGCTTGAATCCCCGATTCCAGTTGAACCCGATCAAACCAGCAGAGTCGGTTCGATTTTTAAAACACTGTAAAATAGTAGAAAAAATAAGTTTGGTGCCACTCCTAGAAGGAGAGTAACTTTCCCATTGGTACAATACTACTGTGCTGATTACTCTCTTAATCAAGTTCAGATTACAATTTATACGAATACCATTCTGGGTAAAAGTCAACTTCTGAGTAGCGCGTCTTTCTTTTGTTCTTTCATCTATCATACATGGCTTACCTAGATCAGGACGCCCTAACTGATTTAAATTTTGAAGAAAATAAAACCAAAATGATCATTGTATATCAACCTATTTACTCTGATGTTAATCAAGATGCTAATTAATTTGAGTTACTATTTAGTGATTCCATTAGTTTTATTTTGAAAACCTAAAGGAAGCAGTAAATCTAAAACAAAACTATAGTGACATTGGAGGTTTTGTACTAGAAGACAAGAGAGATTTAGAAATCCCAAAAGGATAAGTAAAATCTAAACTAAAGTGATTGTGTAAAGAATATTAAGGAAACAGGAAGAATAAAGCAAATGTACTAAAACGTAGATGTGGAGATTGTCTTTCCATATAAGACATTATTCTTCAAGGTTTATAAATTAGGTCAATTGTAGCAAAATTTAGAGTGGGAAGAATTGAAACACTCGGATGACTTGAAAAATGATAAATAAGGTGCAGGTCACTATAGGCTGAAGTTGGTCAAGATCAACTAATAATTATGACCATTATCAAGCCATTCTTACTCGTACTTCTCTCCCCTTCTATTTTATACACCTGCTATTTAGCAAATGTAGTGGAGATCTTATTCAAGCCTGCTCTTTGGCAAATGTTGTGTAAATCTTATTTTTCTAAGTTTATTTTGATCTTGTTTTTTTATCATATTAAACGATATGGCTTGTTAATTAGTACCCAATGTTTAATTAATTAACAGTTTGAAGGGAGATTATGCAAGTTAACATTTTTTGTTATGGGCTGTTAACTCATTTGCATGTTAAATTAATTATGTGACTAAGTATTTATATGGGTTTTTATAACCTATGATCCAATAGAGCACCCATCCTCCTTCCCACATCAGCAATTCGAGGGCGGTTTTGAGTAAAATAAATATTTATAGTGAAATATATGGTACCTTGAGCCATGTAATTTTTTATTTTTCTATTAAATTCTTGAACCGGTAGATTTATTCTTGAACTGATTTGCCATGGATTTTCAAAAATACAACAAACAAATAAATAAATAAACTAAACTAAAAAAAAAAATATATATATATATATATACTTATATATATTGTAATCATTGATCAGTCTGAACTGGATCAGTTTCAATTTCTATACCAGAATACAATTTTTGAATGAATTTGCCAAGGATTCAAAAGATACAACAAACAGTCAATTGATGAATGGATCGGCTATAATTCTTCATTAATGTTCATCATGCATGAAATCTTAAAAGATTTGGAAGAAGTGTTTGTCTTAAATAAAAGAAATTTTGTAAAATCTTAAAGATCGCAGAAATTAATGAAGAGCCTTAATTAACAATGACAAACTTTATAATCCATTAATCAATTCTCCTTCTCCCCCATGATGTTAATATTCGCATTTCTGTTTCATTTTATGATGAATGAAATTTTCATTCCTAAAGGGATTGCCAAATGCAAAACTAGATAAACGATAAAAAATGAAGACTAACCGGCCGTACCGAACTGGTTCTAGTTTGGGTTAACTCACTTAAATATTAGAAAAAATAAAATTATATAAAATATATCTAATTTTTTAATTATATCAAAATTAATGAATATAATTTTATAAAAAAAATTGCAACTAATTGTTTTAAGAAAAATGTACAGAGGATATTCCGTAAACTATGTAGATAAAATGTGCAGAGGATATTCCACTAATAAAATGTATTTAAACTTGTAGAAGCTTGCTGTCAGCAGCTGCCTTGAGAAAATTATAACAAGTAATTGTAAAAGAATTCAGCGGGTCAGTTGTTTCATGATGAATTTCAATAAAGATATAAAATGGAACCAAAAACCGTTGGATATTAGTTGGGAACTGAGGAAGATGCATGGTAAGGAAATGAACTCATATTTCGTTTAGAGCTTCCTCTTCTGCCTAGCTGCATTCTCAGCTACTCATGATTAAACAGACAAAAATTATTCAGCCTGACCATCCAAAGAATTCAACAAAGAATGAAACCATTAATTGCCCAGATTATATTTCACTATTCTTCTCCGTAAGATATCAGCTGCTTCAGAAAATTCTAAGAAATGTACAGCTTGGATGTATATAGTCTGTTTTTTTTCCAAGGAATACCAGGGCAAATCAATAAATCAAAATCTATGCAAGCTTTTGTGAACTGATTCAAGAAAAAATTTAGGAGAATTCATTTAGGAGATATATTGCAATAGATGATCACTCTGATCAGATTGCTTCTAGTTTGAGGATCCCTTGATCTGGTTGAAAGTAGATACAGGATGCAGTGGTGCACATGGATGGGCCAGATCTACCCCAATTTCTTTTTGAGTTTTTGGATAATACATTAATGGAAGAAAGACTTAGTTGTTTCGTCAGTCGTGACTGAATATCCAAGGATCCAAAAAAATTCAACAAAGAATCAAACCATTGGTCGGCCTGAATTCGGTACAAAAATAGAAGAGAGATATTTAATTGTTCTTCTTTGTCAGATATCAGCTTGAGAAAAGTCTGAGAAATTTACAGCTTGAAGCATGCTGCAGCATGTTATCATGGCACAAGAATCAAACCAATGAATCAAATCTACCATGAGAAAGACATGTCTTCTCTCCAGATATGAGGCCAATCTAAGTCTTTGTGATCAACTGATTCAAGCAAAATCTGAGGAGACTTCCTTCGATTCTTCTGCTCCAACTTGCACCAGCTTCAACCTATGGTGGAAGCTAGTGATAGCAGATTAATTACCTGAGACTGATTGTGCATTGAGGATTCCTTAATCAGCTGGCTGAGGATATATTCAAGATACTCTTTGGTGGATACCCAATCTACCCAATTTTCTGTTCAGGTTTTTGGGTAATACATCAATGGGCCAAGAACCAGCGAGAACGTCACCTTCTGTTTTTTTCCTTTATCAAAGGGGAATGCAGGTCGGTCGCGAGGAGAGGCACATGACATCTGCGCAGGAGGTTTCAGATGACGATCAAAATTTTAAATTTGGCAGCAAGAATATGACTCCATCTTTTTTACTCATGAATCAATGTAAGAAAAATTCTATGAAACAGCTATCCCCAAGTTTTGGGAGCCTGGAATATAAGACTTACCGTGAACAGCCAGGACCCTTCTGCAAATATCCTAAACCTACAAGTGTACGTTGCAAGATAGTACCTGCAAATGGTTATTGTTGAGGATTTCTTGATCAGGTTGAAGAAACAAATTTCCACATTGTAAGGGTCCCCAATCAATCTCATTTTGACGGGAGTATTTTGAAACTGCAATATTGAAGAAGAAAAAGAGTAATCGTGATGATATTGCTTGAACAATAAACTTCAAGAAGCAAAAATGAAAGAAAGAAAAAAAAAAAGCAATCAAAAAAGAAGAGCAGATGCTTACCTTTATCCATGGTTTTGTGTCCCAATATCTGAGGGAAACTTCGAAATGCGAGGCTAAGAATGCCTATTGAAGTTTATACCAAAGAAGAAGATTGCCCAAATTTATAGCAGACGAAAAGGCACTGATTTCTAGCTCATTAATTAATTGCATACAATCTCTTATAGATCATGCTTTAAACGAATGGGATTACTTAGAATCTCGTAGATTTAAGCAGGATTATTTTCAGAAATAAGGCACATTTAGTGGCAGCGAGCCATTTTTTTAACACCGTTTACATAATTTAGTAAAATAGTAGAAAATTTAAGTTTGGTGCAATTGTTTGGAGAAGAGTAAATTTTCCCATTAGTATAATACTACTAAGTTGATTACTCTCATAATCAAGTTCAGATTACAATTTACACGAAATACTTTTCTGAGTAAAACCCAACTCCTGACTAGCTCGTCTTTCTTTTGTTCTTTCATCTGTCTTACATGGCTTACCTGGATCAGGTTGCCCTAATTGATCTAAATTTTGAAGTGAGGAAAACTAAATTGAGTATTGTATATCGACTTACTTTTTGTCAGTTGATAGAGTTGTTAGATTGAGTTACTATTTAGTGACTCCAAGAGTTTTATTTAGAAAACTTATTGCGAGCAGCAAAATCTAAAATAAACCTATAGTCACATTGGAGGTTTCGTATTAGAAGACAAGAGGGATTTAGAAAACCTGTAGAGAGTAGTAAAATCTAAAATAAACCTATTGTACATTGGAGGTTTTATATTAGAAGACAAGGGATTTATAAAACCTCTAGGGAGCAGTAAAATCTAAAATAAATCGATTGTGTTAAGTACATTAAGGTAACTAGAAGAAATAAACCAAATGAACCAAAACAAAATGTGAAGAAGAAATAAACCAAATATTTAACCAGAAGACTTTTTACGCATGCTTAAACCAAATGTTTACGAATAATTTAGAAGATAAACCAGAGGATTAACCAAGACCAACTACGGCTGAAAATAAACTGAAGACTAACCTCGAAGAAGTCGAGGGCAGGATAGCTCTAGATTCTAGTGTCGTCCAGTGATTTCAGATTTGACAGCTTCTGTTGACGGATTTTGGCAAAACAATTCGGAGATAAAGAAAATGGTAGTCGCGGGGACAAAACCAGCGCATAGGCAAGAGCGAAAAACACTTTTGCTCAATTAAGAAGAAAAACCTTCATCAGCGATTGATAAGTCATACAAAAAAGAGTAATGCTATGCGTACTGCAGCAGTACGCATAAATTGCGTACTGCTTACGTGGATGGCTTACGTGCCCGTCCACGTAAGCCGCTGAGTCGACATCTAAAAAAAGGGGTCTAGTTCGACCCCGTTTTTCTTTTTTCTCTCTCTCGCTTCCTCTCCCCCGTATCACTCTCCCTCTCCCAAAAATCGCTCTCCCTCTCCCCCAAATCTCTCTTGCCCTCACCTCTGCCGCCCGCGGCGGCGGCCTCGCCCTCCCCACAGCCTCCCGCGGCGGCGGCCTCGCCCTCCCCACAGCCTCCCGCGGCGGCGGCCTCGCCCTCCCACAGCCTCCCAGCGGCGGCGCGGCTCGCCCTCCCACAGCCTCCCGGCGGCGGCGTCGCCCCTCCCCACAGCCTCCCGCGGCGGCCCGCCCCGCCTCGCCTCAGCCTTCCGCGGCGGCCCCGCCCTCGCCTCAGCCTTCCGCAGCGGCCCCGCCCTCGCCTCAGCCTTCTGTGGCGGCCCCGCCCTCGCCTCAGCCTCCCGCGGCGGCCTCGCCCCCGCCTCAGCCTCCTGTGGCAGTCCCGCCCGCGGGAGGTTGAGGCTTCTCGGGAGGCTGAGGCTTCTCGGGAGGCTGAGGCAAGGGCGGGGCTGCCGATTTCAGAATTCAGAATTCAGGCCGGTTGTTTCTCCAGTTCGTTAAGTCGCCATGATGGCCCAGTTTCTTTTTACAGGCCATCACTCACGACTCCGTTCCGAGCTTGTCTTCGCTCCTTCCCCATTTCTGCTCTCCCCGGCTAGAAAAAGGGGAACGAGAGGAGGAAAAGTGAAGAACCCTCCCCCACAAACACCACATCAGAACAAATTCAGAGTTCGCAAAATACACATATAGGCAACAAAAAATTCCATTGACGCATGCTTCAAAAAACATAAGCACAAAATAAAGCTGCTTTCTGCAGCTCTGCTATTCTTCCGTGAGTTCGTTGTTTGGTGATACTGTTAAGTCCTTTCTACACTGTTTAAAGAAGGTAAGAAGAGAAGAAAATTATAGATGTGTTAAAAGCATAGGTGAATTTCTTCGGCTTCTCTTCTCCCTCGGCCTGGCTTCAGCCTCCCACGGCGGCCCCGCCGGCGGGAGGCTGAGGCGAGGGCGAGGCGAGGGAGAGCGATTTGGGGGAGAGGGAGAGCGATTTGGGGGAGACGGAGAGCGATACGGGGGAGAGAGGAAGCGAGAGAGAGAAAAAAGAAAAACGGGGTCGAACCAGACCCCGTTTTTTTAGATGTCGACTCAGCGGCTTACGTGGACGGGCACGTAAGCCATCCACGTAAGCAGTACGCAATTTATGCGTACTGCTGCAGTACGCATAGCATTACTCTACAAAAAACCACAGGAGGAATAGCTTTTACCGACGATTGATTTCTTTAAGTCGTCCTTGCCAACAGTTTTAGAGAAATCGCCAAAGAAGACGCTTTTACAGCGGCGGGTTTAACTTACAATCGGCAGTATAGCCCCACTTTCTACTAGTGTTTGAAATGGTGACATTAAAATTGAATTTAAAAAATATTTCAATATGTCAAAGGTTAGTAAAAAGATATTTGAGTATCGAAATTGTGTTATATCACATAATAAAGATGTTCACCATCTTCTTAGGGCAATTTTTCTTAATTGAATAAATGACCACGTACTAGGAGTCAATTAGCATTATTGAGTTGGCTTAGAAACTTAAAAATATTTAGAGTGGGTTTACCAAGTGAGGTTGGGCTATGAAGTTTTTTAAAATAACAAATTTCTAGATTCTATATTTTCTTCTTTCTCATTAGACAACCAAGTTACCTCAATCTGGCTAGAGTAACTGTTCCCTCTGTTTCTTAATGAAATTGTTTGTGTTTATGTAGTTTTTCTCTAGTACCAACTTCTATATGGCTTCCACTATCTTGGATCTTCCACAACATCTCTTGGCCCACATTGCTAAACATGTGGATGAGATCATAGACTTTGTATTTGTTCTAGCTGTATGTCTAGATTGGAAATTGCTTACCACCTTAGAAAACTACTCCTCGTTAGACCTTAATTGGAAGAGTAGTGATTCGGGCACAGCCGTTGTGGGCTCTTACATATGATTTAAATAATATATTTCTTAATTTTGCAAAATATATTATTTAAATCATCTGTGAGAGCGGCTGTGCCCGAATCATTATTCTAATTGGAAAATATAACTAGAAAAATGGGTTTAGGGAAGACTCTGTTGTCCTCAGGTTCCTCAATCCTTGCACATTGGAGGTTTAGGGCAACCCATGCCAGAGCTCTGGTGTAAGAAAATCGTAGGATATCCACCCATCGGTAGTTGGTTACTATTGAAGAGGAATTAGAGATTATTTTTTTTAATTAAAAGGAAGATGATTGCTATTTAAAGAAGAGAAATGTAGTTTAGGATATTTAAGCCCATTGTTCATGCAATCATCTACTAATAGATTTTTCAAAAGATGAGGTACCACATTCGTCCAAAGGCTAATATTTGAGTTTCCCGAGCCAGCCATCTTTTATCCCTCTTTTGCAAGCCTATCCGTGGAGTTAGTTTCCCTGAAAGCATGTTGAAGGTGAAACGATGGGTACTGCTATTGGATATCCTTGCAAGAATCTATCAGGAGTTAATCACTAGTGCCACACTGCTATCTGATTTATAGCCGTAATTTCCAACATGGAATTCCCCTCGATAATGACCTGTGAAGTGGGAAAATAACAATGAAGCAATGATAAAAACAAGTAGAAGGACATGTAACTCGGCTTCATTGTTTTTTTTTTTTCTTTGGGGAGGGGCAAGCGGAAATCTAGAGTGAGTGGCCTTGTTTACAATGGATAATTAAACGCCCCCACCCTCCTCCCTCCGCCTCTCCAACCAGTTGTATTTTTATCTAAAACGTTGGACCATTTTCTTTTATGTAATGGGCTAGAGGAGGGTTCCAGATTATGTTAAGACAAGGGGCTTTTGGTGGAATAAGCTCTTTGATGGATCTTTGTTTGGCTATATATGATTTTCCAATGGATATGCTTAGCATTTTGCATAACACCCCTAACATATCTCTGATTACAATGAAAAGCACTACTTTTGGTTTCTTTTTACCCACTGGGTAAAAGAGATTGCATGTAGGAGTTGTCTTGATGTGAAGTAGTTATTTGGAAGAGAGTATTGTGGTGGTGCTAGAGATTGGACCATGCGGGCGTAGGGATATACCAGAAAAACTTGTACTGTAATTGTATCCTAAGATCCCGCCTAAGCAATATGTCGCTCGTGGGAAGACAATCATGCAAGATCTTCCATAAGCGATTTATGGGACCAAATTTACATATATTCTTCATGAGTTAGAAGTATGTGTGCATCCCATGGTATGTATTTTTTTATTGAGAAAGTTTCATCCTAATTTAGGGACCATATTGGATGATCCAATTTGGTCATTAATCTGGCTGCTTGAATTATAACATTTGCTAAGTTTGTTGGCCAGAGGCACTACGAAACGCGTGTTTTGATTTGGTTGTCCTCATTTTCTATAATAGCACTTGCCTTATCTCTTGGGTGCACTGGCCCAATTAATTTACGAGGAAGATTAGCTAAAGGGATGTCAAAATTAGGGAACCCGCAGTACATGTCATTCCATAGAGAAATCTCCTTATCATTTCCTACAATTGGTATTTTAGGAATTTTGTGAAAATGCTAAGGAGAGGGTGCACTTGTTTCCATAAAATGGATTCACCATATTTTCTTTTTAAGCTATCTCATGGATAGAGGATCTTAATCCGTTAAGAAGAATGCAAAAAAAAAAAAAAAAAAACTTTTCCCTCAATATTCTTTTCGATTCATGTACAGATGTATCAATTTGCCTCTATGGTATATGTGGAAGAAGTTAAACATATAATAGTCAACTCATCTTCAAGTCCCTCTAAAGGAGATTGCATAACCCTGGCTATTTGTTATCCTTCCTTTAAAATAGTAGTAGTTATTACTCTAAAAGATTTAATATACTATAAATTTGGAATTTTTGATTGAGTTCAAAATCGGAGCCCATATAATTTGGGTGGCTGCCTTCTCTACCCACGGCTATTGGTGAAAACGATGGATGGAAATTATACCAAAAATATTTTATTGAATTATGAAGAGATCTCGTAGTTGTTGATAGGAAAATGTATATTGCTTTAAAACCAAGATATTCTTGGGGGTGTAGAGAGAGTGGAAGACTCAATATTATAAGCGGACTTATAATTTCCACAGGTTGTCTTTCCATAGAAGATATTATTCTTCAAGGTTTATAAATTAGGTAATTTCAGCCAAATCTGGAGTGGGAAGCATTGAAAGAATTGGGTGACTATTCTTTGTTTGTGGGACAAAGCACTTCATTTGCCTTACTAATGGTGTCACAATTAGGCTGTTAGTTGAGAAGAAATTGCATCTATTTGACAAATGATAACTTAGGAGACAAGACACTATAGATTGAAGTTGATCATGAACTAAGAGTCTACAGTTTTGAGGATGGAAGTATTCAAGACCATCATCAAGGCATCTTGCTCATACTACTCTCCCCTTCTGTGGTTCACACCTGCTCTTTAGCAAATGTAGTGTACGTATTATTCAATCCTTCTCTTCGGCAAATGTGGTATAAGTCTTATTTTTCTAAGTTTGCTTTGGCCTTTTTTTTATCATATGAATAGATATGGCTCGCAAATTAGTAGCCAATATTTAATTAATTAACATTTTGATGGGAGGGGATCGAAATGAGGAGTTTTTGTTATGGGCGGTTAATTACTCTTTTAGATATTAAATTATGTGGCTATGATTTTATATGGGATTTTTTATAACCTATGATCCGATAGAGCACTCATCCCCCTTCCCACACCTGCAATTCAAGGGCAGTTTTGAGTAAAATAAATATTTATTGTGAAACATGTACCTTGAACCATGTGTTTTTTATTTTTCTCTTAAATATATGTAATCTATAGTTGATGCTTTTTATTTTAATTAGTATTATTTTCAAACTTGTGTACGTAAGTCCTCTTTGATATCTTTAACTAAATCAAATCAATCGATAATTTGGTCGGTTAAATATCATTTATATGTATAAGTTCCTTGTGATCTAATTAGTTTGTATATCTATATTTATACTTTATTTAACTACATCATATGTCTACAGGGTCAAAGTGGGCATTGGTGGAAAGCTAACTCTATACTGCCATATTTAACACCACCCAATAACTTATGTAAATAAAGGAGAATCCATAGATGTTATCTTCATGTTTGTTGTGTAATGTTTGAAAAGCTCTGGTAACATCTAAAGATGTCCCTCGTTTCAACTCCTTCACCATGAGTTTCTCTAAGATACTCCAAGACAATTGAGTAGCTAGGATACATTGACCATCAAGATGACTTTACACTGAGGTGTATTCCATAATGACAAATCCAATAAATGAAGATCTTTTCTGCTCCACTAATCTTTAACCGGTAGTAATCAATATCTGTGCTATCGATCTGCTCATGTGGCTGTAGTGGAGCGAATCCACGAAGGACTGACGACCATATGATATCCGATAAAACATACACTACAATATATACCACAATACATATTACGATATCACTTACAAAACCACAACATACATGATAGTACCACAAACAAGTATAATAACATCCAAATTCACATATTCATAGAACCACAAAACGTACTAAAATACCAAAAATACATTATAAAGTACCACAAACCTTCTGCCTTCCTTCTTCCTCGGCGACGGGGCTGCCACCGGTATCATCAGCAGGCGGAGACGGCGGTACCACACTGATTTGCGGCGGAGCAGATGGCCCAGACATTACCAAACGGATCCTTGACCTTCCCAAAACGACTCCCACAACAGAGCCCTCCTTCGCCTTCACCGATCTTCCTCTCAACGACGGCGCCGGCCTTTACAGCGTTCGCGAAAGCCGCTTCCACGTCCTCTGTTTGCAGGCAAAAGCAGCCACAGCATCTGTATATATATTCCAGACATGGGTCTTATATAAAATGATTCTGAATCCAGTAATTGAGAAGGTTTTGATTCGAAACGAATTAATTTTGAGGCATATATACATACCCGGTTGAGCAGTTCTGTGACTCGTTGCAGAGGATGAAAACAGAGCTTCCGATCTTGAGCTCGCTGCAGAGGAAGTGAGGGATTTGAGCTCGTTTCAGCTCTTCGGCGCCGAAAGCGGATTTGTAGAAGGAAATGGCTTCCTCGGCTTTGGAACCCGGAACGCAGATTTGACACTTGAGCTCCATGGCGCTTGGACTGTACTTTTAGACTCTGAAGATGGGAATTTGGATTAATTACTTCACGCTTAACCCAGATATATATAAAAGCCAAAGGCTGGGTAGAGTGATGATTCGTGCACTTAACCAGTGCCCGAGTCGGGCACCGGTTGTCTCACATAGTATTAAAATATTTTATTTCTTGAAATACGAAAAAAATAATATTTTAATGTTATGTGAGACAACCAGTGCAATATAAAACCCAAATACTGGTATTAGACCTAGTTATAAGCGCCAGTCTTGGGTGGTCCATGGTTTAGATTTCTTTATAATGTTATGTGAAGCTAAAAGTTAAAAGTGTTAATAGTGATAGACCATAGTATACTCTATCAATACTGTATCTATGTATTCTAATTACTCTAGAAGACAACATTATTGAAAAGGTAGCAATATATGTATAATACACTAATTTGGTTAAGATATTGAAGATCGTGTTTTGAATGAAAAGGACTATACTTGGGATTTGTGAGATTACATGAGGTAACTTTAATTAATATTAGTGACATGTGAGATTAATTATATAAATAAGGCCTAGTGGGACGAGTCCGGTGGTGCGATCAAGAGAGTCGACCTGACCCGACTAGAACTTTCAAGAAAGAAAAAAGTTGTGGGCACATCCAAATTGATTTGTCTTCAAGCTCTGGATGGGCTAGACGGTTGTTTACTACCATTGTCCTCGTCTTCTTCACTGTCATCATCTTCAGTTATCAAACTTCAGTTCATGAACCAGACCACTGGTGTAATCTGGTCTAACCCGGTTTGACTAAACTAAAATTCTTACTAGTTTAATGACGGATTTGGGTTTTTAAAATACAAATAAAAAATAATTAAATAGTCATCACCATTTTTAATGTTCCATTCGTTCACCTCTATTTAATGAAAATTCTCTAAGTACCAGCTTATTATATGTAATATAAAACTGAAATACACATACAATTAAAATTCACTTTATTAACGTGGGGACCACTGAGTAAGGGCTCTAACTAAGATTCCCTGGCCAAATGCCTACTACTTTATTGCAGGTGGGAAAGACGGAGGGGGGCAGCTTTCTCAATCGGTCAAAAGACTTTATCAAGGTCCTCATCTGTTGTCCTTATCTGCTGCTCGAAACACTGTTTAATAATGTCATGCACCTTGGTCGTGGAGATGGCAGCAGTCAGTCAAAGAGGCGGCCTGCTCTGCTTTCACTGCAGATTATCTATTATGATCAATGTAATATCTTTCCTTTATAAACCATTTTCAGAGTATACAAGCGCGAGGTTCTTGATGTTTGGAATGGGGAAGGAACAGGTTAACTGAATACACACGTTGTTGAATACAGACCAGGGAGACACTGCAATGATCCAAATGTAAACAGAGTGGATCTCATAAATCCGGTCGGGGATTAAAATATGGGGTGAGTAAATGCAAATAACTCTAAAATCATCTGAACCAGGGGACACTGCATGCTTTGGAGTTCGGACCCACAGTATAGAAAAATGGAGGGACGTGATAAACGACGAGCACTGGTGCTATGCCCTTTTTCTGTTGGACTTTGATCTTTTATTGCACGTCACTTCTCGCTCTCGCTCTCTGTGCTCTCTCTCATCTGCTCTCTATCATTCTCTCTCTCACTCTCTCTCTCATCTGCTCTCTCTCATCTGCTCTCTCATCTGCTCTCTCTCTCATCTGCTCTCTCTCTCTCATTGCTCTCTCTCTCATCTGCTCTCTCTCTCTCATCACTCCTCTCATTTGCTCTCTCATTTGCTCTCTCATTTGCTCTCTCTCATTTGCTCTCTCTCATTTGCTCTCTCTTAGCAGGTGTTTGTCTGTCCTTTCTAAAGTGTCACTTACTGCGACATCAAAGATTCAATAATGAACTACCTACCAAAGGAAATATCTACCCACCTTTTACGATTCAGAAAGAAACCACTCAATTTACCACACAAGCAAACATCGCCTTGAATACGACTGCCTGCCCGCTTTTAATCATTTTAAATAGACTTGAATACTCAGATGGAGCTCATTGCGCACAGAGAGGGAGAGAAGGAGAAGACTGAAACCAGAATGAGCAGCAACGAAGGAGGTGATCATGAGACATGGGTGGAGGATCTGAAACAGAAATTTGAAAACTTGGGTACTAGAAAGGAGAAGAGCATGGAACCTCCGCCGACCATCCACAGGGTTCCCCACATCATCCGGAGAGGCGACGAAGGCGCATACGAGCCGGAGATCATCTCCATCGGTCCCTATCACCGGAGAAACCCCAGGCTGCAAGCCATGGAGACCCATAAATGGCAGTACCTGCACTCCTTCTGCGCCCGGTTCGACCACGTGAGCTTGGAAGAAACTATTCTACCCAAAGCTCTGGAGCTCAAAGACAGAGCACGGAGATGCTACTCATCGGACATCAGCTCTATCGACGACAAGAAGTTCGTGGAAATGCTTCTTCTCGATTCTTGCTTCATACTCGAGCTTTTCCTCAAATCCCATGACAGAGTACCGAGGAAGGTCATGACCGAGAGTACTACTACAGACCCCATATTCGGTCACTGTACACAGTGGGTCGTGCGATGCGTGGCTAGAGATTTGCTCCTTGCAGAGAACCAGCTCCCCTTCTTCGTCCTCCAGGACTTTGCTAAACTGGGTTGTAGCAAACAGCCGCTTTGTGTGACTGATCTGGCCATGAACTTCTTCAAAGATCAGTACCTCGCCATCCGCCAGACTGGAGTATCTCAACCTTCTGGAATAGAAGCCAAGAATGAATATGAACTCCACCATTTGCTTCATCTGATTCATACCCACTTCGTCCCACCTCCGCCTCCACCCTACACCAAGAACAACAGCAAGAAGATCTCATGGAACCCCTCCAAATCCCCTCTTCCTAGCTTCAACAGGAGAAATCAACCAGAAGATACCCAGTTTCAGGAGATCAGCCCCCTAACCCCCCTAACCCCCCTCCCCACAGTCCCCCGAGCTCAGCGGCTCCAGGACTCCGGCATCACCTTCAAGAAAGGCAAAGGTAAAAAATTTTGTCTTTATATGAGTAGAACAGATCTTCCTAACTTGATTCAGCTGGTTATTTTTGATAGACCTCTGACCAAATTTTGTATGTAAGCGGATGTTCATATATGTGTCTACACGTAAAAATCTTTCTATTAGAAATTAGTCCCTCATAAAAATACATGAAAATATATGTGTCTACAGGAAAAAATTTCCTGGACATCAAATTCAACTTCGAGGAGGGAGTGATGGAAATCCCCCACTTTGTGGTGGATCACTACACCAACACCTTCCTCCGCAACCTCATCGCCTTCGAGCAGTGTTACCCTCCCTCTGGGAAGTGCTTCACCATGTACTCAGCCTTCATGGACTTTGTAGTGAACACCGACAAGGACGTGGAGATACTCCACCAGGACGGGATACTGGACCACGGACTCGGGAGCGAGCAAGACATTGCCCTGCTGTTCAACCAGCTCTGCAAGGGGCTGATCGTGGAACCGAAGAAGGATGACAAGTACCTTCTCCTGGTCCACGACGTGATTCGTTACTCCAACATTCCATGGAACCAGTGGCGGGCGAAGCTGAACAGAGATTACTTTGGGAATCCATGGGCGGTCATTTCTGTGACAGCGGCTGTTGTGGCACTTTCCCTCACCTTCGTCAACTCTTTCTTTAGCATCTATAGGTATTATCATCCTTCTCCTTGAATTCTGCATCTTCATCAACCCTGCTGGCCTTTCCCCTATGTAAAAATTTATTTCTAGTAGGTCTTTTGTGAAAGAATAGACAGTACTAGTCTATATATGAAGATCTTCATATGTATGTGTTCTGTAAAAATTTCAATTCTCAAAGTCTGAGAGAAAATAGGACTCTAGTGTTTGGGTTACTTTAGTGAATATATATTGGCTAGAATGTTTTTTGAACGTTTCTCAGTCATTTTGATCTGGTTTTGTGATCTGTCTGAGAGTCGTGTGTGTATATCCCTTCTAAAGTTCTGGGTTGTCTTGGACGGACTCCAAAGTCTTTATCTTTTTTTTGGTTGATTTGTGTTCGTGTGTATACTGTTTGCTTTAAATCTATTTCTATGCTATTTTTGAGAATGTTTATATTAATTGTCATCGATAAGTTCCAACATTAATATATAGCTAATATAATTCAGAGTTAATTAGTTCAGTTGAGTTGCAGCCGAGTTTCCATTAGTGCTTCAGCATGTATATATGACATGTTAATCAGGATTAGTTTGATCGTTGAGACATAAATGCTTGAGAAATTAGCTAGCTTTCGGATTAGAGCTTCAATAATGTGCCTGAGTCCAGTTCATTCTCCACTAGCGTCAATGACGAGCAGCTTATTCCATGTGAGGGGCCGTCCTCAAGGCTGAGCACGGTGCGCCTGACATTACTCTTGTCCTTTTGTTGAGTCGCATGATAATATCACATTGGGCCGGAAGAACTTTTTCTCTAAAGGGGGTGACTCTACTTTCTAATTTTATAACCTAAAGAGAGCGACTCGGCCTTTTACCCTATCTATCACCGTCTAATTAGTAAGAATTGATCGTGGTATTAATTTGCAAACTTAGGTAGTTATGTAAATATATGTGTTTTGAATTAAAGAATTCGAACAAAAAGAAAATATTTTAAAAAGAGAAAAACGAACTGTTTCTTCATGAAATTAAAGTTATCCATATCACTTAAAGTATACTCTTTCCCTTTAACATTGTCAAACTTAGCTTTTAATTTCTTTCCATACGATGTTAAAACATGCACCCTTAGTGGTGGTGTCTCATTTTCTTTCGCTGTCCTTGACCTTTTCCATCTCTACGAAGCAGATTTTGATAATTATCATTGAAGCTGATAATCGCTAGTCGTCACATAAAGCTACTATTGATAAAACTACAGTAGGGTTTAGTTTAATTAGATGATTCATCAAGAATATATAGTATGCAATAAGATAATTGGTTAATGATGCTCCCCGACTATCATTTCAGCTTAAACTCCATGTGCACGAAGATAAGTAAGACCATTGCAACCAATGTTTTAAAACCGAACAGACCCGGCCTGTTTGACCCACGGTTTGGTTTGTATGATAACCAAGAAAAAGGCAAAAAACTGGATGACCTGCCAGTTCTCTTGGTTTGACCATTAAACTATTGAACTGATCAAACCGGTTCAATCCCAAAAATTGGGATTAAATTCTAAAGACAAGATATTCACACCTCACTAACCCAGTGCAACTGCCAACCGCCAATTGAAGGTGATTGAACCAGTTAAAATGTTTAGATCAGTGTTTTAAAAATAGAACCGACCTGATTCGACCAGGTTCAACGGGAATGAAGCTTTGAACGATTCTGTTTCCTCAAAAAGAAACCAAAAATGTTAAAAAAACCGGTGGACTGGCGGGTTTTAGTGGTTCAACCAATGAACAGTGAATTGGACCGGACTGGTTGAACCGGTCTAGTTCCCTTTTTAGTATTTTTAATAGTTTTGGTATTTTTAAAATTATTTTTGTATATAAAAATATTAAAATAATGAGATACAACTCAGGTTGAATCACCGGTTGAACCTGATCCGTAAAAATAGGTGATTTTAGTGTCACATAATTTAACTTTTTCGCAATGTTTTAAAAACCGAACCAGTAATCCAATCGGTGGAATAGCCAATTCAAGTTGATTGAACCGGTGGAATAGCCAATTCAAGTTGAACTGGTTCAATCGGGTTGAACCGGTGGTTGGAACCGGGTATGAGTTGTATGTCATTAAAAATATTCATAACAAGACTCCTATTAACTATATTCACAAAATATGTTTAAAAATATAATGTTTAAAATCAAAGGTAAGTAACTCCTGAAAATAAAATAGAGAAAACAAAAACTCAAGGAAATTTGTTTAGGCTCATCATATTACTAAAATACAAACTGAATATCATCTTCTAACTCATTTTTGAGCAGCCTAAATAAAAAATTATAAGTTGCAATTTTGCATAACAAACTTCTTTACATAATTGGCAAGATATAATACACTATCAATGTACCTAATAGGGTTATCACAAGCCTGAAATGCTCGTTCCATTTTCATAAGGGAAGACTTCTATTTCCATTAGATGAGAACATGTCTTTGTAGAGTCTGAAATAAGAACTTCATGTGAAAAGTGAACCACAAATAAAGAATTATTACAAGAAAATCAATATAAAGTCTCCACTTAAGAGAAATTAAGTCCATAGCCTTGAATATTCTACAAAAAGACTACATGTGATTGACATCATTTTACTTCTCTTGACAGATTATAAATGAATATGACTCCTCCACAAAGAACTTTCAAAAGTCAATTAATATTTTAAAAAGGCCAAATACTACCCACGGACTAGTTTGCGCTGAGCACCTTCCAGACGAGCCAAAGGAAATAAAAAGTACTCAGTTCACCCATACAAGATGTTAAGATACGTCACAAAGCTTGAAAGAATTAAAGAACAAGAATTTTCATCTTTCAATATCAGAATTAAATTATGCCTAAGGTGTGTTGGAGCTGATATCCAGGGCACCGTTAGTGGAGAAAGTAAGAAGTAGGTTGAACTGCCACCTTGATATAAAATAATAACTTCGATTCCAAATAACCGTACCATACCTGAATAGAGCCGAGAGAGGAGAGAGTCATCCAGAGATAAGAGATCCGTCGAGAGAGGAGAGAGCCATCGAGAGAGGAGAGAGCCATCGAGAGAGGAGAGAGCCATCGAGAGAGGAGAGAGCCATCGAGAGAGGAGAGAGCCATCGAGAGAGGAGAGACCCGTCGAGAGAGGAGAGACCCGTCGAGAGAGGAGAGACCCGTCGAGAGAGGAGAGACCCGTCGAGAGAGGAGAGACCCGTCGAGAGAGGAGAGACCCGTCGAGAGAGGAGAGACCCGTCGAGAGAGGAGAGACCCGTCGAGAGAGAGAGATCGAGAGAGAGAGAGAGAGACCCGTCGAGAGAGAGAGAGAGAGAGAGACCCGTCGAGAGAGGAGAGACCCGTCGAGAGGAGAGACCCGTCGAGAGACCGTCGAGAGAGAGACCCGTCGAGAGAGGAGAGACCCGTCGAGAGAGGAGAGACCCGTCGAGAGAGGAGAGACCCGTTGAGAGAGTGTAAAGTTGGGCCAAGGCTTATCCCAAAATGACTAGTCAAAGTTAGGAAACCTCTTTCCAACTATTAAGCCTGGATCTTTTATACTCGTTTATGTATGTGGGACTAAACTCTAACACTCCCCCACACGTGTAGGCCTTCCTTTGGGCTCCTACACGTGCACAACATGGGTGGAGGCCCACGTACGAGTACCCGCTCTGATACCATGTAAAGTTGGGCAAGGCTTATCCCAAAATGACTAGTCGAAGTTAGAAAGCCTCTTTCCAACTAATAAGCCAGGATATTTTTTACTCATTTATCCATGTGGGACTAAACTCTAACACTCCCCCGCACGTGTGGGCCTTATTTTGGGCTCCTACACGTGCACAACATGGGTGGAGGCCCACATACGAGTACCCGCTCTGATACCATGTAAAGTTGGGCCGAGGCTTATCCCAAAATGACTAGTCAAAGTTAGAAAACCTCTTTCCAACTATTAAGCCTGGATCTTTTATACTCGTTTATGTATGTGGGACTAAACTCTAACAGAGAGTAAAGAGCTGTCGAGAGAGGAGAGAGTCGTAATCTATTTCACGACCTAGCTTTGCCTAATTGGTTCGTGGTTAGGGATTTAATTTAAACGGTTTAACCAGTTTCGTCGGTTCAACGGTTAAGCGGTTAAACAAAAAAAACCGGCCGGGTCATCCGGTTTTGAATCACTCACCGGTTTTAAAAGCTCCGAGGTTGAATCCTGTAGGTTCCAGTTCGGTTTTCAAAATACTGTTTTTTCGAGGATTTTGTGAATTTTTACTTTTTGGTTTCCTATTCAGCCTCTGATTTTAGAGTCATGATCTCCCTTAGTTTCCTATATATGGATTCCCATTACAATCAGTACTCTTCATTACGTTCTGAGCAAGTTTCGTTGTCCGTTTTAATGTACGATCTAATTTAGGAAAACTTTGTAAAATTACGTCGCACTTATAAAGATTCATAGTGCTTGTACCTCATTCAGTACTACTGGGATCCGAAGGCAACCGCAAATTAAATACCATGATCAACTTCCCCTCTTCTTCTTCTTCTTCTTCTTCTTCTTCTTCTTCTTCTTCTTCTTCTTCTTCGAGTGCTCCATCTTCCTTTACAAGGTTTATGCAGATTCTTGGAGTACTAGTACTCCATCTTGTAGCGCCTCTTGATCAGCTTCCTCAATGCCGTCTGCTTCTTTTCTCTCCGATCTGGGTCTTGACGATCTTCGGTTATACCCCAATTTTTATTCATCTTATGACTCCCCTTCTTCTATGGAGGAGCCTGATCTATTTTCTCCTGATCTCACCTCTGCACCACTATTATCCGGAAAAATAATTACTAGTAGTGTTTCTTCTGGTGATGTTACTACTCCGGGGAGAGTAGTGAGTACTACTGCTTGGTCCAAAGCCATGGACCATTACATCATCTGTCTAATGGTGGACCAAATTCGCCGGGGAAACACGTCGGCGGCCACCGGAGGATTTGTAGACGACCACGTGTGGGAGATAATGGCACACAAGGTGAGCTTGTTATTCTCTATCAATTGCTCTCTCAAATTTTCTCTCTCTCGCATTTGCTCTCTCTCATTTGCTCTCTCATTTGCTCTCTCTCGTTCTGTCTTTCTTTGCAGGTCTTTGTCTGTCCTTTCCGAAGTGTCACTTGCTGCGACATCAATGATACAATAATGAACTACCTACCAAAGGAAATATTTACCCACCTTGACGATTCAGAAAGAAACCACTCAATTTACCACACAAGCAAACATCGCCTTAAATAGTACTGCCAGCCCGGTTTTAATCATCTTAAATAGACTTGAATACTCAAGGTCGAACTCATTGCAAACAGAGAGGGAGAGAGGGAGAGGGAGAAGATGACTGAAACCAGAATGAGCAGCAACAAAGGAGATGATGAGACATGGGTGGGGAATCTGAAACTGAAATTAGAAAACTTGGGAGGAAAGGAGAAGAGCAAGGAGCCTCCGCCGACCATCCACAGGGTTCCCCACATCATCCGGAGAGGTGACGAAGGCGCATACGAGCCAGAGATCATCTCCATCGGTCCCTATCACCGGAGAAACCCCAGGCTACAGGCCATGGAGACCCATAAATGGCAGTACCTGCACTCCTTCTGCTCCCGGTCCGGCCACCAGAGCTTGGAAGAAACTATTCTACCCAAAGCTCTGGAGCTCAAAGACAGAGCACGGAGATGCTACTCATCGGACATCAGCTCTACCGACGACAAGAAGTTCGTGGAAATGCTGCTTCTCGATTCTTGCTTCATACTCGAGCTTTTCCTCAAATCCCATGACAGAGTACTGAGGAAGGTCATGACCGAGAGTACTACTACAGACCCCATATTCGGTCACTGTACACAGTGGATTGTGCGATGTGTCGCCAGAGATTTGCTCCTTGCAGAGAACCAGCTTCCCTTCTTCGTCCTCCAGGACTTTGCTAAACTGGGTGGTAGCAAACAGCCGCTTTGTGTGACTGATCTGGCCATGAACTTCTTCAAAGATCAGTACCTCGCCATCCGCCAGACTGCAGTATCTCAACCTTCTGTAATAGAAGCCAAGAATGAATATGAACTCCACCATTTGCTTCATCTGATTCATACCCACTTCGTCCCACCTCCGCCTTCATCCAACGCCAAGAACAAAAGCAAGAAGAACCCCTTGAACCCCTCTAAATCCCTTCTTCCTAGCTTCAACAAAGGCAATCAAGAAGAAGAAACCCAGTTTCAGGAGATCAGCCCCTTAACTCCCCTCCCCACAGTCCCCCGCGCTCAGCGGCTTCAGGACTCAGGCATCACCTTCAAGAAAGGCACAGGTAAAACCTTAGTCTTTACTTGGCATATATTCTGTATAAATACCACACACAAATACGAGTAGAAAAGATCTTCCAAATTAATTCAGCAAGTTATTTTAGATAGACCTCTGACCAAATTTTGTATGTAAGCTGATGTTCATACTTCCACCCATATTATCCACGTTTAGAACCAAAAGGACCTCACATGAGGGGGAGTTTTAGACAGAGTGGTGTCGACATGGCCTCCTCGTTTGTAAGAGATAAAAGTAGGAACTATCATCCTATCCTATAGGTAAGCCTAAACTCTAGACCTTATCTGCTGCCAGGACAATCGCCCATCGAGATCTACAAACTCACAATAAAATATGGCAGTACTAAAATCATTTTTCTTTTAGAAATTAATCCCAGTACATACAAATACATGAGAATATATATATGTCTATAGGTAAAAATTTCTTGGACATCAAATTCAACTTCGAGGAGGGAGTGATGGAAATCCCCCACTTTGTGGTGGATCACTACACCAACACCTTCCTCCGCAACCTCATCGCCTTCGAGCAGTGCTACCCTACCTCTGGGAAGTGCTTCACCATGTACTCCGCCGTCATGGACTTCGTAGTGAACACTGACAAGGACGTGGAGATACTCCACCAGGATGGGATACTTGACCACGGACTCGGGAGCGAGCAAGACATTGCCCTGCTGTTCAACCAGCTCTGCAAGGGGCTGATCGTGGAACCGAAGAAGGATGACAAGTACCTTCTCCTGGTCCACGACGTGATTCGTTACTCCAACATTCCATGGAACCAGTGGCGAGCAAAGCTGAACAGGGATTACTTTGGGAATCCATGGGCCATCATTTCAATGACGGCAGCTGTTGTGGCACTTTCCCTCACCTTTGTCAACTCTTTCTTTAGCGTCTATAGGTATTATCATCCTTCTCCTTGATTTCTGAATCTTCATAAACCCTGCAATTCCATTCCTCTTGGCCATTCCCTTATGTAAAAATTTCTGTCTCTGTGGGTCTTTTGTGAAAGAATGGCCAGTACTTATATATGGTCTATTTATGAAGATCTTCATATGTATGTGTTCTCGAAAAATTTAGATTCTCAAAGTCTGTGATCAAATAGAACTCTTGTTTGGGTTACTTCAGTGAATATATTGGCTAGAATGTGTTTTGAACGTTTCTCTATCATCTTGATCAGGTTTTGCGATCTCTTTGTCTGTGTGCGTATATCCCTTCATACGTTCTGGGTTGTCTTGGACGGACTCCATGCAAGTCTTATCTTTTTTTGGTTGATTTGTGTTTAAGTTTGTACCGTTTGCTTTAAATCTATTTCTATGCTATTTTTGAGAATGTTTACATTAATTGTCATCGATAAGTTCCAATATTAATATATAGCTAATATAATTAAAAATTCCAATTAATTAGTTCGATTTGAGTTGCAGCTGAGTTTTCATTTCAGCATCTATATATGAGATGATAATCAGGATTAGTTTAATCGTTGAGACATAATGCTTAAGAAATTAGCTTTCGGACTAGAGCTTCAATAATGTGGCTGAGTCCAGTTCATTCTCCACTAGCGTCAATGATGAGGGCAGCTTTTTCCTTTTGTTGAGTCGCCTGATAATATCACATTGGGACTGATGTCTGTGAGAACTTTTTCTCTAAAGGGGGTGACCCTACTTTCTAATTTTATTTCATAACTAAAGAGAGTGAGTCGGCCTTTTACCTTATTTATCACCATCTTAGTAAGAATTGATCATTGTAATAGTGATATTATATATATATATGTGAGTGTGTGTGTGTGTTTTTTTTTTTTTAACTTAATAATTCCCACAAAAACAAGACTTTTTTATTACGTTGGTGTTTATTCATGATTCCAAGGACTTTCCTATAGAAGGCAGTAGTCTATTCTTAATTTAAAAGAAAAACCAACTATTTCTTCATGAAATTAAAGTTGTCCACATAGCTTAAAGTATACTCTTGCCCTTTAACATTGTCAAACTTAGCTTTTAATTTCTTTCAAAATATTAAAACATGCACCCTTAGTGGTGGTGTCTCATTATCATTCACTTTCCTTTTCCTTTTCCAATTAAGTTTATGAAGCAGATTTTGATGATTATCACTGAAGCTGATAATCACTCGTCACATAAAGCTACGTACTATTCATAAAACCACAGTAGGGTTTAGTGTAAATAGATGATTCATCAAGAATATATATTATGTATGCAATAAGATGATTGGTTAATGATGCTCCCCGACTATCATTTCAGCTTAAACTCCATGCATACGTTACGTTATTACCAGGCCAGTCTCAAGTGAACTTGTCAACCTTTGTATAACAGTAATCATGGACCAGTGACATGAAGATAAGTAATACTCTAGCAATCAGTGTTTTAAAAACCCAACAGATCCGGTCCGTTCGACCTGGTTCAACTGGAACCAGTGTTTTAAACGGCTCTATTTGTATGATAACCAGGAAAAAGGTAAAATCCGGATGAGTTCACTTGTTCTACCATTGCACCATTGAACCTACCAAACCTGTTCAACCGGTCTAGATACCATTAGCCCAAAAATAAGTTTAAAACCCTAAAGACAGGATATTCACCCCTGAATATCCGTTTTGTATTCACCCCTGACTAACCCAGCTGTCCAACTACCGATTGAACCTGTTTGAACCGGTTCTACCAAAAATAGATGTTTTGTCGATTCAATGTTCAATTCGGTTTTTAAAACATTGGTTGCAACTAATTAAGGCCTTCCCTCAATGTTAATATGAATGGAAAAATAAAACAATTAAAGGCAGCATTGTATAGATATTAATTTGGACATTGATCACAGCGTCACTAAGCTGGCAGTGTTCGGCATTGATGCTTTGTTTAATGAAATTGCAAGTTGTTTTCAGTAAAAAAATTGTTTAATCGATCCGTATAAATTAGTATTAAAAATTTTAAAATGTGATTTTCGTTTCACATAATTTAACTTTTTCGAGGACTTTGCGAATTTTTACTTTTTGGTTTCCTATTCAGCCTCAGATTTTAGAGTCATAATCTCCCTTAGTTTCCTATATATTGATTAGTAGTACTCTCTGACTTTAGAGTTTTAAGTTATATGGGCATTAGAATTTGATTCCCACTAAAATCAGTACTCTTAATTCATTACGTACTGATCAAGTTTCGTAATCCGTATACGATCTAATTTAGGAAACCTTTGCAAAATTACGTCGTACTTATAAAGATTCATTGTGCTTGTACCTCATTCAGTACTGTTGGGATCCGAAGGCAACCGCAAATTAAATACCATGATCAACTTCCCCTCTTCTTCTTCATCTTCTTCTTCGAGTGCTCCATCTTCCTTTACAGAGGTTTATGCAGATTCTTGGAGTACTGGTACTCCATCTTCAAATATAACTTTCTGTAGCGCCTCTTCAGCTTCCTTAATGTCGTCTGCTTCTTTTCTCTCCGATCTGGGTCTTGACGATCTTCGGTTATACCCCAATTTTTATTCATCTTATGACTCCCCTTCTTCTATGGAGGAGCCTGATCTATTTTCTCCTGATCTCCCCTCTGCACCACTATTATCCGGAAAATTAATTACTAGTAGTGTTTCTTCTGGTGATGTTACTACTCCGGGGAGAGTAGTGAGTACTACTGCTTGGTCCAAAGCCATGGACCATTACATCATCTGTCTAATGGTGGACCAAATTCGCCGGGGAAACACGTCGGCGGCCACCGGAGGATTCGTCGACGACCACGTGTGGGAGATAATGGCACACAAGGTGAGCTTGTTATTCTCTATAAATCAGATTAGCTCGGAGGAGGTGAAAGATCGATTCAAGATATTCAGGAAAGAGTACGAGGGCGCCAAGTCTCTTGTCCATCGAAGTGGGTTTCGCATCGGATGGGAGGAGTACAACAATCTGAGCTTCATCTTCAAAGAATATTTGAAGGAATTACCTGCATTAACAGAACGTCGAGCGATATTATCCGATGAGATCAAGTACTTGTCTGCAACAACAACAGCAGCAGATAAGTTCTTCGATCGAACATCTGATCAAGAACTGATAAATAGATGGATGGAAGCCCTCAGGGCAGTGCCCGACATTGAAGAATACTTCTTTGATGCCTGTGATGTTCTTGAGGACGAGATAAGGGCAAAAATTTTCCTAGCCTTGGAACCTATAGAAAGAAGGCCATGGCTGATGAGGAAGATTAATCACTGCTATTTGCCTTAATTGGTGATCTGCAGTACTTCAATATGTCTTCTTTTTTCTTTTTCTTTTTTTTTCTTCTTTTTTAAGTTGCCACTAATATTCCCTGCTTGCCTTAATTTCTTAAAAACTTATTCATATATACAGGTAGTTTGGTAATAAGTTTAGTACTGTTCGGCATGTAGCTAGGCTGAAAATATTAATTTTATTGTGTCAATATTGGATGTTTCAATTTTTCTTCCTCAAGTAATTTTATGGATATTAATTACCCTAAAAAATACACAAGGAATTAGAGTCAAAATCGTAAACTTTATAAAATAAGCCATACGCATGAATTAATAAGCTTAAAAATATAATAAATATGATTAAAAAAATTAGAAGATTTCGAAATTATAAAACCATTATAATATAAACATAAAATTCGATGAAAATTATTACAGATGTTTAACTTATCTGAAGAGGCACCAGATTAAGAGGGGACCCTGCATCTAAGTACTGGAATCTGCATAATTAACTACGAGACGAAAGAGACCTTCATGGACGGCTTATAAATTATAAGATACTATTTTATTGTCGGTGGGATTAACGAAAATAATTAAAAAGGATGTCAATGGAACACATTAATATGGAGAAATGTATTTGATTCAGCCTGATCATGTGATTAGAAGAGAACATGGCAATGCTATAGCTATTATCCATCACTGAGTAATTAATCCCATATTTCTAATAGAAACGTATAGATATTCACTAGTTTCCATATTTATCACAAAAAAAGAATCTTATTCAACAGTGTTGAAAATATCCAATCCATTTTTTAACAAACTTCAAGTTCACACAATACCTATATATCTCAATTCTCAACATTACTCCTTTTTGAGATCTTAATTTTAAACTCAATACCGTGCCTCTTGTCAAGACAAGAATGAGCTGGAGTAGTTCCAAAGTTAATGGTGCCTAAAAGTTTTGAGAAACTTGTGTCACTAGAACATAATAAAAGTTGGTCTGATGCCTACGAATTTGGCAACCATGATAAATAGTGAGATAACGCTAATTGGTTGGGTTTAAGTGACACATTTAATAAAAAGCCTCAAACATATGCATTTCATAAAAAGTAGTACAGCAAAAACAGGATCTTCAGTAAGCAAGCAGTACAAAGGAAATTTAATTTGTGGGTTAGTTATTGATTAGGTAGTTTTCAACTACATTCTTGTTAGTGTCAGACAAGAAGTAATTAAAGAGGTGACATAAAAATTTACTCTAAAAATATAGGAAGGTAGAGTTAGTCCAATTACTATCTACGATGATAGAATTACTATAAAATAGTTTCAGTGAGCATCTCCATCTTATAAATTGACTGCAGATCTAACTCACTTCTCGTGGCAACAAGTAAAGAGACGCATGGGAAATTCTCTTATGCAGCTTGTAGGAAGAAGCAAAGAGTACTCCATTGCCATGCCTCATCTGATAAATATTGTTCTGTTTGCATATTTGTCATTCTCTTTAGCTTTTGTTTCCCACAGCATCAGTGAGATCCTTGATGTATCTACAGAAGAGTACTTGCGAATGAAGAAATACCTTGCGGTTGTGAACAAACCTCCAATGAAGATTATGACAGTGAAGTTTCTAATTACCCCGATCTACTATCATTTTGTGATACTTATTCAAGTTCTTTCATAGTTAATGCATTTAATCTCTTAATTTATACGGAAACAGACTGATGCTGGAGATATCTTCGATTGTGTTGATTTATACAAGCAACCATCTCTGGATCATCCTTCACTTCAAAATCACACTGTGCAGGTACAACGTATAGGTTTCTCTTAGTCTTTACTGGAAAATTTTGGATGCTCATCAAGAACTAAATTATGTTACAGATAATACCAAGTTCATTCCCACCTCTGAAGAAACTCAAATCTTCATCCTACACTGACATGGATCATAAAGAAGTTGATGAAGAAGGCTGCCCCCCAGGAACAGTTCCAATAAAAAGAGTCTACATGGAAGACTTGTTAAAATTTGGTTCGATCCAGAACTACAACAGTAAGTATGGACGAAGTGGCTACGAGGCGCCCTATTCTTATTCCTCAAAACATAAGGCAAGTCATACAAAACCTGTACGAATTACATTCATTGTTTAGAAATTCTTACGAATATTGTTTTTATCACATTAATTAATGTTTCATTTTTTGCTATATATTCAGCATGTGGGCAGAGGAATAGGAACTGGCACTTTCTATGGAACTCAAGTGACAATGAATGTGTGGAAGCCAAAAATTGATGTCACACGAAAACAAATATTCAGTCTTGCCCAGTTATGGTTTGTCCAATATCACCCAAGTAACACAATCGAAGTTGGGTGGCATGTAAGCTTGCTATATATTTGTCTTATTAATATAAATTAAAACACCCATTCAATGCATATAAATCATATAGTTTCATTTTTTTAATATATAATATCATATAATATTAATAACAATGGTTATACTGTAGGTATATCCAGCTTTCCATAGAGGCAGCAATGATACTCGTTTATTCATATACACTAACGTAAGTTCTAAAGTTGTCAATATTCCTTCGAAGAGAACATGTTTGTTGTTATATATATAATTTCAGAGCTTATATATACTAAAATGCCTAACTAAATTACAAAAGCCTATTGATCCAACAAATACGAGTTACTTATTCCTGAGATTCTATGTGGCACTAAACTTTACCATGCACATCTCTCTCTCTCTCTCTCTCTCTCTCTCTATATATATATATATATATATATATATATATATATATATTATTGCTATGATCAACTAATCCATGCACAAATTCTTTTATTTTTGCGGCTGAATGCAGGTGAATAATTACGGACCCGGAAGTTGCTATAACAGTGGTTGTGGGTTTGTCCAAGTAGACAACAAAATCACTCCTGGAATGGCTTTGAAAGCTTCTACCTATGGTGGAACTCAAGAAGAAATCACAATCTCAGTTTATAAGGTGCATTCATAAATAAATACGTATGCACGGACACCTTGCAATAGATTATATCTGTAAAGAAAAATAAATTCCCTTCTTACGTACATGCATATTGTTGTAACTTTCATAATATTGTGCAGAACGATGATCAGACTGGAAATTGGTGGCTTGGGTACGAAGACAGTAACGGCTACGTCTCAGTGGGATACTGGCCAAATTCTATCTTCACCTCTCTTGCTCATGGTGGTGCAGCTAAGGTCGATTGGGGGGGAGAAACCTGTTCGCATGTCGATTATAATAACCCTGCCATTACAGGTTATGCACCAATGGGGAGTGGCCATTTCCCCTCGGAAGGCTATCAGAAGGCTGCTTATATGAGCAATATGAAGATCAAATTAGAAAGGACAAACAAGATGTTTGTCGATGTCCCTAACCATATCTATGGATACACAACAGCACCTCAATGCTATGGTATAGGTAACCAAACAACTGATGAGTGTACCACGCTTGGTCCTCATTTCTTTTTTGGAGGGCCTGGGGGCTGTACATGTTAATGATCTACAGCCAAGTACCACTCTACTACTACTTCTACTACTACTACTACTACTACTACTACTACTACTACTACTACAAAACTAGTAACAATAAAAGTATTTTCATGTAATAAGTGAACAGTGTGGTTCAATGATAAGGGCACTGTTTTTTGGCTAGGCAGCTCTTTATATACCTAGCATTTCATGGAGAGGCAACAATGACCACACTCACATTTCCCCTCAGTAAGGGCACTTCTTTTTTGTCTATAGGCAGCTCTTTGGTAGAGAACTTTCGAGATGGGGCCGGGGTAGCTCCTCGAAAGAGCTATATAGGGGCTCTTCCAAATAACTAATAAGGCTATATGGCACCTTTGAAGGCTTTTCCGGTGTGGCACCCTTCAATAAAGCCATATTCAATGATGTACCACCTTCTTTGCTTATGTGAGACTCTCCAACATATATATAATTAGTTTAATTATGAATCTCTTGTGTTCGATTTCATTTTAACTGTTTATATATCATGCTTTAAATTTGGTGATAATTAGGGTCTGTATTATAGCTTTAGTAACAAAGGTTCAAAACAATTATGTAACAAATGGTTTAAAACATATTAATGAACCGTAGCTTAATTAAAGCATATTGTCATATATAGTTTTAATTATGATACATAAATTTTATTCTGAAATTTTTTTTAAAATATGTAAATAAAATGTTAGAAAAATTGAGCTTCATCTTCACTTAAAATAATGCATCGTCTTGAGCAATTAAAATTATTTTTTACCTATTGATTCATCAAAATATATTATGGGCGGCGCCGTTGCCATCCCCACCGGCCTCAATCTCTCTAGAATCTTCAAAATCGCCGCAACCTCCCACATCCACTTGGCAGCTTTCTATTGGACAGCCTCCTCTGCTGACGTAGATTACCATCGATTAACACGTGGCAGCACGGATGAGGATTGGGCGGTTCTGGTGTGCTGTCGCGACTCGATAAAAAGAAAATGCGGGCCCACTTGCCGTTTCGTCCTCGTCACGATTGCTGTTACATGGGCCCACTTCTGTTCCCTGTCACATGCGGATTTTGAGTTGTCGGGTCACGAATGTCTATTTATTAAAGAGTGGAATAAGTGGGCCACCCACCCTGTTAGAAGAGCCTGGCAAGGGGCCCCACCTTCTCATGTTGAGGCCACAAATTTTTCTTAAATCTGATTAATGAGATTATAAATAGAGCTTAATTGATAACTCCTTTTTAGCCATGAAGTAGCAATCAGACCCTAAAGATTTTAAACAATCAGTGAGCTGAAAGAAACATGTTATCCTAATCATAATTAATCTTAATCTTTAAGTTACTTAAGCTTATAATACACACTTTTTTATTAGGCTTCTTTGGGGTATAAATATGGAAGTAGTACTAGTTTTGGTTAAACCTCAGTTATAACCTATATTGAATTTTAATGTTTGGATATGCTAAGTGACTTTCTTTGTTTCAATTATTTAAATAGATCGACTCATAATCAGATTACTAGACATTATATAACCTAAATTGAATTTTAGGGGTTTCAATAACCGTTAGTCATACTAAGTACCACTAATAATTTTCTATTTGATCCCCTTTTATGAAAAAAAATTAATCTTACATTTGTAGAAGAACCAATAATTGGAAATTTGGCTTCATTGAAGAATTACTTCACAGAAAGTGTTACAACTTTAAAGAGTGCCTCTATTCAAGAATTCTCTTCCATGATTTAGAGGTGTTTTGTCTTCCCTCCATGATTTGTTATTCTATTAATTATTCATAAACAGCTGAGACTACTTAGAGACAATGCATATACCACATTATCATATTTTAAGTTCTTCAAAGAAAAAAAAAAACCCTCTTAATTCTACAAAGATCACAAAAATGTCAACCCATTTCATTATTTCTACTGTCAAACCCAAGGTCTATTTAGACAAAATATCTTATTAATCTCAACATTGAACATGTTTCAGACAAAATGTACTAAACCAATTATGGGTGGTATGAGTAACACCTACTTTTAGAAGGGTAAAAGTAAAAGTTACCATGGGAGGGTGTTTAAGTACTTTCACCTTGTAAAGAAATAGCCGTTGGCCATGTGCAAAGCCACCTCACCTTTTTGAGCTTATCACGTGGTGCCAACGGGCAGGAGCTGTCAACTTTCCTAACGGTCACAAGGATGAAAGATTTTTCTAACAGATTTGTGTTCTTTCTCGCCCCAAAAATTCCCTCATTTGGCATCTTATTTTCAAAAAAATTTTTTTTTAAATGTTTATGTCGAGATCATTGGATGAAGATAGCCGTTGCTGAGTTGAAATTTTTGCTTGGAAACTGGGAAGTGGGGTTGAAGGGAAGAAACTGGAAAGATTTGGAAGCAAAGATTACTTGAAGATGACTTTGCTTCAGCTGTCATGGCGGTCTCTGTTTCCTCCTCTTTGTTGGATTTTAGTGGGATTAAGGGAGAGTGAAAGTGAAAACCCCCGTTTAGAATCCAGAAACTGCTTTACGAGAAAAGGGGAGTTGAGTGGACGCCAGTGAAAAGTTGCGGTTGAATTTGGGAGAAGCATCTGCGAAAATTCTAGGAAATGAGTGGAAGTGAAAACGCATTTGGAATTCAGGGGTGTTCCCTTTTAAAAAAAGCAAGGTGATTCTGATTTATGGTAAGATGAACGGTTATAAGGTAAAAGCGAAGTTCGCAGAAAAAGTTGCAGGATTAATGCATGAGCTTCAGTGGGTTGAATTTGGGAGGATCAAGGAAGAAAAGAAGAATTAGTGTAAAGTTAAAAGTAAAACCCATTTGGAATCAAGTTCCAAAACTTTTCCGAAAAAGAAAAAAATGAGATGGACTGGTCAAAATGAATAGAATTCCAAGGTACAAGCACAGCCGCAGAAACAGAAGAAAAAGCTGCAGGCGGACATCACTCATGTGTCATGAGACTGATGACCCCTCCTCTCTTCCTGTGGTCCCTGACTCGCTGTCGAATCAGAACTGAAACAAAGAAATGAAAGCGGAAAGAGAAAAATGGGGGATACCCTCTTTTTCTTTTCGGTCAGGGTAGGTGAAATTTACAGTCATGGCTACAGGGATCAAAGCAGAAGTTAATTTAAACTAATGGTGTGGGTTCAAGAGAAAAGGCAAAATGGTCTGCAAAAAGAGGTAAGGACAAAGCAACATCCTCCTACCCCTCCTGTCAACATCCCTCTGCCTCCTTTCCAGAACAATCTGCGGCAGACCGGCTGTCATCGAACCCCACAAACAACCCACAAATCGTTTCTTAATATTATCTTCCTGCTTAATTAAACTCTAAGCAGAAGAAGGTATGCACTTTTCAACGATCAAATACTTGTTATAAATCTTTATATAGTCAGTAGTTTAGTACGTAGCTTGAGGATGTTGCAGAAAGAGATTATGAGGCTTATCAGAATCAAATAAAAGATTATGCCCACCCAAAAGCATAAGTTTGAATCCAATTTTTTAATGTTGAAAAATTCTGTTTTACCTGAGAGATCTGGTTAAAAACAGAAAAGGCAATAATTTCAGATGGGTCGTGTTTCCAATAATTAAATACTCTGGAGTCCTTCCCTGTTTTGCTGTCACCGCGATACAAAACCTGAGCCACTTGTATTTTTGCTTTGTACTGGAAGAATAACGTTGCCACTGGAAAAAGTTCGTAATTTAAGTTGATTACACTAAAGGGTACAAAAGCCCTTTAATCTACTGACAATCTTATCTATATAAACCCACTATATCATCTTTCTAACCACTGCTGAGCATCACCTTCTTTCAGTACTCATTTGCGGTTTCTTTCACCGGAGTTTCCAAGAGAGCAAAGAGAGCGGAGAAATGGAGGGCAAGGAAGAGGATGTTAAGCTTGGAGCTAACAAGTTCTCTGAAAGGCAGCCCATCGGAACGTCTGCGCAGACCCAGGACAAGGACTACAAGGAGCCTCCACCAGCTCCTTTGTTTGAGCCCGGGGAGCTCAAGTCATGGTCTTTCTGGAGAGCTGGAATTGCAGAGTTCATGGCTACCTTCCTCTTTCTCTACATCACGGTCTTGACTGTCATGGGCGTTAAGAGAGCACCCAACAATTGTGCGTCGGTGGGTGTTCAGGGGATTGCTTGGGCTTTCGGTGGTATGATCTTTGCCTTGGTCTACTGCACGGCTGGGATCTCAGGTAAAACAGAACTTTTCTTCATCTTCTCTGATTTTTTCTCTGTGGTTCTAAATAACACCCTTTTTTCATAATAAAAAATATCCTTTACTTTCGAGTTGTTCTTCTGCATGTCGGTACGATAATCAGATTTTTCTGGGTTTTTTTTTTGTCTCATCCAACGTTTTCTCCCCTCATCAACTCAAGACTTCCTCTTAATTTTTGCATCTTTTCTGTGTGAAGAAAACTCTTTTTTTTTCGCTTCTGATTTTTTTTTTCTTACAGAGCTTAAAGTCTGCATGTGTCTTTGCTGGTTTTTAGTACTTAAAAGTCTTTCCAGACATTTAACCTTCCAGAGTCCAATCTCCCTTTTGTTTCCTCCGTCCTTTAGAATTTCTTTCTAGATTGGTGATGGTTACAACAAAGGAACATTTTCGATTTCTGATTCTCGAATTCTATGCTTTCCTTTCAGGTGGACACATCAACCCTGCTGTTACCTTTGGGCTTTTCTTGGCCAGGAAGCTCTCCCTCACCAGGGCCCTCTTCTACATTGTGATGCAGTGCTTGGGAGCAATCTGTGGTGCCGGTGTTGTGAAGGGCTTCGGTGAGGGTCCTTACCAGGTGGGTGGTGGTGGTGCCAACGTCGTTGCCCATGGCTACACCAAGGGAGATGGCCTGGGTGCTGAGATTGTGGGAACCTTTGTTCTTGTTTACACCGTCTTCTCTGCTACTGATGCCAAGAGAAACGCCAGGGATTCTCATGTTCCTGTAAGTAATAGTGAAACAATTGAATTTGGTTCTACATATATTGGATCCTTAGTTTTTAATAATTTCTCCATGCTATCTAAATTAGATTTTACATCCTTCTCTCAGTTTCTTTGTCTTTGCTTGGGTCTATCGCTCTCTGTTACCTATGGTTCTGCACTACCATGTTTGCATCTTCTGTGTTTTTTTTTTTTTTTTGGCTATCTGCATTTTATTTAATTTGCAGAGAGTGGATGGTTTATCTGGTTGGTTCTGTACGTGGTTTGTTGATGAAAAGTTTGTTCTTTCTTTGATTTGATTACTGATGCTTAACTAAAGCTCTTAAGTCACTGTTCTGTCGCTCCATCAAAAATTAGATAAAAGCTGTCACAGTGACACCCACATTCGGTGAATGGTCCTAACACATGGCATCCTTTTTTTTCTTCATCTGGTTGGTTCTGTACGTGGTTTCTTGATGAAAAGTTTGATTCTTTCTTTGATTTGATTACTGATGCTTAACTAAAGCTCTTCAGTCACTGTTCTGTGGCTCCATCAAAAATTAGATAAAAGCTGTCACAGTGACACCCACATTCGGTGAATGGTCCCAACACATTGCATCCTTTTTTTTCTTTTTCTCTAGCCGAATCTGCCAGAACACTGTGGGCACCAACTACACTTATAAGGCTGCAACCTTACCCACCATGTGTCAATCTCAATATTCCAAATTTTGATAAGGTTAAAAGACAGACCCTCCTTGAATGGTTTCTCCAGCTAAGTTAGCTTTTGTGCTTTTAAAAAGGGTTCCTTTTTTTCCTGGATGCCTCCTGCTTACTCAAAGTTGGCCAGCTGGGCCCCCCTTCTCTCAGAACATTACCCTGAGAATACAATAATATGATCCACCAAACTCATCATGGGGTGCAAATGCAGTCATATTAAATACTGCAAATGATATTGTTACTGTGTTTCAATTATTTAAGGGGGTAGGTATTGGTACCTTTAATAATCCCGTCCTTCTTCATCTTCTGACTTGAGCTTCCATAATTCTCACTTGAAGCCTATCTTTGAGACTTTGAGCTCTCACTTAAAAAAACTTTGGTGTAATTGATGTTGTCTAACCAAACTGTTTTTCATTACAACAGCTCCTTGCTCCTTTGCCTATTGGGTTTGCTGTCTTCCTTGTTCACTTGGCCACAATCCCCATCACTGGAACTGGCATTAACCCTGCAAGGTCCCTTGGAGCAGCCATCATCTACAACAGAGACCATGCTTGGGATGACCATGTAAGTTGACTTCAACAGTCACCAACCCCTCCAGCTCATAATGTGCTTTACATCAGTAGCAACTGTTACTAATCGTTTCTCTTTTCTTATTGTGCAGTGGATCTTCTGGGTAGGCCCCTTCATTGGTGCTGCTCTTGCTGCAGTCTACCACCAGATTGTGCTCAGGGCAATCCCATTCAAGACCAGGTCTTGAGCTCCTCGTAGTCATCCAGACACTATCATAGTCCGTGCCCTTTCTTGTAATCCGTTTGTGGTCTCTTTTTCTTCTTTTTTTTCCTCTTTTCTATTTGCTGAGGTGTTTAATTATGAAGGGTCCATGTAAGTGTGTAAATTATGGAGTCTACTATTGTTGCAGCTTTGGAGAAGAAAGATTCATTTTCATGATTATCCAGTGCGTCTTCTTTTATTCCACTTCGTTTCTGAGTCCGACTGATAACGTGATAAAACAACTATCAAAAGATTCTTCATCACCTGGTCCGCAATGGACCCTGTAAGAGCTGTCTCATACGGCTGGCATTGACAATAAAGTTGAGATTATCGCAAGGAAGGCTTGATTGATAATAAGGTGTTGTCATAAACAAAAAGTCCATAAAATTGATTTTAATCTTAATTTCATGTTAATTTAGAAGAACAGAAGTATACATACCTGATGAATTCCTGATGAGTTTTGAGTACATTTTGGGTACAACCCCTAAAAGAAATATTTTAAGAATAATGCGATGGGTACGTTACTGTGTGCTATTAGCAAATAATATTGTAGCGCATATCATTATTCTATAATTTATGTTATCTATATTATCATTTTCAATTATGTATTACATATGGAACTTCATTTTAAATAGACTGGCTTGTTGATTAAATAAAAACTTTACACATTTAATTATACATGTATATAGTCCTTATTTAATTTTTTTTCTAAAAGATGAAATATCATTTTCATAAGGAAACTATTGATGCCTAGGGTTTATCCTATAGAATATAGGATTTTATAAAATAAAAAAATATAAAAATATTTTTAAGGGTTTAGATTAAAGAGAAGATATATTAGTATGATTCTGGTCTATTAACCAGGCTGGACCACTCTCTAGTCCATATAGAACAACTGTTGAAAACCAAATTGGATCAATGGGCCTTAACACATAATAAATGTTTGCGAAGCAAAAGATTTGTGAACTGGGCCTAAGACCTTGTCAAAGAAAAAATATTAAGCATGACAACATAATAAATATTAAGAAATATAAACCAAGGAAAGCATAGTCATCCTGCTCCTCTCATGATAAGAAAATCAACAATATTCTTATATGACTAATTTTAATTTGTGTAAGAGATCCCTTTTATGTTGTCAATTAATACGAAAACTACATTGATTGACAATTAATGCAAGGCAGAAAATATATATATAAATCAACCACTAGAGTAAAACTACTGAAGTAAAAAATGAAAGTTAAACATATAATTGAGAATGTAGTTTTAAAAATTCAGCATGCATGGCCAGCTTTGATCAAAACACCGGTTTAATTGTTTTGGCCAGTAGATGAATCAGAATGATTTGCTTATTTTAATTTTTCAAGTTCTTGTAAGTTTGAACATTAATCCAATTTACCAGCTAGCCAGCTCCCTGGTGAAATTAATTTTCAAGTAGCTTCATGAAGAAAAATGTACTGCAAGTAATTGAAAAATGAAGTGCTTCACCCAGAAGCTAAGTCTTATCATCAACTGATACATCCAGATCAAACTATTTGAACTAAATGACTTGTAGGGTTATAACACTTTGAGACCACATCACAAACGTGTCAGAAATTTAATTCGATTCCACAATGTTTCTATATCTGCTCACCTACCCATTGGAGCAGAGACCAGACCCATCAAGCAAATTAATCTTGTCAAAAGAGTACGTACTAGAGAGCTGAGAAAGTTCCAGAGGGTTAGGTTTAGAGCAATGGGGGTATTTAATCTACTTCTCATCTACTTTGTAATGGAGAGATTTCTATCTCCTCTTGGGGATGCCAAAATTGAAACAGATGGTACTTCCAACTACTCCTACCAAACTGCTGTGGAGATGCAGACATTTGGGCTGTCTTTGAAGGAGAGCAGGACAGCAGTCAAGAGGTAGCTTATCTCTCGTGCATTTAAGCAGAACAAGCCACAGGGACACATGGCTCAAGAATGTCCGATATCCATAGCAGTACCAATATTAACTATTATTAATGGCTTCTTTTTTATTTTAATCGTCGGTCTTTTATTATTAATGTTGGTGATCATGACTGTTTTTTTCTTTATTTTATTTCCGTGATCCATTGACTTTTTTTCATTTTAATATATCAGGTGATTATATATTTCAAAACATATGTTACAGCATGCAAAGAAAAAAAAAACACTAGTACTGTTTTTCATGTGCATATATATATATATATATATATATATATACCTTCTGATAAGAAATTAAGTACCAATTTGAGCGAAAAATGGTGATTTCATCCTGTTGGAAGTGCTGATTTTTGTAGGGAGTATAAACTATAAACTACTGCTTTTCACCGTAAAAAAACATTAATTTTCAAAAACTGACAAATATATATAGAAAGGATTCTGATGCATTAGGGTTTGGATCGATGCCAGAAACAGCATGATTTGGCACACGAGTAGGATGAGTACCTGAATCTCAAGAACCAACATGAATGAGTTCATCTGTTCATTGTGATATTCTCTCTTTTTTCAAATTAAAAATATATAACATATTGAGAGAAATTTAGAGAAATTTAATTTTGAAAACTGAACGTAATTAAGAACTTTAATTCGTCGCATTTAAGACGTGTCTGTGTGTATGAGAGAGAGAGAGAGAGAGAGAGAGAGAGAGAGAGAGAGAGAGAGAGAGAGAGAGAGAGAGAGAGAGAGAGAGAGAGAGAGAGAGAGAGGTCCTTGTAGGGCGCAATTTCAGCCACCCAGAAACAGTAATACTGATCAACGAATTATCTTTGACAAAAACTGAGAAGACCCACAAAATAAAAAACAATAACCCTCCATTAATGTCAAGATCTATAACATCCATTACTAGCTTCACCATTAACGAGATGTTACCCTTCCCTCCTTCTTACTCCAATTTAAACCACCTTTCCTCCATTCAATATTTGATGTTTGATCAGCTCCCGTGTCGAGGACCCCTCCCAGCTTCTTCAATGCAAGAGATCAGCAACTGATCTCTCTCTCTTCATAACTCCCTCTCTCTCTCTCTCTCTGCAATCAAAGCAGCTGCCATGGCCCCTCCGCCACTACCACCCCTCAGAAAGGCCACCCGAACGTTCCCGTCAATCAGCACCTGCGACCCCACCCAGCGCGAGTCCCACTCCATCGCGGCCGACCTCGACGGGACCCTCCTCATCTCCACCTCCTCCTTTCCTTATTTCCTCCTCATCGCCGTCGAGGCCGGCAGCCTCCTCCGAGGCGCCCTCCTCCTCCTCCTCTCTCCGGCCATCTACCTCCTCTACGCCTTCCTCTCCGAGTCCCTCGCCGTCTCCGTCCTCATCTTCGTCTCCGTCGCCGGCCTCAAGCTCCGGGACCTCCAGCTCACGGCCCGGGCCGTCCTCCCGAGGTTCTATGCCGGCGACGTCAGGGAGGAGAGCTGGCGGGTGTTCGGACGGTGCGGCGGCCGGAGGGTCGTCGTCACGGCGAACCCCACCTTCATGGTGGAGCCCTTCGTCCGGGACTTCCTCGGCGCCGATACCGTTCTGGGCACGGAGATCGAGGTGGACCCCCAGTCGGGGAGAGCCACGGGGTTTTTGAAAAAGCCGGGGGTGTTGGTGGGAGAGAAGAAGATGGCGGCCCTGGAGATGGAGTTTGGGGAAGATCTTCCTCGTATCGCCCTCGGCGACCGTGAATCCGACATCCCCTTCATGTCCATCTGCAAGGTCTCTTCATCTTCTTCTTTTTTTTTCTTTTTTTTTTTCTTCTCCCCTCCTTTTTTCATTTTTTTATATATGTTGTAAGATTATAATCCATACATAGTAATTTGATTTTCCCCTTTTTTTCTTTCTTTTTTTTTATTATCCTTATGATTTTCTTCTCCCTTTTTCTTTATCTTTTATTGTATGATCCACAGTGTGTTTTACCTTTTAATTGTTCTTTATTTTTATTTTAAATCCATAATATTTTATTTTTCCCCGTCTTTTATTTATTTTTATTTTATAATCCTTAGTATTCTTGCCCCTTTTTCCGTTCTTTTAATTTTATGTTATGAACAGAATGAAGATCCGTAGTTTTCCCATTTTTTTGACTGTTATGCTATAATTCATAATACTTATTTTTTTTCATTTATAGTTTCTTTTTTTATCTGTTGTACGTAGACTTGTAGTGGCAACGACGGGCATTTGCATTTTTTGGAGGAAATAGATATATAAGCAGGAGTAAATTATAAAAAAAAACTAAAATGATTTTGTTGGTGAAATACGTATATGCCCATGGGCGAAGGAAACATTCACCATGCAGTCCTAATTTTGACAAAATGAAATATTGTGCGTGCGTTGCAGGAGGCATACATGGTGCCGCCGGACGCGAGTGCGACGCCGGTTCCCCCGGAGCGCCTGAACCGTCCGGTGATCTTCCACGACGGCCGTTTTGTGCAACGTCCGACGCCGTCGACGGCGGCGTTTACGTTCCTGTGGATTCCCCTTGGCTTCCTCCTCGCCCTCCTCCGCATCTACCTCAACCTCCCCCTTCCCGGCGCCGTCGTCCGCCACACCTACCGCCTCCTCGGCATCAACCTCCTTGTCCGCGGCCACCCGCCTCCCCCTCCTGGCACCGCCTCCGGCGGCAACCTCTACGTCTGCAACCACCGCACGATGCTGGACCCCATCATCATCTCCATCGCCCTCAACCGCAAAGTCTCCTGCGTGACCTACAGCCTCGGCCGCTTCTCCGAGCTCATCAGCCCCCTCCGCGCCGTCGCCCTCACCCGCGACCGCGACGCCGACGCCGCCCGGATTGCCGCCCTCCTCTGCGACGGCGACCTCGTCATCTGCCCGGAAGGGACCACCTGCCGGGAGCCGTTCCTGCTCCGATTCTCCGCCCTCTTCGCCGAGCTCGCCGACCGGATCGTTCCCGTCGCCGTCGACGCCAAGACGGGGATGTTCCACGGGACGACCGTCAGAGGGTGGAAGTCCATGGACCCGTACTTCTTCTTCATGAACCCTAGGCCGACGTACGCCGTCACGTTCCTGGACCCGCTGCCGGAAGAGCTCACCGTTAAGGGGGGAAAGTCGGCCATCGAGGTGGCGAATCATGTGCAGAGGCTCCTTGGGGCAACCCTAGGGTTTGAGTGCACTTCCCTGACCAGGAAGGACAAGTACATGATGCTCGCTGGATACGACGGCAACGTCGGAGCCACCGCCGATTCCCAGAATAAGAAGAAGAAGCACATCATCTAGCTAGCTAGCTACAGATCATGCATCATGATATTCATGAAGAGTAGATTTTCTTTTTTTCTATCTTTTTTTTTAATTTTTGGGCAGGCAGTCAGAATATATTCACTGTGAATGGGTAAGTAATTCGGGTATTAAATATTACATGTTTAATTAGAAATATATTATTTCCTTTGGTATTATATATTAAAAACTGTTTAATTGTTAATTATATATATGCTAGTTGCACCTAAGTGCAGTACCTATCGGACTTATCAGCTAGGATTTACGATTTTATAGAAAAAAAATATCTTTTTAATTGTTTCAGATTGGTTGGTATTGGGTCGTAGATGCAGCTAGGAATATCACTCATTTAGTTATTAACTAATCCCATTTTTACAAAACTATAGAATAAAAATGATATAATTATAGTTCTGATCAGCATCATCAACAATATTAAGGATTATTCATGCATGACATCAACGATTACTTATTCAACAAAAATTAGTTAATTAGATCAACGTCGTACACAATATGTATGCATGTATGCATTATTACAGAGAGAATCATACAAATACGACGTGGGTCTTTTCGACGACCAATACTTAATACCAGCTGCAGTGTACCACTACCAGCTAGCTAGCTCACAGATCTTCTTAATTATAGTACTACTACAGGCATTTTAATGGCGGAGGAATTAGGAGTGGCCCCCTGCACCTTCCCGTCGTTGCCACTGAGCACCAAATACTTGTCCCTCCTCGTCAACATGGTGCACTCGAACCCCAAGGCGCCCCCCAGGAGACGCTGGACATGGTTCGCGACGTGGACCGCGGAGGCCCCGCCCATGCAAGTCCTGTCCCTGGGAAGCCCGTCCATGAAGGTGACGTCGTACCGAACCCTAGGGTTCATGAAGAAGAAGTAGACATCCATGGACTTGCAGCCCCTGGCGGTGTTGCCGTAAAACATGCTCTGCTCGCACCGGACGGCAACCGGGACGACCCGGTCGCTGAGCTCGGCGAACAGGGGGCTGAACCGGAGAAGGTAGGGTCCCCGGCAGGTGGTCCCCTCCGGGCAGACGATGAGGTCGCCGTGGTCGAGGAAGGCGGCGATGAGCTTCTTGTCGGTGGCCCGGTCGCGGGTGAGCCGGGCGAGGGGGATCGGGGAGAGGAGCTCGGAGAGACGGCCGAGGCTGTACGTGACGGCGGAGACGCGACGCTGGAGCGCCACGTGGATGATCACGGCGTCGAGGAGGGTGCGGTGGTTGCAGACGAGGAGGGACCCCGGGGTTTCCGGCGACGGCGGCGGCGGCGGCGCGCCGTGGATGTTGATGTCGACGCCGAGGAGGCGGTACACGGGGAGGACGAGGTGGTAGGGGAGGAAGAAGTAGAGGTGGACGCGGAGCAGAGCCAGGAGGAACCCTAATGGAAGCCACAGGTACACCTTCAGAGCGTTCATGGGCGTCGGCCGGCCGACCAGCCTCCCGTCGTGGAAGATGATCGGCTTGTTCAGGTGGTGTTCAGGGACGACGTCGGCAGCGGCAGGGGCCCCAGGCTCGGAGTTCACAAAATAACATTCCTGTAATTAAAATATAATATTACACAAATTAAGAACAATTAAAACAAGTTAATTAGCTAATTACACTATAATCTTTAGAAAAATCAACTTACCATAAATGAAACATTCTACATTAATCTCTATAATGATACATGATAAAAAAAAAAAAACCCTTATATATAAACTTACGTAAATAATCAGGTACTGTCTATATAAGCCTTGTTCTTTATTAGTTTTGCCTGGTTCAAGCAAGGAAAGAATTCCTATAATGTGAAGTCGTCCTTGTCAACATGGTGATCATAAAGACAGACTTGCATGCGGTTATAAGACTGTAGTGAATTTTATGTTTAAGGGTAGTAGGGTGCAGTACCCACACGCGTACGTAGAAGCAGCTGGTGTAGTAGTTGAAGGTGCATGTCACAATATTTTGTAGGACCGGCCATCTTTTTAAATTACTTTGAATAGAGAACTGAAATAAATGGACTGAGCTAGCCTTGATATATATTGTGATGAGGAAGGGGAAAGTCTGAAAGAGAAAGGCTCACTAATGTTCACCAACCATATTCTGATCATCTTTTACTCTTGTGCAATTTCATGGGGGGCCTAGCTATGATATTTCTATGTTGTGTCTGATTTGGTTTCTTACCCGGGGGGGCGGCGCCTATGCTTATCTTAGGGTGGGCTCTTTGATGGAGGACTCTTTAAGAAAAGTACTCTTTGAAAGAGCTCTAGTAAATTAATTAACTTCGTTTTGGAGCTTTTGTAAAGTACTAATTATCTAATTAAAAACGTTTGTTATCCAAAAAAGTGGTTCAAAGAGCTGCTTTGAGCTCCCAAATGACTCTTTAGGTTTTTAAATAGTTGCTTAATATCTGAGAGCTAGTGGTACTTGCCGAATCAACTTGACTCGGAGTGAGTACTAATATACTGGGCGAGTCATGGTGAGTTATATACTAAAGGACGAGATTGACGAGAGAGAAAAAATATATTCAACGAATGCATGCATATGCATGAACGTGCCTTTGAAATTCCGGCGAAGTAGTGACCGGATTCCGCGTCTCCGATGGCCACGTCCGCCACTTCTCCACCGAGTGCACGCTCCGAGGCGAACGCTTTCAGCTCTCCGGCGACCACTCCGGGGGATTTCACGAACCCCGTCGCCCTCCCAGTCCGGCAGTCCACCTCGATCTCCGTCCCGATCACCGCGTCGGCTGCGAGCAAGTCCCGGGCAAACGCCTCCACCATGACCGTCGGATACGACGACACGAGGACGCGCTTCCGGCAGGCTCCGAGGACCCGCCAAGCGTCTTCCCGGACCTCGCCGGCGTAGAACCTGGGAAGCACGGCTTTGGACACCAGCTGGATGTCCCGGAGCTTTAGACCCGACGTGGAGACGAAGATCATCATCTGGGTGGCTAAGGAGTACGAGACGAAGCGGCGAAGGAAGGAGACGAGAGGGTAGAGGAGGAGAAGCAACGCCCCCCGGAGGAAGCTCCCGGCTTCGACGGCGACGAGGAAGAAGTAGGGGAAAGAAGAGCTGCCGGAGACGAGGACGGCGCCGTCGAGATCGGCCACCGCAGTTTGGTCCTCCCTTCCCGTTGTGTCACAGTGGGAGATCGTACTCAGAAACCTCGCCATCTCTCGCACTATAGCTCACAAAGGAAAGAAGGGACTTTTAAAATTCAGAGAGTGTTATGAGTCTGAGCAAGTGGAAGCTGGGGAGAGAAGTTTTAAAGGCATGAAATGTAGTTGGGGATTACAGAAGCTACAGGGAAATATCAGGATCTGTCGACGGCTGATAATTAGGAGATGTCAGGGCAATCTGTCCCTCCACGTTGAGGGTTTATATATATAGAATAAGAGTCTAGTGGTGCCGATTTAGGGGAGAAGATGTGGGGTTACTCGTCCCATTTAGATTTGGAAAGGATCATGTCAATGTTGGGATTTAATTGCACTGACACTTGTCACTGCCTTGTTTGTGGACCATCTTTTTAGAAGAACCCTAATTGAGATAAATTAAAAACGACCAAAGTGGGAGATGAACCCTAAAGAGGTTAGCGGTTATAACATTTTTTTGTTTTTATGATGTCATGATAGCATACAGATGTAGTTCATGATTGGACCTACGTAGGAAAGTTTTGCATGGTTCGCTTACAAACTTGATCTCTTTTTCATGGAAACTAATTCTCTCTCTCTCTCTCACTCATCTCTCTCTCTCTCATCAGATCTCTCTGTCTCTGTCTCTCTCTCTCTCTCTCTCTCTCTCTCTCTCTCTCTCTCTCTCTCTCTCTCAACTCTCTCTCATCTCACTCTCTGATCTCTCTCTAATCTCCCTCTCTGATATCTCTCTCTGATCTCTCTCTGATCTCTCTCTGATCTCTCACTCTCTCAACTCTCTCTCATCTCACTCTCTCTCTCTGATCTCTCTCTCTGATCTCTCACTCTTTCTCAACTCTCTCTCATCTCACTCTCTGATCTCTCTCTCTAATCTCTCTCTCCGATCTCTCTCTCTGGTTTTCTCTCCCTCCGTCCATCACTCCCTCCTGCCTCTTCCCTCCTCCCCCTCCCCCTGGCTCTCTCTCTCTCTCTCTCTCAACTCTCTCTCATCTCACTCTCTGATCTCTCTCTCTAATCTCTCTCTCTGATCTCTCTCTCTCACCTCTCTCTCTGGTTTTCTCTCCCTCCCTCTCTCTCTCATCTCTCTCTCTCATCTCTCTCTCTCTCATCTCTCTCTCTCTGATCTCTCTCTCTCTGATCTCTCTCTCTCTCTCTCTCTCTCTCGCTCTCTCTCTAAATTTCTCTTGTAAACTGCCAATAAAAACTAGGCTAAGTCCATGTCTCTATCGACAGGTTCTCTACATTTTTATACGATGTTACAAACGAATCTTAGAGATTAAATTGGTAACGGTCACCTTTGAAGGGCTAGCTAAACGTCGGCGACCGTAAAGTTGTTTGGCGAGCTGGGTGATCTTTCAACCGTTACCTTATGCAGTATATATATCGCCATGGTACAGTAGAACTAGTACACCGGCCGTCGTCATATATATTACTTTTTTTAGGGTCGTGAGCCCGTTCTAATAATGGCACAACCACCGTTCTGTGCCCCGTCCTAATATTGGATAACGATGCTCGTCAAGCCTGGGCCGGTACTGTAAGTGTTAGAGCCTTAGAGGGATATGGAACTAGCTTGGGTACTAAAGCGAATTTTATCGTTTTACTTCTTTGCATCATCAGCTCAATAGTATTAACGCTAAACAAAACATGAACAGGTCTGTTCAACAAGGAGAGAGAGAGAGAGAGAGAGAGAGAGAGAGAGAGAGAGAGAGAGAGAGAGAGAGAGAGAGAGAGAGAGAGAGAGAGAGAGAGAGAGAGAGAGAGAGAGATCAGAGAGTGAGAGAGATCAGAGAGTGAGAGAGATCGGAGAGTGAGAGAGATCAGAGAGAGAGAGCGATAAGAGCACTGGGGAGGCAGAAGCAATCACGGTTTGAGTATATATGACTTACAAAACTCATACACGTCCTCAGCTTCTTATTAGTGTTAATTACTTAATTTTCTCAGTTTTTACAGCTTAAAATGTGCTTAAATTTGAAAAGGAATTAGGAGCAAAGAAGAGGGGATGACCCATTCATGGATGGGTGGTGGTTGGCAAATTAAAATAGCCACTTGCCTAACTACATGAATTTGAATTTTATAATGCATGATGGCTTTGCATTAATTATTTGAATCTGGGACCAATAGAACGTTGATAAGATTTATATCTGAAGTGAAGGCTGCTAATTGGTGGGTGCTATCTTATGTTGTTGGAAAAGAATTTATGAGAAATTGAGAAATACTATTTGTTTTATTATTTTCAAAAAATTAATGATTTAAATTGGCTAAATAAAATTAAACATGAAATCAAAAAATAAATGCACCCAGCACTTAAATATATATGGTTCCAAAAGGATCTAGTCAGATCAGGTTGGTACTCCACATATGATTTATATGCAGTTTAAAGAGACTACGACGTTAATAGAATATAGTGTCCTTTTAAGAATTTATCACCCCCATGTTCTGTTTTTAGAGAATTGTTTAAGAAGCCGTCTTTGTACTATTATGAAAACCAGCCCTTTGTTGCAAAGAAGTTTTCTCTTTGAAGGTAATTAATTACTGATTCTTCGAAAAATCTCTGCTTTCCCGTAAAATCTCTGGTTTCCCGTAATGGAGCAGTACGTATCTTGGAAATCATGGTATGCATGGCTCAGAGTTTTTTTATTATCCAATGCAAAGCCTATTTATAGTATGTAGTAGAAGTACAAGTGAGAGCATCCAGAGAGTTATATTTTGTACAGTCAACCATAAAAGAGAGAATTGTGCGGAGGGAGGCCTTTAAACAGTCCTTAATCAGAGTCTGTGTAACCAAAAAAAGGTGAGTGCCTGTGCTTAGAGAAATGCCTTTTGCATAGAGAAGGCTTTAATGTGTCAAACATATACTTTATTAGAGTTTAATTGGTGGGCAAATTATATTTTATTAGAGTGTAGGTCGTGGGCAAAATGTAAGATGTGAAAGGTGAGTTCAATGGAGAATAGAGTCAGCAACGTCCAAAGCCCAGGAAAAGCTCTTCTCTTTGCCCTCTTGTTAGAGGACCTTTCAATTTTTTCTTGTCTCCGGGTGCTTGAAGTTCCATTGTTCGTCTAATACCCGGTACAGGTTTCGAAGGCAGGAAGAGATTAGAGGTTTTGGTTGGTACTTTGAACTTTCAGAAGTGATCATGTGGTTGTTTAGCCGGAAGGGTCCTTCGGGGTTCTCGTCTTATTCTACCGCAGAAGAAGTCACTCAAGGAATTGATGGGTCGTGTCTTACTGCTGTCGTTACTGGTAAGATTTTGTTTTCATTTTTTCGGAGGGTCTTCTTGTTAGTTTATCTGTTGATTTGGGTTGTCGAAATTTGAAGAGAATTAAAACTTGCATCGCTGCTTGAGAAGGCCGCTTGGTCATGAGACGCATGCGGTCGGACATCGTGTTTCTTCATTGTTGTCCTGATCATGTTTTGGATTCTTTCCGTGGTTCGAAGTTATTATGGGTGTGAATTTGGTAGTAATCGACTTGGTGAACTACTAATTGATGGAAACTTTGGGTTTCCATTACAATTTCCGTATTGAGTTTTTACATTATTATGGCTTTCCTTTGAGACGGATTAGTTGGAGATGGGATCACTTGAGTAAAGCGTACAAATCATGCTTCAAATATCAGAATATTAGTGTATCAATGACAAAGATAGCCGTTAAGCATGGTCTTTTGTAATTAAATATTACGTACGACTGAAAAAAAAATGATCTTTACATCTGAATATCATATGCCCGTCTGTTCAAGAAAACATGATAATTGCGTTTGAATATTTATACTCTTGAAACAAACATGTGGCACTGTAGAGAGGCAGTATATGCTGCTATTGTCGTTTTCATTTTAGGTGATGTTTGCTAACGTTGTGACTCTACCATTTTATTTAAAATGTAGATGAAACTGCGCATTTTGATGAATTGATTTTTTTCCAAAAATTAGTTTTCAAATATTTTAGTGAAAAAGGATTCAAGTTTACTAAGCATTTTAAGCATAGATTTTACTATCTTGTTCTCTTTACGGACCTTCTCTCCTTTTCGTGAAGATAATGATTTCTGGGTGTCATTTATTTCTGTTTTTTTCTTGAAGGAACATTTTCGGTTCTTTCTCTTCTAACAAAAGAAAAAAGGTACCATTTTGTGAAAGATTAATAATTTGATATTATACTATCTCTGCTCTTTACTGGTCTCCTTTCCTTTCCACAATGGTAATGGTTTCTTTGTGGTGAAGAGTAAATTTTTTCTGTCTTCAGTATAAGTAGGTCACTCTGCAGTCCTGCTTTATATTAGGTGAGTCCTATATCTTAGTTGTTTGAATAACCAAAGGGATTATTTGATGATTAAAAAATGTGATAAGCCATTTTGTTTGGTTTTTTTCTTTATTTCTTAAATTGTGGTTGGAGTATTAGACCTGTTAGCTTTGTTGGAGTTCACCTTTTTGTCCTTTCCTCTGGTAGCTTATGCATTTCTGTGAAGTATGTCTAGTGAATTTGAGCTATTCTTTCACTTTCTATAAAAGGTTTATGAGAGCTTTTTTCCTTTGTTTCTTAAATTGTGGTTGGAGTATTATATTTGTTTAGCTTTGTTTGGAGTTCAGATTTTTGTCCTTTCCTCTGGTATCTTAGGTGTTTTAGAGAAGCATGTCTAGTGACTTTGAGCTATTTCATCACTGTCTAAAAGATTTATGAGAGTTTGTTATGAATTTTCAGTTGCCATGTTTATTTATAATATTTGGTTTTCAAAAAGTATATCTTGGCCAAGTTGATCCAACCTTGACGTATTATTTGGGATAGACAATAAACAGAATCCATTTTTTGTCAATAGTTTGTAAAATTTTTAAGCTTAGATTTAAGGAGAGGCAGCAACTCTCCTTGCCTTTTCTGTTCTCTATCTTTGTGCCCAGTTCTTCTGAGCCTAGTTTTCAGAATATTTATTGCAAAATGATAAAAATTAATGATTACCTTTGATGAATTGGTGGGTAATATTAATCATGTTCAGTAATAATAACAAAAATGTTCATGCGACTTTCAAAAACAAAAATGTTCATGCAATAATATTATATTAATAATAATAATAATAATATTGTTCACGCTTTTCAATCATGTGTTTGTTTTGGAGTGAGTTTAAACAACTGTATTATTTCTTTCAGTTTAAGAGGTTGAGAGTCTTGTATTTCCAGTTTCATGGTGGGTCGAAGATAGGCTTATTTTCATATGAATTTGTGTACACCTACAATAAGGGATTTTTGAGTTGATGTAACAACAATTGTGATTTTCTTTCGTTTCTTTTTGGCCAACTTATCACAGGAGCTTCAAGTGGTATAGGCACTGAAACAGCACGTGTTCTTGCACTTCGTGGAGTACATGTTGTAATGGGTGTGAGGAATATGACTGCTGGTACAAATGTGAAAGAGATTATCATGAAAGAAATCCCATTTGCTAAAGTTGACGTAATAGAGTTAGATCTGAGTTCTATGGCTTCAGTGAAAAAATTTGCATCAGATTTTAAATCACAAGGCCTTCCACTCAATATCCTCGTGTAAGAAATTTGAAGAAATTACTTACTATGGTAGCTTCTAGACTCTCTTTTCCTGTGTGAGATCTTGGTTGTTCAAGTATTTGAATTCCATTGGCTGCAATGTAAAAGCTCACCATCAATGATTGTAATAGTTTTTTATGCTTCCTTTCACTTCACTGCAAATAATAGTTGATTTAACGCATAATACCATAAACTTATACAAATTTTTATTTTGAATGCAAACTTATCATTTACTGCATTTACATTATTTATACGTGTGCATGAGGAATTCAGTTATGTTCGTTTTGGCAGCAATAATGCAGGGGTTATGGCAACTCCATTCATGCTGTCGCAAGATGGAATTGAGCTTCAGTTTGCAACAAATCACTTGGGTATATTGACCTTTGTGTATCTGTGAGAAATTTTTTTTTATCTATATTGATTGATTAGATCATCCGATCTATAATGTGCCTAACAAGCTGCATGTCTTCAAAAAAGTATTGACCTTTGTGTATCTGTGAGCAATTTTTCTATGTTTATTGATTGATTAGATCACATGATCTATAATGTGCCAAACAAGCTGCTTGTCTTCAAAATGTAAGTCTTCGTTCGTATTTTCGTGGCTATCTGCAATTATTTTTATTCAAGAGAGGGTTTTGTCATGGAGTTCACTCTCCAGGTTTTCAAAATGAATGATCCTACGACTCACATGCTTCAATGTAAAGCTAAAAGCATGACAACTAGAATCCTGTAAGACCTGTCAAATGGCCCTAAATATCTCTGCAAGTCGGTGTTAACGCACCTCTGTGTAATTTTTGTTTCAATAGTATAAATGAGATTGTGGTGGTTGACATGCAAGCAGGAAATGACACTTGGGAATATAACTTGAATGTGTTAGATCTGGCTGCTGCTTTCTTTTCTTCCTTACATTGTAACCTATATTATTTATAAGAAATGTTACAAATGTCCTTTTTATTATTAAAATGTTTCATTGTGAGGGATAGTGCATAATATGAAACCATGAGGTTCTTCTTCTTTTTTCTTTTTTGCAGGCCATTTTCTTCTGACCAATCTCTTACTAGAGACGATGAAAGAAACTGCACGTAACGGTAACACTGAAGGACGTATTGTTAATCTCTCATCTGAGGGGCACCAATTTGCCTACCATGAAGGAATCCGCTTTGACAAAATTAATGATGCATCAGAGTAATGAAGCTGGATGTTCTTTTGCCTTGTTCTTGGACTGTGAAGAAAGTTACTCTTTCAATTAATCTGATTTAGGTCACTAATTTGTTGAGGCTGGTATATGGAAATCTGAATTTAAACTGTTAGAATTTTAGTCTAGCCTCTCTTTGATTTTGCAATTTACATAGCCCTACTAGTTCATATTTCTTTTCATGCTCCTTTTTGAAAAACTCTAACAAAGAATCCAAAACCGGAAGAAATTTTCATATGTTTTTCCTGTCTGCTCTATCTTTAGGTACAACTCTATCCGTGCTTATGGACAATCAAAGTTGGCTAACATATTACATGCTAATGAGCTGAACAAACGCCTTAAGGTATACAATTTATTTGTTGGTCTCACTGTATGAAAACTACTACTCATTCATCAATGTGCATCATTTGTTTTCCTGAATTCCATTTTAAGTGACATGACTGGCAGTCCCTGGCACTGCTCTTCTAACCTCTTGCATCTTCTTGTATCAGGAAGAAGGGGTTCTTATAACTGCTAACTCACTGCATCCAGGTGCCATTGTTACCAATCTTCTTCGCTATCATAGCTTTATAAATGGTAAATTTGTGAGTAGGCAGATTTATTTTGTTTTATTTTTCTGCTTGATGTTCTGCGGGAGTCATGAATTTCTTCTTGGTTTGGCTTCATGCAGGCCTTTCAAGAACATTAGGAAGATTCGTACTGAAAGACATTCGACAGGTAAGGTTACACAAATGTCACCTGAGCAAGTCTACTAAAACTTTGCATTAATAGATTATGGTTGGTGCTCAAATCCCTGCATCTTACAAGTCTGGATAGGGATCTCCATTGGTTTCACCTTTTAAAGTACTACAAGCTTAAAAGATATTATATGGAAGCCATTTCAATCGTCGATTTTGTGAAAACACTCATTCCGTGTCTCTCTTTTACAATACAGTAGGGTTGGATTACTCAGATAGGGCTTCCAACTCTGTATACATAAGAGCCATATAAATTCCCAGAGAAAGAGAAAGGTTATGTTTTAACATTGTTCTTAATTCTGTTTACAGGGGGCAGCTGCAACTTGCTATGCGGCCCTTCACCCACAAGTTCAAGGTGTTGGTGGGAAGTATTTCAAAGACAGTAATATATCAAAACCAAGCGCACAAGCACAAGACGAAGAGCTCGCAAAGAAGCTTTGGGACTTCAGTATGAATTTGATAAACTAGCTTTTGCTTTTTTTATAAGGATTGTCATCAGTTATTACATTCTGAAAGTGTGACGTATCGTCAGATGATACGAAATGTTTTGTGATGGTATCTTCCTCATCGTGATTGTCATATATTTACATTTCTAGAAGTTGGTTGATATTGTAATCGTAGAATCTGCTTTGACCAATCTCTCATCTCTTTTAAATGTACAAAATTGTTCATCATGAAAAAAATAATTTCACCACAGGCATCCTAGAATTTGTTGTGCTAGTCCGTTCCCGTAGAGCACCAACCAGAAAGGAAATAAATTTGCATCCTGACCTGCCCCGACCTGTATATGTGATCTTCGTTTTGTATCATATCGTTTACTAAATTAGACGTTCCACTCTCGGCCTGAAACAACACAGCTGAATGCAGAACAGTAAAACGGTTGAATTTTTTTCGATTTCCAGCAGAGACATACATACAACAACAGATCAGGAGGAAGAGTCCATGACATTTATACATGAGCCCACATCTCTATAATAAATTACAAATCGCTTTAGGGTACCGAGATGAATCATTTAAATCCAGTTCTTCAGCATTTGTACAGCATTGAAAAACCCGGTTAAAACCGTTGGGAATATTTTTTTCGTCGGTTTTTGTTCAGTTGGCAAATGTTTTGTCGACGCATTTTCTGGCGGTTTTAACTCCCGGTATATTATAAATTTTTAACGGCAAAAATAAAACTGTCGGGAAAAGAAAATATTTTTCCTGCGGTTTTACTAAACCGCCAGTAAATATTTTTAATGGTGGTTTTAAAAACCCCCACTAAAAATTCAACAATTTTTAATGGCGGATTTAAAAACCACCGTTAAAAATTCGGGCTTTTTAATGGTGGTTTTTAAAACCACCATTAAAAATACTAGCTTTTGTAATGGCGGTTTTAAAAAATCCCATTAAAAATTCTGCTTTTTAATCAGTCTTGTATTTTTATTGATTTTAGTGGCAGTTTTTAGAACTGTCGGCAATAATTTTTGTTTGAAAAATAAATCGTGCTATTCGAAATCAGTTTACCCATCTGTTCATGACAACATATTAAAAACAATAATAATATTCAATTAAAATAAAATCCATAATCAATAATTACATTAGATCATCTACAATTGTATTATATCTAAATTATAAAAAAAACTACATTGTGAGCCAAAATTGCAGTTTTACAAAAGTGGAAAAAAAACGTCTTGACACAAAAAACCGCTTTCATCCTCAGTGCTCTATTTACATCAAACTTCTTCAAGTATGGACTAGGGGGTTATTCTCGTCTACATCACGTGTCTCATCTATGAAAAAATGACAAATAATTTATATGTGACAAGAAAAAATAGGAAACAGATACATGAAAAATTTACAAGTGTTGAAGAATCGATTGCATTTGACAAAAGAGAATAAGAAAGACTAAAGTGGCATAAAGGTTACTAGCAACAGTAAAAGATCAACAAAGAACAAATTTATTTGGGCTTTTAAGCCTTGACAGAGCAGTAAAATGAATATTTGAAGAAGGGTAAAATAGAGCTAAGTCATAATAATTATCAAAGACCATGAGTTGGAAACATGAAACTATGGATAATTAGCATTTTGAAGAGATAAGCAAAACTTATTTTCTGTTTATAAATGAATGTTCAAGGTAAAATAAAGTAACCATCACAATATTACCTTTTTCCTCATGTCTCTTTCGTCAAAAGTACCATCTGCCTTGCTATAACATCAGACTTCGTTTTTGCATATTGTATTCTCTGCATGGTAAAGCACAATAAAGAGCAAATAAGAAAACAAACCATCACCATTACGTGGAATGAAATCATCACCAATAAGCTCCTTGTAAATTCTATACCATGCCTTCAATCTCTGTCAAAAGTTGCTTAATATCACAAACATGTTGTAATAAAGAACTGTTCAGAAGTTGGACCAAATCCCCGGTTCTTGAGAACAAAGACTAAGTCCAAGTGGTCCTTGATGAGTGATGAATGCCAAGCACTCCACAATCCACATCAAGAAGCCCTACATGGATCAGTCAGCCATCTACATAGATCAGTCAACCAAGACTGGAAAGATCAACCATGCACTTCAGACTGACTGCAAAATATTCCCAAAGCTTTAACCATGTAACATAAATTAACGAGCTTGCAGTCCATTCTTTGAAGTAAACTACACATAGATAATGACGAAAATACTAGCATCTTCCGACTACTATAGTCCAAGAAAATTAATGATTTGAGCAGCAACCCAAACAAATTATCCTTCGGAAGAAAATTTAACGATTGAACAGCAACCCAAGTGATGTAGAATAGAATAGGGCAAAGACGAAGGGAGAAAATATGAGAGAAGAAATAGGGTGAAAAGAGGAAGAAAGGAAGGAGAAAGAGGTTTCACTATTCAATAAAAATCAAGTCGTCCGTTTTACAATATACATGGCCTATTTATAGGCTAATTAAACCCTAATAACACTTTGAATCCTACTAAAACACTGTCTCAAGGATAAATAAGAAAATACTCTCCTAATTCTACTCTGATTAGGACTGCAGAGTCCTATTTCGGTGCCTAGCATAGGTCTTAAGACCTTGTGTTACGTCATTCCCTCCAAGTGGAGAAAAACTCAAGTCCGGGGAGTTAAACTGCAAATAAGAATCCAACAAGGCAAGGGCGAGCTGACGCAGTTCGTCTTTAGTAATCCAAGTATCATCAGAAGAAGGACGATCTTTCCAACGCACAAGGAATTGGCGATCACCCCTTGTCACTGATGTAACGTACTTATCTTCAAGGACATCCACAATCACATCTCGCGGAGCAATAGTCTGTGTAGGTAATCGGGGAACCAAAATGGAAGATGGACCTGCAACCATAGAAGAAGGCAACACAGGAGGCTCAAATGTGCCTCGGTAAGCAAATAAATCTGCAACATTGAATATAGGACTGATAGACAAATTAGGAGGTAAATCGAGGACATATGCATTGGATCCGAGACGACGAGTAATTGCAAAAGGACCAATAGATCGGGCATGAAGTTTCTTTATGGCATTTGGTGGAAAACGGGCAGGGTTAAGACGAGCCATAACATACTCACCAATCTGAAATTCCTTAAACCTACGATGTGCATCAGCAGAAAGCTTATAATTTTCATTACTCATAGCAATTTTTCGTTTTATCTCAGCATGTAGGTTATGGATGTGTTCTGCAAAAGTGTGGGCAGATTCAAAAGGCTGATAGGCAGTGGGTAGGGGAATAAGGTCAAGAGGTTGTTTGGTTGACAGGCCATACACAATTTCAAAAGGGCTTTTACCAGTGGTACAATTGATAGAATTATTGTAAGCAAATTCAGCAATGGGTTTAATGACATCCCATATCCCAGGTTTGTCTCCAACCAAACAGCGAAGCAAATCCCCCAAACTACGGTTAACCACCTCCGTTTGACCATCAGTCTGTGGATGAAAAGCAGAGGAAAACTTTAATGTGGTACCAAATAATTTCCAAAGGGTCTTCCAAAAGTAACTAACAAACTTAACTTCGCGGTCAGACACTATAGTAGAAGGCAGGCCATGTTAGCGCACAATCTCCCTAAAGAACAATTTAGCTATATAGGATGCATCAGTAGTCCTAGAACAGGGAATGAAGTGAGCCATTTTAGAAAATCAATCAACCACTACAAAAATAGCATCATGCTTTGTAACAGTCCGTGGCAAGCCTACGACAATCCATACTAAGATCACGCCAGGGCGAGTGTGGAAGAGGAAGTGGAGTATATAAGCCAGAGTTTTGTTTTTGAGTTTTGCTTAATTGACAGGTACGACACTGAAAGACAAAGCAACATCCTTTTTCAGAGAAGGCCAGTAAAAATGATCCCCAACTAAGGCAATGGTCTTATCTCGACCAAAGTGGCCAGCCAGGCCGCCTGCTGCATGTAACTCCCACACCAAGAAATCTCGGAGGGATGAACGAGGAACACACAAATGGGTACCCTTAAAGAGGTAACCATCACGTAATAGAAAGCCCACATGCTGTCGGGAGGGAGCGTCGCTAAGGTCACTAAAAATCAAACCAAAGTCAGGACAACTAGGGTATTCATCACGGATATACTCAAACCCGGTCACATGAGTGGTCATGGAATGGAGAACAAGGGATATTCGGCTAAGTGCATCAGCAACTTTATTATCTTGACCCGCACAATGCTTAAGGACAAAGGTAAAATCTAGAAGAAACTCAACCCACTTGGCATGTTTTGCACTTAAATTGTGCTGGGAGTTCAAGTATCGGAGGGTTTGATGGTCGGAGTAAAGTACAAATTCTTTGGGCAAAAGATAGTAGCGCCAGTGACGGAGAGATTGAACTACCTCATAAAATTCTTTATCATAAGTAGAGTAGTTTTGTTTGGCATCATTAAGTTTCTCACTGAAATATGCTACATGATGACCTTCTTGACTGAGAACGCCACCGATTCCCAAACCCGACGCATCACAAACAACTTCAAAAACTTTAGATAAATCCGGGTGACGCAACAATGGGGCAGTAGTGAGTTTGTCCTTAATAGTAAAGAAAGCCTTATGGGCAGCAGTTGTCCATTTGAATTCACCCTTTTTCAAGGATTGTGATTGGTACAGTGATAGTGCTAAACCCTCTAATGAATCAACGATAAAAAGAGGCTAGCCCATGAAAGCTACGAGCTTCCTTCAGAGTAGTTGGTTCGGGCCACTCTCGAATAGCCTTGAGTTTATCAGGGTCAGCCGCAATTCCTTGAGACGAGACAATGTAGCCAAGAAAGAGGACTTGAGTTTGCACAAAGGCGCATTTCTCGAGGTTGGCATATAACTTTGCGGCTCTTAAGGTAGTCAAGAATTGACGAAGATGGTCTAAATGTTACCCCTCAGATGTGCTTTAAATCAGAATGTCATCAAAGTAGACCACAAGGAATTTGCCAATGAAAGGTCGAAAAATGTTGGTCATGACTCTCATGAAGGTACTTGGGGCATTAGGCATACCAAAAGGCATTACCACCCATTCATACAACCCATCCTGAGTTTTAAAGGCAGTTTTCCACTCATCTCCTGGGCGAATTCTAATTTGATGGTATCCACTCCGTAGATCTATCTTGGAGAACACCTCAGCACCGACTAGGTCATCGAGCATATCGTCTAACCGTGGGATGGGAAATCGATATTTCACGGTGATCTTATTTATAGCAATTGTCCACACACATACGCCATGATCCATCTTTCTTAGGGGTTAACAAAACAGGAACGGCACAAGGACTTAAGCTATGACGGATAAAACCTTTTTGTAGCAAACCCTCTATTTGCCTATTCAACTCAGCTCGCTCAGTGGGGTTCATTCTGTAATGTGGAAGGTTAGGCAATTGGACACCTGGGGTGAAGTCAATGGCATGCTGGATGTCTCTCATGGGAGGTAACTCATTCGGGAGTTCTTCTGGGATGACATCCTGAAACTCTGTCAATAGTGGGTGAACACGGCTGTGGATGGGAGCATCTGTCAGGAAGCGAAAATTGTCCTTGTGTACTAGTGCAAAGATTAGACCAGATTCTGTTCCCGCCCTCGCAAATTGTTTAGGAGATAATATTTGTAGGCGGTTAGCAGGGACAGTGGTAGGAGAAGGGGAAACAGACTTTTGTGCAGGGGTAGGTTTGGCAGGGTGAAGTAAAACAGTTTTTGTGCCATGACTAAATAAGTAGGTGTTTTCTCTGCCAAAGTGTTTAACATCATTATCGTACAGCTACGGTCGACCTAGCAAAATGTGAGCAACATCCATAGGTAAGACATCACAATACAGATCCTCCGAATAAGGCAAATCTGAAGGGGTACTAGACAACGTTCCGTAACAGGGAGAGAAGTTTTATCTACCCAGGCAACTCGAAAAGGATGTGGGTGGGGTTCCGTATGAAGGTTGAACCGAGCTAGAGCTGTCCTAGAAACTACATTCATGGTACTACCTCCATCAATAACAATTTTATAGGATTTGTTTTTCAGTGGAATAATAGTGTGAAATATACTGGTGCGCTTCCAAGTGTCAAGTGGAGCTGGGGCAGATAAGATGCATCTCATGATAGCAGAAACATGGTGTGGGTCAGTAGGAGGATCATCATTAAGTAAGTCATTGTCATAGTCGTGATCCTTCATGGGAGTAATAGCGACAATTTCAGAATCGCCCTCAAGGGCAAGTTCATCAACACATTCCATTGCTAACGTGCGATTTGGACAACGAGAAGCAATATGACCATTTGCATAACAATAATGACACTCTATGGCATTTTGGGGAGCAGAGTATGAATATTGAGGAACCTTGTTTTCACTAGGAAGAAGTGCAGAACTAGGAGTTGTGGAAGCCCGCGGGAAAGAGGACTGTGGTCGAGGGGTCAACCTAGACGAAAGGGTCACCGGACCTTGACGAAGATCATTAGACGAGATAAAAGTACGCCTTTGAGAAAGGTATTGAATGTACTTCTCAAACTCGAGGCTTTATGATATGCCTCCTCTAACGAGTCTGGGGCATGGATAATAACCTCTCGTTTGATATCCGCTCGTAACCTATTAACAAACCTAGACACAGTGAATCTCGGATCCTCATTGATGTCACTCCTTAATAACAGTTCCTCAAATTTGGCAATGTAATTGTCTACACTAGACGATCCTTGCCTATGGTTTAATAATTGGTTGAACAACTGGTCTTTGTAGTAAGGAGGGAGATTTTTTTTTTTCAACTTTTCTGTCATCTCAACCCAAGTGGAAATGGATGGGTGTCCTAATCTCTCAGTGTTACGCTGAACAGTTTGCCAATAACATTTGGCAGACCCTACCAACTTCATCTTCGTGAAGTGTATACGTTGAGCATCGTTCATTTGGTACCATTCAAAATAATTATTCATGTTGTATAACCAATCAAGAAATGCACTGGGATCTAATTTTCCATCGAACTCAGGGGCATCTACCTTGACCCTCCTAGACATGTCAACTACTTCATCATGAGGGTACCTAGGACGATCCATATGGGTACGATGTCTACCTGTAGCTCTGTGACCTTGTCAAGTAGGTATGTGGGGTTGTGAGTATTCTTCATCAGAGAAGAGGTCCTCAGCAGTAGGTTGTTGGTCGGTCAAAGGTGTTGGTTGTGGCAAGATACCTGTCGTGTGTGTTCGGTTATTCTTGTAAGAAGGTGACACTACAGAGCTTTGACCCCTAATCGGTTCCCAACTAGTTTCCATCAATGGCTGTTTTTCAGGATTTCTTTGAGTGGTCACATAATCATAATGGAAGTAGTTAACCGAGTTGGTAAATTGTGCAACTATTTGGGCGAGCTGGTCAAGCCGATTCTGGAGGTTGGACATATTGGCCTCACTGGTGGTCACTCTTTTTTTAAGGTTATTGTGTTTTTCTTCAAAGGTTGTATTTGGCTTCAAGGTCTTTCACGGTCATGATGGGAAGAAAAGAGAACAAGTATAACAAAGTGCTGAGAGAACTATAATAACTGAGTAAAAAAAATATAAAATTTCTGCTAACACGTAAAGTAAGAAAAGAAATTCACAATTGGTTGGAAATCAGAGTTTTTTTCCACTGAATGTGAATAACTGTACCAAGAAATTAAACTAAGAAAAATTCCAAGGTAATTAGAGGAAACACAAACGGTCTCGCTTAAGACCCAATTTCCTTAGACTCTTGAGTCTTTTTGACAGAATTTTCCTAAATAATTTAATGGACAATATATCTCGTTAGCAGAAATTACTCGAAAAAAATACTTTGAAGAATGTACTTTTTTTTTTGACTGGCTCAAAATTTCAGATGAGGTAGAAAAAAAATGTGTTCGAATTTAGATCCAACCAAATAAAAATTTAAACCTCCTAATTAAACTACCAGACTATACTCAGAAGGGCAAAGATACAGCGTACGGATTTACACCGAGTTCAAGCGTTGAACCAACTTGAATGGAGCCGGACTGTGTTGACCCAACCCGCAATGTGATGAACCGAACTGGCTGAGTTGAAGTGAACCGGCCGAGTTGAAGTGAACTGGCCGAGTTGAAGCGAACCGGCCGAATTGAGGGGAATCGACCGAACTAAAGCAAGCCGGCTATCTTGACCCGAACACAATTTACCCGAGCCAAAACCTAAGTCGAGCACTCGATTTAATCGGGAGCTAAGTCTCGAGAGGAAGGAGAAGGTGAGGTCAGAGGCAGCGGCGGATGCGACGGCGACGACGGCAACGGCGGTGACGGCTCGCGACAGCGAGCGACGGCGGACGACGGCGACAGCTCGCAGCGGCAGCGGGCAAGACGGCGACGGCTCGCAGCGGCAGCGGGCGAGACGGCGACGGCTCGCAGCGGCAGCGGCGAGACGGCGACGGCGGCATGCGCGGCAGCGGCAGCGGCGAGACGGCGACGGCTCGCAGCGGCAGCGGCGCGAGCGGCGACGCTCGCAGCGGCAGCGGCAAAGACTGCGCGACTCTCAGCGGCGGCGACGCGGACGACGAGACGGAGGAGACGGCGCGCGAGACGGCGCGAGAGACGGCGCGACGAGAGCGCGAGACGGCGGAGAGGCGCGAGAGACAGCGCGGAGACAGGCGCGAGACAGTGCGAGACGGTGGAGACGAGCGTGGAGAGACGGCGTGAGACGGCGCGAGACAATACGGAGATGGCGCGACGGCAGCGCGAGACTGCTCGACGGCGCGAGACTGCTGGACGGCGCGAGACTGCCTGACGCGGCGGGAGAGCGCTGACGACGGAGGAGACTGCCTGGACGGCGAGAGCGCGGAGACGGCGGAGACGGCGGAGACGGCGGAGACGCAGCGAGACGCAGAGACGCGGAGACGGCGGAGACGGCGGAGACGGCGGAGACGCGGAGACGGCGAAGACGGCGAAGACGGAGACGGCGGAGCGGCGAGACGCAGCGAGACGGCAGCGAGAGAACGGCGAGAGACAGCGGAGACAGCGGAGACGGCGGAGACGGGCGGAGACGGCGGAGACGGCAGCGAGCAGCGAAGACAGCGAGACGGCGGAGCGGCGGAGACGGCGGAGACAGCGAAGACGCGAAACAGCGAAAACAGCGAAGACGGCGAAACAGCGAGACGGGCGAAGACAGCGAGACAGCGAAGACAGCGAAGACGGCGAAGACAGCGGAGACAGCGAGAGCAGCGAGAGCAGCGAAGACGGCGAGAGACAGCGAAGACGGCGGAGAGACGGCGGAGACGGCGGAGACGGCGGAGACGCAGCGAGACGCGAAGACAGCGGAGACGGCGCGAGACAGCGAGACGGCGAGACAGCGGAGAGACGGCGAGACGCGAAACAGCGAGACGGGCGGAGAAACAGCGAAGACGGCGGAGACGGCGAAAACAGCGAGACGGCGGAGACGGGCGAAGACGGCGAGACGGCGAGACGAGCGAAGACGGCGGAGAACAGCGAAACAGCGAAGACAGCGGAGACGGCGAAGACAGCGGAGACGGCGAGAGACGGCGAAGACGGCGGAGACAGCGGAAGAGAGACGGAGAGACGGCGGAGACGAAGCGAGAACAGCGAGACGGCGGCGACGGCGGAGACAGCGAAGACAGCGAAGAGCGGCGCGAGACAGCGAGACGGCGGAGACGGCGGAGACGGCGGAGACGGCGGAGACGGCGGAGACGGCGGAGACGGCGGAGACGGCGGAGACGGCGGAGACGGCGGAGACGGCGGAGACGGCGGAGACAGGCGAGAGGCGAGACAGCGGAGACGGGCGGAGCTAGTAGAGACGGCGGAGACGGCGGAGACTGGCTAGTAGAGAGCGGCGGAGACGGGCTGGCTAGTAGAGACGGCGGAGGCGGCTGGCTAGTAGAGACGGCGGAGACAGGCTGGCTAGTAGAGACGGCGGAGACGGGCTGGCTAGTAGAGACAGGCGGAGACGGGCTGGCTAGTAGAGACGGCGGAGACGGGCTGGCTAGTAGAGACGGCGGAGACGGCTGGCTAGTAGAGACAGCGGAGACAGGCTGGCTAGTAGAGACGGCGGAGACAGGCTGGCTAGTAGAGACGGCGGCGAGACAGGCTGGCTAGTAGAGACGGCGGAGACGGGCTGGCTAGTAGAGAGCGGCGGAGACGGGCTGGCTAGTAGAGACAGGCGGAGACGGGCTGGCTAGTAGAGACGGCGGAGAGACGGGCTGGCTAGTAGAGACAGGCGGAGACGGGCTGGCTAGTAGAGACGGCGGAGGCAGGCTGGCTAGTAGAGACAGGCGGAGACAGGCTGGCTAGTAGAGACGGCGGGAGACGGCTGGCTAGTAGAGACGGCGGAGACGGGCTGGCTAGTAGAGAGACAGGCGAGACGGGGCTGGCTAGTAGAGACGGCGGAGACGGGCTGGCTAGTAGAGACGGCGGAGACGGGCTGGCTAGTAGAGACGGCGGAGACGGGCTGGCTAGTAGAGACGGCGGAGACGGGCTGGCTAGTAGAGACGGCGGAGACGGCTGGCTAGTAGAGACGGGCGGAGACGGGCTGGCTAGTAGAGACGGGCGGAGACAGGCTGGCTAGTAGAGACGGCGAGAGACGGCTGGCTAGTAGAGACGGCGGAGAGACGGCTGGCTAGTAGAGACGGCGCGGAGACGGGCTGGCTAGTAGAGACGGGCGAGACGGGCTGGCTAGTAGAGACGGGCGGAGACGGGCTGGCTAGTAGAGACGGCGGAGACGGGCTGGCTAGTAGAGACGGCGGAGACGGGCTGGCTAGTAGAGACGGCGGAGACGGGCTGGCTAGTAGAGACGGCGGAGACGGGCTGGCTAGTAGAGACGGCGGAGACGGGCTGGCTAGTAGAGACGGCGGAGACGGGCTGGCTAGTAGAGACAGCGAGACGGGCTGGCTAGTAGAGGCGGGCGGAGACGGGCTGGCTAGTAGAGGCGGCGGAGACGGGCTGGCTAGTAGAGACAGCGAGACGGGCTGGCTAGTAGAGACAGGCGGAGACGGGCTGGCTAGTAGAGACAGCGGAGACAGGCTGGCTAGTAGAGACGGCGGAGACGGGCTGGCTAGTAGAGGCAGGCGGAGACGGGCTGGCTAGTAGAGACGGGCGGAGGCTGGCTGGCTAGCTAGGAGACGGAGCGGCTGGCTAGGAGAGGCGGAGACGGGCTGGCTAGTAGAGGCAGCGGAGACGGGCTGGCTAGTAGAGAGGCGGCGGAGACGGGCTGGCTAGTAGAGGCGGCGAGACAGGCTGGCTAGTAGAGACGGCGGAGACGGGCTGGCTAGTAGAGACGGCGGAGACAGGCTGGCTAGTAGAGACGCGGAGACGGGCTGGCTAGTAGAGACAGCGGAGGCGGGCTGGCTAGTAGAGACGGGCGGAGACGGGCTGGCCAGTAGAGACGGCGGAGACGGGCTGGCTAGTAGAGACGGCGGAGACGGGCTGGCTAGTAGAGACGGCGGAGACGGGCTGGCTAGTAGAGACGGCCGAGACGGCCGAGACGGGCTGGCTAGTAGAGACGGCGGAGACGGCCGAGACGGGCTGGCTCGTAGAGACGGCGGAGACGGTGGAGACGGGCTGGCTTGTAGAGAGGGCAGAGACGGGCTGGCTTGTGGAGACGGCGAAGACGGGCTGGCTTGCGGAGACGGGCTGGCTTGCGGAGACGGCGGAGACGGGCTGGCTTGCGGAGACGGCGGAGACAGGCTGGCTTGCAGAGACGGCGGAGACGGGCTGGCTTACAGAGACAGCAGAGACGGGCTGGCTTGCGACGACGAAGGCGGAGACGGGCTGGCTTGCGACGTCGAAGGCGGAGACGGGCTGGCTTGCGGCGGCGGCGGGCGGAGACGGGCTGGCTTAGCGCGGCGGCGGCGGAGACGGGCTGGCTTTATGCGGCGGCGGGCGGAGACGGGCTGGCTTACGGCGGCGCAGGCGGAGGCAGGCTGGCTGCGGCGGCGAGGCGGAGGCGGGCTGGCTGCGGCAGCAGCGAGGCAGGCGAGGCTGGCTTATGCGATGATGCAGGCGGAGACGAGAAAGGCTTCTACAGCGAGTTCTAACTTTCTATCTTCTTCTTCTTTTCGTTTTCGTCTCAGTTGTTGGCGAGATTGGGTATAGGTCAGAGGACATTAACCCTGCTCTGATACGAAATTGATGTAGAACGGAATAGGGCAGAGACGAAGGGAGAGAATATGAGAGAAGAAATAGGGTGAAAAGAGGAAGAAAGGAAGGAGAAAGAGGTTTCACTATTTAATAAAAATCAAGTCGTCCGTTTTAAAATATACTTGGCTTATTTATAGGCTAATTAAACCCTAATAACACTTTGAATCCTACTAAAACACTGTCTCAAAGATAAATAAGAAAATACTCTCCTAATTCTACTCTGATTAGGACTGTTGAGTCCTATTTCGGCGCCTAGCATAGGTCTTAAGACCTTTTGCTACGTCACCAAGCAATTACCAAATTGACACTGCCACTTATAGTCAAACAATTGGCAATGTATTGAAGCATCTGCGAGTGTAATAGTTTAAGCCATCTTAATCCAATCACACATACGCCAATTCTGTCCATCCATAAACAACAATTAGTTTTCCAGCAATAGTCTAATCTGCTAAGTTTAATAAACATTGTCACCTCAAAATAATAACCAATGCAGCAAAATAGAGAGTGAGACAGGGAAAGAGAGTTTGTGACAGAGAGAGATATATAGAGAGAGAGATAACAGAAGATAAATCCTTATCTTTCATTTTGCAGGCATGCAATAAGAAACATGAAGAGAGATACTAAATAGAAAACTGTCAGCTTCAATTTGAGCAAATCGAGCAATACATAATGTGACACTAGACCTTTTTTATGGTTTTCAATGTTATACTCTGCACAAATCCCCAACACTAATAGACAATCTTGGCTCTGCACCATGAATATGCATCCCACCACGGACCGCATCGATGAATTCTTATTTATAGAAGGTGAAAGTTCTTTTAACATTTTATCGATTAAATGTATGTTTTGTGACCTATCAATTTCACAATAAGCAGTTTCAGCCGTTCAAGGCAATGACTGATTCTCATGGCAATGTGAAACTTTCCGATGCTCAAGGCTGTGACTGACACAGACTGAGAATTAAACTCAAAATTTAGTTGATTGATGGTCTGTAAATGTTTTAAACTTTTAACAGAAAAGAACATGCAACAAAGATGAGTGTTTATCCACTGGAAGGCAACGTACAGAAGCTCCAAATTAAATAATGAGGAGGCCAAGAGTGACCTACTGATATTTTCAGGCACATTGCTTTAATTGCATCCCAGTCTTTTCAGGTCAAGGCAATCCACATAAACTCTCATCTATCCGCATCTGTACCATTTCCTTTATCATGGCACTACCTTCTTTCTTCTCTATGGTACCTCCACTAAACTTTAAAACCCAAATGAAAGTCTTTTCTAAAGGAAAGAGCTCGTAATAAAAAGATTACATTGGGGTATTGGACTACAACTAAGTATAATAAGCTTTCCACTAATTATATAGTACATCATAATTTACAAAACTTGCTCTTATCAGATATAGTGATATATTGAAAGAAACTAGAGGAACCAAATAATAAATTAAACATATCAGCTGGGGTCAGAAGAGTTGTACCAGCTACAATCAACTCAATATCTTGCCTTCCACTTTGTGTCACTGACTCCATAGCTTCCCGTACCTATAAAAAACATATGGTCTTCAAATGTCAAAATGACATTATCAAAATATTGGATGATTTAATGATGAACAAACGTAACACAGAAAGAAAACTTAGGCAGCTTCTATATCTGAAAAATGGATATATTGCCTTCCAACAAAAGTTAGCACTCAGGGGTAAGAGAGAAAAGCTTACTAAAAAAATTCTTAAAAAGATGAGAAACTCAAACCTCTAAACTATTAATTCCTCCCAGAACAAAAACTAGGAGAACACTTTGATCAGCCAACTTCGGTTTAGCCTGAAAATTTTTATACAAATACTTACAAAAGAGATACTAAATACTGAGTACAACATTAAAACAAAGGTAATTACTTTTCCACCTCACTTTCAAAAAAAAAATACTTTTCCACCTCACCTGTCCAAGCCCAAATCTTCCAAACCCACTTTTAAAAAACCGCCCAACAGCTGAAGATCCAGGAATCTCATAGTCTCCCAATATCATGGATAGAAGTTTGAATAGAAATCCCTTGTTAAGGTAAGTGTCATTTAGAAAACTACTATATGAAGAGAGTACCCCTTCTCTGAAAGCAAAGATTCTCCTTTTTATATTGGATAATTTGTGAAAGAACTTGAAAAGGTGCACTACTCTATCTCGTACCTCCAACTTAAGCTGCAGGAAAGAGTTAGCGGAGTCGAACAACCTTTACAGCCAGATGATAGAGAAAAAATGTGCAATCAAAGTTGCTCCAGGAGTAGTATCTTCACTTTCAGATGGCAAGCTTGTAAGAACAGTAGTATCTTGTCCCACTCCCTTTTACTTTAGTTCCGCTTTATATCTGCGACTTCAAGAAAAAAGAAAAGCATAAGACTCTTCTGCCCATCCAAAAAATCTAAAGAGAAGTCGTGAACGTCATACTTGTCGCCATTTAATCAATGAAGGCAGATTCCGTCCGATTGGATTAAAAAAACAGTAGCAAATAATTCGGAAAAAAACGCATGCAATTAAGACTTGAAGAGAAGGGAGAGAAGAAACATTTACCGGCGGTTTAGTGTTTAAGTATTATTTACTAGCCGTTTTGTGAAAAACCCCAATACAACTTATTAACAGGGTTACTTCATTTTTTTCAAATACTGGTGGTTTTTTTTCAAAATCTTTGCTTTCCCGTAATGGAGCAGTACGTATCTTCGGAATCATGGTATGCATGGCTCAGAGTTTTTCTATTATCCAATGCAAAGCCTATTTATATTATGTGGTAGAAGTACAGGTGAGAGCATCCAGAGAGTTATCTTTTGTACAGTCGACAATAAAAGAGAGAATTGTGCGGAGGGAGGCCTTTAAACAGTCCTCAATCAGAGTCTGTGTAACCCAAAAAAGGTGAGTGCCTGTGCTTAGAGAAATGCCTTTTGCATAGAGAAGGCTTTAATGTGTCAAACATATACTTTATTAGAGTTTAATTGGTGGGCAAAGTGTAAGGTGTGAAAGGTGAGTTCAATGGTGAATACAGTCCGCAACAACGTCCAAATCCCAGGTAAAGCTCTTCTCTTTGCCCTTTCGTTAGAGGACCTTTCAATTTTTTCTTTGTCTCCGGGTGCCTGAAGTTCCATTGTTCGTCTAATTCCCGGTACAGGTTTCGAAGGCAGGAAGAGATTGGAGGTTTTGGTTGGTAGTTTGAACTTTCAGAGGTGATCATGTGGATATTTGGCCGGAAGGGTCCTTCGGGGTTCTCGGCTTGTTCTACCGCAGAAGAAGTCACTCAAGGAATTGATGGGTCAGGTCTTACTGCTGTCGTTACTGGTAAGATTTTGTTTTCATTTTTTCGGAGGGTCTTCTTGTTAGTTTATCTGTTGATTTGGGTTGTCGAAATTTGAAGAGATTAAAACTTGCATCGCTGCTTGAGAAGGCCGCTTGGTCATGAGACGCATGCGGTCGGACATCGTGTTTCTTCATTGTTGTCCTGATCATGTTTTGGATTCGTTCCGTGGTTCGAAGTTATTATGGGTGTGAATTTGGTAGTAATCGACTTGGTGAACTACTAATTGATGGAAACTTTGGGTTTCCATTACAATTTCCGTATTGAGTTTTTACATTATTATGGCTTTCCTTTGAGACGGATTAGTTGGAGATGGGATCACTTAAGCGTACAAGTCATGCTTCAAATATCAGAATATTAGTGTATCAATGATAAAGATAGCTGTTAAGCATGGTCTTTTGTATTTAAATATTACGTACGACTGAAAAAAAAATGATCTTTACATCTGAATATCATATGCCCGTCTGTTCAAGAAAACATGATAATTGCGTTTGAATATTTATACTCTTGAAACAAACATGTGGCACTGTAGAGAGGAAGTATATGCTGCTATTGTCGTTTTCATTTTAGGTGATGTTTGCTAACGTTGTGACTCTACCATTTTATTTAAAATGTAGATGAAACTGCGCATTTTGATGAATTGATTTTTTTCCAAAAATTAGTTTTCAAATATTTTAGTGAAAAAGGATTCAAGTTTACTAAGCATTTTAAGCATAGATTTTACTATCTTGTTCTCTTTACGGACCTTCTCTCCTTTTCGTGAAGATAATGATTTCTGGGTGTCATTTATTTCTGTTTTTTTCTTGAAGGAACATTTTCGGTTCTTTCTCTTCTAACAAAAGAAAAAAGGTACCATTTTGTGAAAGATTAATAATTTGATATTATACTATCTCTGCTCTTTACTGGTCTCCTTTCCTTTCCACAATGGTAATGGTTTCTTTGTGGTGAAGAGTAAATTTTTTCTGTCTTCAGTATAAGTAGGTCACTCTGCAGTCCTGCTTTATATTAGGTGAGTCCTATATCTTAGTTGTTTGAATAACCAAAGGGATTATTTGATGATTAAAAAATGTGATAAGCCATTTTGTTTGGTTTTTTTCTTTATTTCTTAAATTGTGGTTGGAGTATTAGACCTGTTAGCTTTGTTGGAGTTCACCTTTTTGTCCTTTCCTCTGGTAGCTTATGCATTTCTGTGAAGTATGTCTAGTGAATTTGAGCTATTCTTTCACTTTCTATAAAAGGTTTATGAGAGCTTTTTTCCTTTGTTTCTTAAATTGTGGTTGGAGTATTTATTTGTTTAGCTTTGTTTGGAGTTCAGATTTTTTTCCTTTCCTCTGGTAGCTTACGTGTTTTAGAGAAGCATGTCTAGTAACTTTGAGCTATTTCATCACTCTCTACAAGATTTATGAGAGTTTGTTATGAATTTTCAGTTGCCATGTTTATAGTTTGTAAAATTTTTAAGCTTGGATTTAAGGAGAGGCAGCAACTCTCCTTGCCTTTTCTGTTCTCTATCTTTGTGCCCAGTTCTTCTGAGTCCAGTTTTCAGAATATTTATTGCAAAATGATAAAATTAATGACTACCTTTGATGAATTGGTGGGTAATATTAATCATGTTCAGTAATAATAACAAAAATGTTCATGCGACTTCAAAAACAAAAATGTTCATGCGACTTTCAAAAACAAAAATGTTCATGCAATAATAATAATAATATTAATAATATTAATAATGTTCACGCTTTTCAATCATGTATTTGTTTTGGAGTGAGTTTAAACAACTGTATTATTTCTTTCAGTTTAAGAGGTTGAGAGTCTTGTATTTTCCAGTTTCATGGTGGGCCGAAGATAGGCTTATTTTCATATGAATTTGTGTACACCTACAATAAGGGATTTTTGAGTTGATGTAACTACAATTGTGATTTTTCTTTCTTTTTCTTTTTGGCCAACTTATCACAGGAGCTTCAAGTGGTATAGGCACTGAAACAGCACGTGTTCTTGCACTTCGTGGAGTACATGTTGTAATGGGTGTGAGGAATATGACTGCTGGTAAAAATGTGAAAGAGATTATCATGAAAGAAATCCCATATGCTAAAGTTGACGTAATGGAATTAGATCTGAGTTCTATGGATTCAGTGAAAAAATTTGCATCAGATTTCAAATCACAAGGCCTTCCACTCAATATCCTCGTGTAAGAAATTTGAAGAAATTACTTACTATGGTAGCTTCTAGACTCTCTTTTCCTGTGTGAGATCTTGGTTGTTCAAGTATTTGAACTCCATTGGCGGCAATGTAAAAGCTCACCATCAATGATTGTAATAGTTTTTTATGCTTCCTTTCACTTCAATGCAAATAATAGTTGATTGAAAGTATAATACCCTAAATTTATACAACATTTTATTTTGAATGCAAACTTATCATTTACTGCATTTACATTATTTATACGTGTGCATGAGGAATTCAGTTATGTTTGTTTTGCCAGCAATAATGCAGGGGTTATGGCAACTCCATTCATGCTGTCGCACGATGGAATTGAGCTTCAGTTTGCAACAAATCACTTGGGTATATATTGACCTTTGTGTATCTGTGAGCAATTTTTTTTATCTTTATTGATTGTTTAGATCATCCGATCTATAATGTGCCAAACAAGCTGCTTGTCTTCAAAAAAGTATTGACCTTTGTGTATCTGTGAGCAATTTTTCTATCTTTATTGATTGATTAGATCATCTGATCTATAATGTGCCAAACAAGCTGCTTGTCTTAAAATGAATGATCCTACGACTCACATGGAGTTAACTCTCCAGGTTTTCAAAATGAATGATCCTACGACTCACATGCTTCAATGTAAAGCTAAAAGCATGACAACTAGAATCCTGTAAGACCTGTCAAATGGCCCTAAATATCTCTGCAAGTCGGTGTTAACGCACCTCTGTGTAATTTTTGTTTCAATAGTATAAATGAGATTGTGGTGGTTGACATGCAAGCAGGAAATGACACTTGGGAATATAACTTGAATGTGTTAGATCAGGCTGCTGCTTTCTTTTCTTCCTTACATTGTAACCTATATTATTTATAAGAAATGTTACAAATGTCCTTTTTATTATTAAAATGTTTCATTGTGAGGGATAGTGCCTAATATGAAACCATGAGGTTCTTCTTCTTTTTTCTTTTTTGCAGGCCATTTTCTTCTGACCAATCTCTTACTAGAGACGATGAAAGAAACTGCACGTAACAGTAACACTGAAGGACGTATTGTTAATCTCTCATCTGAGGGGCACAGATTTACCTACAATGAAGGAATCCACTTTGACAAAATTAGCGATGCATCAGAGTAATGAAGCTGGATGTTCTTTTGCCTTGTTCTTGGACTGTGAAGAAAGTTACTCTTTCAATTAATCTGATTTAGGTCACTAATTTGTTGAGGCTGGTATATGGAATCTGAAATTAAACTGTTAGAATTTTAGTCTAGCCTCACTTTGATTTTGCAATTTACATATCCCTACTAGTTCATATTTCTTTTCATGCTCCTTTTTGAAAAACTCTAACAAAGAATCCAAAACCGGAAGAAATTTTCATTTGTTTTTCCTGTCTGCTCTATCTTTAGGTACAACTCTATCCGTGCTTATGGACAATCAAAGTTGGCTAACATATTACATGCTACTGAGCTGAACAAACGCCTTAAGGTATACAATTTATTTGTTGGTCTCACTGTTTGAAAACTACTACTCATTCATCAATGTGCTTCACTTGTTTTCCTGAATTCCATTTTAAGTGACATGACTGGCAAAGTCCCTGGCACTGCTCTTCTAACCTCTTGCATCTTCTTGTATCAGGAAGAAGGGGTTCTTATAACTGCTAACTCACTGCATCCAGGTGCCATTGCTACCAATCTTCTTCGCTACCATAGCTTTCTAGATGGTAAGTTTGGGAGTAGGCAGATTTGTTTTGTTTTATTTTTCTGCTTGATGTTATGCGGGAGTCATGAATTTCTTCTTGGTTTGGCTTCATGCAGGCCTTTTTACAGCATTGGGAAGATTCGTACTGAAAGACATTCGACAGGTGAGGTTTCACAAATGTCACCTGAGCAAGTCTACTAAAACTTTGCATTAATAGATTATGGTTGGTGCTCAAATCCCTGCATCTTACAAATCTGGATAGGGACACTATGGCCCGTAAGTAAAAACAGGGTGACACTCAGATTCTCCATTGGTTTCACCTTTTAAAGTACTACAAGCTTAAAAGATATTAGATGGACGATTTGTGAAAACACTCATTCCGTGTATCTCTTTTACAAGAGTAGGGTTGGATGACTCGGCTTCCAACTCTGTATACATAAGAGCCATATAAATTCCCAGAGAAAGAGAAAGGTTATGTTTTAACATTGTTCTTAATTCTGTTTACAGGGGACAGCTACAACTTGCTATGTGGCCCTTCACCCACAGGTTCAAGGAGTTGGTGGGAAGTATTTCATGGACAGTAATATTGCAAAAGCAAGCGCACAAGCACAAGACGAAGAGCTCGCTAAGAAGCTTTGGGACTTCAGTACGAATTTGATAAACTAGCTTTTGCTTTTTATTATAAGGATTGTCATCAGTTATTACATTCTGAAAGTGTGACGTATCGTCATCTTCCTCATGATGAATGTCATATATTTACATGTCTAAAAGTTTGTTGATATTGTAATCGTAGAATCTGCTTTGACCAATCTCTCATCTGTTTTAAATTCAGATGCACAGTATTGGACTTCTGCTGTAAATGTACAAAATTGTTCATCGTGAAAGAGAGAATTGCACCACAGACTTCCTAGAATTTGTTGTGGTAGTCCGTTCCCGTAAAGCACCAACTAGAAGGGTAATATATTTTGCATCCTGACCTGACCTGTATATGTGATCTTCGTTTTACATCATATTGTTTACTAAATTAGATGTTCCACTATCGGCCGGAAACAACACTGCAGAACGCAGAACAGTAAAACGGTTGAATTTTTTTCGATTTCCAGCAGAGACGTACATACAACAACGGATCAGGAAGAAGAGTCCATGACAGTTATACATGAGCCCACATCTCTATAATAAATTACAAATCACTTTAGGGAACCGAGATCCAGTAGAGCCTTCCCTGGCTGGAATCATTTAAATCCAGTTCTTCAGCATCTGTACAGCGGCCACAGACCAAAATAAACAAAAAAGGTAGCCCAAATCCTACTTAACCCCCAATTTAGTCATTTCTATTTCTCTTCTATGTGGACTTATAGAATATACAGTTCTTCGGTTACATTGAACTGTACGAATGTTAAATGCAAGAAATTTGTGGATTATGCATCACTAGAAGCCACTTCCCCCTAGGCAAACACATTAAAACAATCGATTAGTACAAAAGAATGATAGTAAACAAATTATAATGTGGAAAGCACCAGTGCCTCAAAGATAAAGGCAGTGTCAAGTACCTCATCAAGAACCAAAACATTCTAAATAGAGAACTACCATAACCCATAAGCAAAGATCTCAAAAAAACATGCATAAGCCAATAGAATACAAATTCTGAAGTGCCGTCAAGTCCCACAACATTCTAAATAGATAACTACCATAACCCATAAGCAAAGATCTCTAAAAACATGCATAAGCCAATAGAAAACAAATTCTGAAGGGCCGTCAAGTCCCACATGGAAATGTTAAAAGAACGAATTGGTTTAAAATCGAGTAATAAGCCTCTTAAGCAGCTAGTCTTTCTGGGATAGAACCTGACTCAATTTCAAGTTTTTTCGTTGTATCAGGGCTTGCTATGTGTGGGCTAACGTCAAGTTTGTGCTCTTCAAGATATTTATACCTTGTGAGCTCCTTAAAGTCAAAGTCTACTTCATTTGTGTATTTAGGAATTCAGCACATTAAGCTTAAAAAAAACACTGAAATAAGTGATATAAAATTCAGTAACAGGTATCCAAGTGACTGGTCATTTCATAGATAAAACCAAACTTAACCTTGATGTCATTGCACAAGTAAATAACAATTCCTATTATTTAACCACATAACAGCTATAGAAAACCAAATAAATGCATCAGTAACAAATTCAAACTGAATGCCAAAGAAAGAAGTGCTTACCATAATGTAGAGGACTGGAGAGCAATAAAGCACAATTCTTCAGCCGGCATAGCTTCATATGATCCAATTTATTCCACGCGTTCCACTATTGTGTGGGTCCTTATTGTACAAAATGGTTTTTCTCAATAGCCTTAGCCACTAACTGATGAAGCCAACCAAGTTGTGATAAAAAAAATTAATAACTTATCCTCAAGGCCTGCTTCTGGCTATGGGCTATGTGAAATTATATACCGCTGGCCCTGCAGAGTGATGGTGAACTAGGACTCAGATCAAGTGAAGGATTTGACTTCACATGATCCCTTAACAGCTGTTGAGACACACGATCAGCCAACACCGACTGCCCATCGTACAGCTCCCCGTGGTTTGACCTCCCAAAATGCTTCCCAAGAATATCACTTTCAGCTGCCATGAGTTCCCGAAAGGCATGAGACTGAGGCCGAAATATGTCAGTATTGGGTTCATGGTAGCTGGATCCATTGGTATATGGGCCGTTAGGGGACCGAGGCATGCTGCCGAAGCCTTCGTGGAGATATGCTGACTGCTTAAGGTGATGGAACGGAAGAGCTCCGCTGCCCCCTGTAAGAGGAGTGGATGAACCAGAAGTAGTTCTGGGGCTTGAAATGGGGGAAGGTGAGGTCCTCCCATTAATCTGCTGAACAGATCTGGACTGAAGAAGGGGACTTCCAATAGGAGATACGGGACAGGAAATGTTCCTCAACATGTTATTGTCACTGTCAGTTAAAACAGGACGTATAAGAACATTCTGTAGTAAAACAATTAAGAGAAATATAGCTGGTTCACAATCATCCAATGCAGAGAGTATTGGGACACCCACATGATTGAGACACCCATAACTAACAAGACAGAGAGAGAGACAGAGAGTATTGGGACCTGGATGCTTGGTATGTTCTCCCCACTCTTTGTTGATGGAGTGCAAGTCCTTCCATGTCCAAGGAGGAGAGATTCCTTGCATGACTCATGCCCTGAAGAAAGATCATATTATGGTGCATTACATCCCAACTAAAATAAACTTAAATCAAGCAGCACAAATATACAAGCGCATTGCAAAGTGTTTTCCCATAGTAAACGAAACTCTTCTCAAGGTAGCACAAGACAACTACATCTGTATGTCTTAGCACTGTGGTAATTTATCGTATACATTGGCAGGAGGACAAAGATCAATGGCAATTGCAATATTGGAAAAAAAAATCTCATACCGCGGATCTAATTCCATTAGAAACAGTAGGTACTTCTACTGATTCAGGACCCGAAATGGGTCTTGCTAGTGGAGCAGCATTTTTCACAAAAGAGTGATCCAAAAGCTGAGAAGCAGTAGGACGGTGCTGCGGATCGCGTTTTAAACACTGCCTTACAAAATCCTTGCCTTCATCTGACAAATGCTCAGGAATACGTGGAAGGTCTTTACTGTTCCCAATTTTAAACATGGCAGCAACCTACAGGAGAAGAAACAAAATCAGTAAAGCAGTAAGTTTCCACAGTAGGCAGGAGCTCAATATAATAACTATAGGGTTCATCAACCATACAATACAAGATATCAGTATATTGTAAAACATAAAAAGGAAACATAAGCTGTGCTGCCAGTTTTGCTTTTTGCCAAAAATGATGCAACATTTTAAATATTGCTAATGAACAAAATGCTCTAAAAAGCATATGAAAAGTTTTCAACACTCAGAGCTTACTAACCCCTTCAAATTGGCTCCAAGGTGGTTTTGTGGTAGCCATTTCTATAACAGTACATCCAAGACTCCATATATCAACAGCAAGGTTACAGCCATTAGAATTTTTTATTACCTGATAAGCACAAGTCAGAAATCCAGGACTTTAAACAAGCTAATAAAACAAGCACAGACAATAACAGAAATGCTGACCTCAGGTGCCATCCAGTAAGGACTTCCTTTGAAAGACAATGGACATGATTGGCCCGTAATCTGAAATGTAACCCAAACAAAAAAAATGACAAACAAGTATGACCAAACAGATTCCAAAGTGACTCAATAATCCCAAATTTATATTTTTATTTATCCATAAGTTCCTTTTCAACTCCAAACGCAAAGCATCAATCATTATATTCATTCACCTAGGTCTCCTAGCAGGAGTATGTGCCAGGGAACTCCATATAAAAAGTCGTTTAATAATTAAAAAATAAAAAATAAAAAATAAGCAAAAGAGGAAAACAAGATTTTTTATGCAAGAAAAAAACATTAAAAGCCAAGGAGAAGGTGGGGTGGGTTGGGGGGAGTGGGGAGCTAACACCTTCTTTTGATTGTTATTTAAACTTGTGCATTATATCTTCTTTTTTCTCTTTTCTCCTATACATATTTCTCACTTGAGAGATTAAATGGTCCGAGAACCGATAACAACTGATTACTCACAAGTAGCAATCGTGCAATCCTGTACTAAATATAAAATGTCAAAACCTGGACGTAATGTTCAAAATTTAAAAATCACTTCAACTCATGGGTTACATTCGGGTTGACTTAAGTGCTCCCCCAACACACAGGTTCATTCTCGGATCCACTCCTCTGAAGCAAGACAGATTATTATTCATCAAAAGGCAAGAAAACTTACATGTTTGGCCATCCCAAAGTCAGCCAACTTAACGCGACCATTAGGATCAACAAGTATATTTGCACCCTTAATATCCCTGGATAAATAAAACAGGTAAAAACAAAAAACTAAAACAAAGCAAATCATAATTTAACAAGAGGTGTGTTTAACAACCTATGTACAGTATTTTTGGCATGAAGATAAGCAAGGCCCGAAAGAATTTGTCGTGTATAACTACGAATCGCAAGTTCACCAAGCTGCCCATACTCTTGGAGAAGTTTATGGATGGACCCACCAGACACGTACTCCAAGTAAATATACAATTTATCGTCAACCTGTTAAAAAGTACAGATGTAATTAACCCATTCACATGTTCAAGCTTTTAAGAGAAGATAAATTGTCAGAAATTATTGGGTAAAAGAAGAACGCATGCTAATCACAAAAAAAGTAATACTAAAGGGATCGAATTGTTGAAGTACATTCAAGTAATAACTTAGTAAATGACGAAGATAAGTATCGCATAAAAGCGAGAAGTACCCAGTGATACTCAGACAATCATAAAATTAGGCAGTTTAATAAATCTTATGAAACATACCGTTTCAGATCCATAATACTGCACAATATTCTGATGTCGCAGGCGGCTCAACAGAGATATTTCCTGTAAAATAACAAATAAATAAGATATTACATATCTAGAATAAATAACTAGATCCTGAAGATTTGCAACGTCATAGTGAAAAGTTTCAATTATCCAATTGAAAGAATCACTTACTTGCATTAACTGCTTGGCACTTTCTTTTGACTTAGCATCATCAGAAAAAAGTGTAACTTCCTTCATTGCACACATTTCACCACTTTCACTAAGACCAAGACAAAAGCAATCAGGAAGATAATCCAGCACAAAAAAGGAGTTCACTTAAATCCCAAATACAAAGTTCCCACTGGCAACCCCACACTACAGAATCACACACAGAGGAAAAGAGATGTGGCACAAATAATGATTATGAAAAAAGACAAACCAAATGCTAGGAAATAAACCCCAACGATTCAATTAAAAGTAACTAGAAAATTCAGTGGCATTAACTAGAGATACAACTCAAAACTGCCTTAACCAGAAGACAAAGCTTGGTAGATTTAAGATATTCCAGAAGAAAATAGATAGGAGCTGAGAACCAACCTGTTAAAACCTACATAAACATGTCCAAAGGTTCCTCTTCCAAGAAGCTTCCCCTTCTTCCAACGTGATCCAGGGCTAGTTGGATTCTCAGCCCTTCCTGGACTCCGTGGAAGTGATGGTGATGTGGTAGCCACTGAATTTGTTGGAGAAAAAGGAGAGGAATTGGAAATAGTGATTGGAGGCAGAGGTAATCTGTGACTTTGTTGCTTTCCATCGTCTGGCCAGGTGGTGGGTGAGTCAGGACCACCTGCCCGTGGATGCAATGGAGTAACAGCCCCACTGTGTATTCTGGAACTGGGGCCAGGACTAGTCATTCTCGGGCTAGGTATGGGAGAACATTCAGGACTACCCCTGCTATGCTGCCAGAATAGTTGCGCAGACAAATCCCCACCCATGGAATTATGTCCAGAATTATGCCCTGAACCAGGACTAGAGCACTGACCAGAACCAAGTAGCCCAACATCGGGGTAAGGCTTTGATGACCAGAAACCACAGCCAGCAATTTGCTCCGGGCAAACAGCTGTTATAGGGCTTCGAGAAGGACTTGACATAGAACTGTCTGGAGCGCTTCCAAGACCAAAGGTATTGTAAAGAGGAATTTGAAGATTTGATGGGTAAGGGTTCAGACCACGCTTGGGAGACGAAGAGCGGCTCTGGTTGTTAAAAAGCACAGCTGGCTTCAGTGCCTCCTTTGAGTTCTTTCGAGTGATAACTGGAGATGGATCCTTGTGCATAACACTACAGTAAAAAAAGAAAAAATAGAAAAAATATAAATTAATGAACACAACAAAGTCAATAAAAAAGACAACTCAACAAGAGGACTACATCATATTCACAGAATCCAGATACAACTTAAACTAGCGCGCTGGTAGGAAACTCAATGTCAATAAGTTACCATAGTTGAGAAAGACGTGAAAATAGAAAACCTCATAGATATCCAAACACTCCATAAAAATTGCACCATTTAAAAAACAAAAACTAGAAATCATTTCTTTTACACAAACCACTTAAAAATCAATCGTTACACTCCCTCTTCTTCCATATGATTGACGTCCAGTATGTTAGTTAAAATGGAAACACTCATAAAAGTCACTGTTGTTCTCCTCTAAAGCAAGCCACTGTCCTACACTCAAGGTAAAGTGCACACTCGCATGATGCTCAACCAGTGATTTGTTGAGCCCTTAGATAAAATGAGACAAACAATTCTTTACATGGTGAAGCTTTCCTCTTAGCCTACTAATTTAAATTAGATTGAGAGAAGAAGGCCCAAAAGAAATGTAGGCTCAACACAGAATACTTGAAAATTGAATTTCAGGACAGTAAAATCAGATATTTCTTAAAAGAAAAAAAATACATAAGTAGGGAATTGGAATTTCTTAAGCCACACAGAAAAATCCTTTTAACAACAAAAATATTCTAATAACAACAAGATCATCTAAAGAAGAATATAAAATTACAAAATAAACTTTTTAGCCAATTATTAGTTAATTTAAAACATCGAGGAAAGGTTCGCCACATTAAAAAGCTCATTATACCTTTATGATATTGACTCAAGAGCCCAACAATATTTACTGCAGGCAAATAAATGATGCATAAACTGCTCAATAAGCCTCAAAATTATATATGTAAAGCACCAAGTAAAGCAAAGACGCAACAGATAGATGAGTGTCCCAATGTGACAAAAGGGATGACACATGAGATGTATATCAGTTAACCATCAGAAGGAAAACAAAAAAAGGAAGATGATGAGGTATAATACTGATTTTTAGGACTACAATTATCTTGACTAGGCCTTTGTTTTAATCAACTAGTTCCCACTAATCACTGATATTCTCAGTATGTTTAATAAATTAGAAATCAAGTAAATTTTTATTTTTGTTGGCTGCTTACAATCACTTCCACATTTTCAGAAATTAAAAATATAAGAGATTAAAGACACAAACCACTGTAAGTATTGCTCAAGATTGCAACAATAAAAGAGCTCACCTTGTAGGGCTATTTGCAACAGTCTTTATCACATTCTCATAATCATTTCCCCGAGGACTAAGAATTCTGGAATCAACAGGGTCATCACTGTCAATAGAACTACCACTAGAAATAGAAGCAGTTGCTAAATCTCCATCCATATCTGTACCCTCTGGCCTCTGTAGGATGCGATCAGGCTTTGGAAGAGGTAAATTCACCTTTCTACATTTTTCTGTGCCTGGTCTTGAGAGACTAATTCCAGAGGCAGTCCGACCAAATGTTGAGTGGATCCCTGGGAGTGGAAGTGGCTGTGCATGAGGCCTTTCTGCAAAACTCTGGCAGCGGGATACTTGTGTAGATGGTGACGGTGACCTTGAATGTGCTCGCGAACGCGAGTCCTTTTCAGAAACCGCATCAACATTGCGTCTTCGGGAGCCAGCTGATTTGATGCTACCCTTGTCATCAGAAGGGATCTTGAACTTTCGGTGTAATGTATCAATAAAAGTTTCTTTGTTTGACTTTTTCTTTAATTCTTTGGACGAGGACTTGCCCCACCATGAAGGCATGATTTGATTGACAGGGACTGAAAACTAGTGCGATATCTTTACAGCCCTAATGCATAATTGAACCAAAGAAAATAGCCCACAGTTGCAGCAGACTACATTAACGATGATCTTCTTCTGACAAACCACACCTTTAAGCAGTGGATCACAACAGCGTACAAACTTCCAAGTACATCATGCATGCACTTCAGAACAAACAGCAAAGGCCTCCACAACCTGAACAGGAAAATTATAATAAGAAACAAAAATATAACAACAAATCAAAACAAGGAAAGACCACAACAATACTTATAACAAAATTTATATACAAGCCAAAAATAGTAACAGAAAGTCTAAGAAAGTACCCTGCCTCAGGTCTATTTAGATCAAGACAGTACTAGTACCATCCAAACATCGATATGGCATGCAGATATTATATAAAAAAATGGACTAAAGAATATGAGCAAGCTATTTGATTTTTATCATTTCTTGCACTTTTCTACATCAAAAAAAATTTAAATAAAAAACTCCAAAATAACAGACAAATGAACTATTAAGTAAAACGCATTAAACAAAAACATGTTTCATCATCTACTTTTGTGATATCTGAACCAAAACCACTGTATGATACCAACATAATTCGCTTTCCTCATCTAAATATGGTTTGCTATCACAGTTACCAAGGTAGCTGATGTGTCACCACTATATCCGTACCCACAAACACATGCATATCACATACCACAATATGTGCCACCCACACATGTTCCACAGCAGCCATTTAATTTTTCCCAAGATACTTATGGCCATAACTCTTTGACAACATTACAAAAGCACTACAGTGTGCACTGACACAGAAGTTCTCATTTTTCCTGGTCAAACATCAATGTGCATACCCTTCAGAAACCAGATGTTCACAGCTAACAGGGACTCTTTCTCTCAATTTCAAGGGCACCTAACAGTTATTTATTTATTTAAATTCAAAGCATGATCAGCACATTTTTTCTTAACAAAATAATGCATAAGGCAAAAGAAAGAAGCAAGTGAAAAACCTCGTAAAAGATTAGAAACAGCTCCAAATAAAGACAAAACAAGAGGACGGAAGTTGACATGTGCACCCTTGGCAAAAAAAAATCAAAACATCTCACATACTTGACAAAAATCCACCGACGGGTTTTTAGCATGTGCACATTCCACATGATAGTCCAACTTATAGTACCATTATAAGATGCTACTGCAGAAGCGAATAAAATTCGGAAACAAATGATGCCTTTTTCCCCCAATCCACAGACCATACTATCATCAAATTACAACCCTATTTAGATTAGAGATATCTGCTTACATTTTCAGGATTCATGTTGTGTCCTCAGTACACTGCCAATAAAAATTCCCTCAAACAAAAAGAACAAGTCTTATACACCGTAAAATATTAAAATGGAAAGAAACGGCGCGCAAGTGGTGAGAAAAATTCCCTAAATTTCTCCAAAAGAAAACAAATTTACCACTTTCCCAGCATCAATCCATCAAATGAGTAACATTGAGCTCTGTCATAAAAAAAAAATTCTGAAAATCTTCCATCAATGAAAACGGAGAAGTCATTCTACGTCAGGAAACCAACTGATTCTCGATAAGGCGATCTAAAGCAAAAAAAAAAAAAAAAAAACCCTTCTATCCCAGATCTAAAAACGACAACTTACAGTAGACATCCAAACGAGAAAAAAAAAAAGTTAAAGGACAGGTAGCAGTTGAAACCAACAACGACAAGATTGCAACTCACCTTCCGAACACTGCTCCAATAAAATCTTCCAAAAGGCGAATTCCACCACCCTCTCGCCTCCACCAAACCTCTCGGTTCACACCAACATACTTCCCTCCAAATTTAACTCCCCAGCGACCCCACGCTTCAAAATACCGTCACGAGCATAAAAAAACAGACATCACTTCCAGATTTCTCCCCAGCAATTAGAATCTCGTATAATAAATCAAAACCCTAGAAAGCTCACGAGATTGGGAGTGACAGACGGGTGAAATCTCAAGCCACTCGCATTCCACTCTGAGGAGATCCTACGCGCTTCTCCCGGGCCAAAAAGCGAAAGCAAACGATACAGAGAATGAGATCGACAGCTCCAGAGAGAGAAGGGAGAGTGTGTGTGTCTGTGCTCGGAAGGAAAATGGAGTTGTCTGAGAGTGGGATTATAATATAATAAAAGAAGGGAATATAATAAGTGGAGGGAGTAAAATATTCGGAAACTTGGTGTATGCGCTTTAGATGGTCTAGAAGAGATTTCATTACACGAAATCTAGGAAACGTGTCTCGGAGTTCGCCCGTGTAAAGGAGGCCGAGAGTGGCGAAGTCTGATTCCCCATTTTACCCTCTCTCGATGTTAATTACCTCGAAATCTTTCTAGGGTAAATACCTGAATTTCCATTTAGCATTCAGGCTTCATTGAAAAGCCACTTAGAAAGACTGGTTTTCAAATCATGCCCACTATCGTGTGGAAGTTTGGAAGCTAACCACCCTATTTGGAGGCACATCTGGATTGAATTGAAGCATAGTAGATGAGTTGGATTGAAGAATGTGACAAGTTGGTTGTTATGGCTTGTAATGAAGGGTACAAAGATTTGGCCCCTTCAATAATTGATTATTTTTCAAGTGTATAATTTCTCAAGTGAAATGAGTAAGATTGATCTTTCCAAGTTGATTTTGTATTAGTTTAGTTGCTGAATTTATTAACTCTATTCGCCAAATGGATACATTCTCCTTCTAAGGCAATCCAATATACTCTCAAGTGACACAAATCAAGGGAAAGGGTTTTTGGCACACCTATACCAATAACTCCTTCCTTTCCCTTTGTCATAGAAACACCAGGAAGAGAACCATCACGTCCCAGGAGTCACCACCCTAGAGTCACCACCCCAGAGTCACCACCCCATAGTCACCAACCCAAAGTCACCACCCCAAAGTCACCACCCTTGAGAGGGTCACCACCCCCAAAGGCTCGCCACCATCGAGTCACCACCCCTAGAGGGTCACCCCCCTTGAGTCACCACCCCTAGAGGGTCACCACCCCTAGAGGGTCACCACCCCTAGAGGGTCACCACCCCTAGAGGGTCACCACCCCTAGAGGGTCACCATCCCTAGAGGGTCACCACCCCTAGAGGGTCACCACCCCCATAGGGTCCTTACTGGAGAGGGTCACCACCCCCATAGGGTCCTTACTGGAGAGGGTCACCACCACAGAAGGTCACCACTTCCTTATACTTCTACCGAACAACCATGATGGGGGGCAGGGAACCCTAAACTGCACTACCAATGAGGTTTACTTGGAGCAATCCTTTAACATAGAAAATGTACCTAAGGAGAAGAGTCTCCACTCTATTATTGTTGAAGGTTTTTCACAGCAAATAGGAGGACAAGGAATCTTGCTTATATCAAAGTAAAAGTAGATGGGTAGCACTTCACTTCATCTCCACGTAGATCGAGGGGAAAGCTCACTTAATTAATTTTTGCTTTTACTTTTGATGATAAATATTATATAGAACATCATTAAAACTCCAACTAGTGGTCAAACTCCAATTAATTAGGTTTAGTTGAACCTATTTACTTCAACAATAATTTTTATATATATATATATTCGGATGACATGATATTCCTCAATATCAAATTGGCATTAGTTAACACTTTAAATTTTTCTAATGTAGACATCAATTAATTACGAGAGATCTTAAACTCCTAAATTATTTGATTTGTAATCTGGTGACTATTAATTGAGGTTTTAAGGAACTATATGAATTCAAAAGGTCAAATATAAATAAGAACAAATGATAGATGGTCACCTTGAAGGGTTTGCTTACCACAGGAAAGGCCAGGAAAGACAAACCTTTGTTGTTAGATGCTGCCTTGATACCTATTTGTAAATTAATTATGAGAGATCTTAACCATCATGTGCATATTTCTTCAGAGATTATTATGTTTATCTTTAAGGTTTTACAATCCCTATTTTCTATTTATAAATTATAAAGAAAAATAAAAAATAAATATTAGGAATTTCTTGAAATATTTTGATTAAAAATTAAAAAAATTTCATCTATTTTAGTTCTTTAGTTAGCAAAAAAAAGACTTCGGAGATAATTTTTATAAAGCAAAATATTATTTATGCATTTCCTCATATTCGTTGTGGGCATAAGCATAGGTTAATGTTTATAAAAAGAGATTAAATTATGTAAAGTAGCTTCATGTTACGCTTATTAAAAAATTATTAATTAAAAATTAAAAATAGTTAATAATCATTGATGATTTATTTTTCTCGACAGCATTTTCTTTCTCCAATTTTTTAATCAAGCGTTCACTTTTTCCAGTGATCAACGCTCATGGGCCATGGGCCTGGGCGTTACAAACGAAGAGACCGGCGTAACAAACCACCGTCGAAGTGCCACTTGGCCTATTTCCGGTCCACCCAGCACCGTTGATGCAACGTGGACGCTTCAGATCTCCAACAGCTTCAGTGGGCCCCACCTGCTCCGAAAATGAAACTCGTCTACCTCCGATCAGAAAATGAATATTTTTTAAAAATATCCCCCAGGGAATCTTTCCGTTCATTCACAAGTAGATCCGACACGTGTCAAAACTTCGTCCCTCCTTCCTCCGGTATATAAACCAACCTGCAACCGAGATTTTCCCGCTTTGAGAAACCGGTCATGTCCATGTAGAAAAAACTCCGATTTATCCTCTTCAGCTCGACTGAAATTCAGTTGAGGAACACTGATCTCAGTAAACGTGGAGATTTTTGGACCAAAAAATGGAGTAATGAGAAGTATCCTTGATACAGCACTTTCTGAGCTTCTGTGGCTTCGGTTCGGGTAGATTTTCAGCTCCATTTGAAATGGCAGGCGGAAGCTTAGTTTCAAGCCGGAATTTCGGCTCGTTTCTTGTTTCAGGTGTCGAATCTAAATTTTTGCGTTTATCGGATTTTTTTGGTCTGGATAGGTGGAAATGTGACTGTAGTTTAAGGTGTTTGCTGGATTTTCTGCTGCATTTGCAAAACATTCTGGTTTGGAAGCGTTGTGTTGATTTTGTCATGTTTTCTGAGCTCACTTGCGAAGATTTGAGCTGATAATTTGTTCAGATTTCCGAATTTCTGAGTTTGAGTTGGAGGATGGTGTGCGTCTACGTGTAGTTGATTTTTTTTCCTTTTCTGGCTTTCGGCTGCTTAATTCATCAAATACTATTACTGAATTTTGGCGACGATAGTGCATCTATCCTCTGTTTCGGAGGTTGGAACTGCTAATTTGTACGGATTGCCGAATTTGTGAGTTTATGTTGGAAAACGGCGTGCAAGTTTACATGTAATTGATTTGTTTTCTTTTTCGTGCTTTTCGACTGATATATCATTAAATGGTGTTGTTGAATTTTGGCGATGGTGCTGTTTACGTTGATGTCGGCATGTCTATTTTAATAACCATCTGGAACAGTTTAATAATTTGCTCTCTATTAAGCGTACGGCTTCATGTCGTCATGTGTAACCAACAACTATTCTTATCATCGTTATTTTGAAAACAATTCTATTACTTTTGTTGCTCTTAATATTGTTCTTATCATATTAAAGTAGAATAATAGAGAAATTACATTGTAGTTTTTCTGTGTCTCTGATACTCGTGTTGCATGCCTTATACCTTGATTTTCATTATCTGCTGTTGAGCCTATCTTAAAGTTCGAGGAAGCAACAAGATTCAAGAGTTAAATGTTTGCATTAGCTTCCTCTGCTACATGGCGTGCACTTAAACAGGCGATCAAGCTGCTTTCTCGGATGAAATTGAAACAGAGCTAATTAATAAATGAATTCGGTGGTTCCTAGGTCAATCGTACGATTTTATATTAAAGTATTTGACATTTTGTATAATTTTTTTTTCGAAGCATGATTTTTGTGCTATCTTTGGAAGGACTTATGCTAAGCTCGATAAGAGAATTATATAATTTTCTTATCTTTTTACTTCTTTTAATTTATTGATTTTTCTCTGTCATTTGTTTGCATAATCATTTTCTGGAACTATGGTGGAGATGAATGATAATTACTAAGTTCTTGCTCGATTTCTTGTGAGAATTTTCCAGCACTTAAGTTCGATTCCCTTAAATAATGAAAATTTAACAGTGTCATGCAGAAAGGTATAAAGTTGCCTTTTGATTGTAATATGCCCTTTTTTTTCCAGGGCAGACTATAATATGCCTTTTTTTTTCCAAGGTAGACTATAATATGCCTTTTTTTTTTCCAAGGTAGACTATAATATGCCTTTTTTTTTTTCCAAGGTAGACTATAATATGCCTTTTTTTTCCTAGGTAGACTATAATATGCCTTTGAACTTCAGCTATACCTTGAATTTACATCCTACGTTTTTGTGAAAATAGTAACTAACTTGCTTCATTACGTTCTTTCATTGTCTGAACTGCTAAGCATTTATCATTTTCATCTATGACTAAGCATGCCGTGATGGCAATGCTCCTTGTTTTATGCACTACTGCAGCTGCAGTTGTTAGTTCAACTTTATCTGATACAATTTCTGGATGTAAAACCAGCTGGACTTAGGGACCTTCTCTTTTCTCTGATTGTCTCCAATGAAATTGCAGGAAAAGCTCATGACAAGAAACAACATTCTAGATACACAAAAAGAGAGAATTTATGTGTTACTAGAACAAGACATTTACAGAGAAATCTGAAATACAAGGACATTGTTGCTAGAGACTACACTTCGTACATGGCTAGGCCTTTCCATTCCTTTCAGCTTACTGGTCCTTTGAGTGACAGAACAACGAAACCAAGGATCTCCTTTCTTGGAGAAATGAGCCATCCTTTTCTCAATTTTCTTGAGAAAGGATCAACTGATGGGCTACATCTTGCTAATAATAGATTGAGGTTATCTACAAGGTGTGTAAGCTTTCTCTCTTCAGATTCATCTGGTGGCAGTTGGCTCCAGCCTAGAAATCGGGATAAGCTTGGTATATCTGATGGGCAATGTCAACCATCTGAGTTCCGTCTTGCCACAAGGACCCGTGTAGATTTCAAATCAGACCCCTATGATAGTACTGGACCGGAGCTGGAAGCTTTAAAATCTTCTCATTGGTGGGAGCGGTTCCCAAAGCGCTGGGGGATTGTACTTCTCTGCTTTTCAGCGTTTCTTCTGTGCAATATGGATCGTGTGAGTAGCGTCGTTGCTATTTTAACTGATACCTTTTTTCATTTCCTTTTTCACCTTTCACTAATAATGGTGTTCTAATGGCAATGCTATTCAACTTTTTGCTAGTTGGCAACCCTATTAAGTTTTAGTTATGCTGGTTGGCAACCCCATTAAGCACATTGCTATAAGACGATCCAAATGAAAGTGTGAGAAAATAGAATATTTTAAAATGACGAGAAAATGGAAAATGAGTTGAATTATAATAAGGAAAAAAATAAATGATGAGTACATTGGCTGTTATGGTCATTGCTGATGTATGATCCTTTAGAACCTGTGAATTACTTTCGGTGAGCTAACGTAAGAGTTGTATTGCAGGTGAATATGAGCATTGCAATCCTTCCTATGTCAAAAGAGTTCAATTGGAATCCCACAACGGTGGGCCTAATTCAGTCTTCCTTTTTCTGGGGTTACTTGCTGACTCAGGTCTCTCTAGAACTTCTATCATTACCTGCAAACTTTTGTCATTTATATTAAAAGGCAAATTACAATTTTTTTGGTAATTATCACATTCTGCCATTGAATTCAATGGATCAAGTGCGAGATGTAGTGATACACTTGTGGAAGAAGAAAGTCATCGAGACAAGCTGAAGATGTATAAAAAAAGGACAAAAGGATAGAAGAAAACAAATATAATAGCTGTTTCAATTTTTTTTTTGTTTTTCTGGAAACCTGCTTTAAATTAGTTTCCTAGCGAGTCAATGAGTGCCAATGAAGAAAATTTTATTGAAAAAAGTGTTTTTTAGTAGTCTTCTTAGGAAATTCATATGGTAGTTTGAAATTTAGTTAAATATTTGGATTTCTATTCGATAAAGTGGCTCTCAAATTTTTTATTTTTTTATTTTTTGAAATGACGAATACATTAATGATCACACAGAGTTACAACATAGGTTACAACATATTTTCAATTTAGTAAGTCAACTAGGAAATCTTGTCTTAGGAGAATTACACAGAAGTGATGTAGCCTACTTTTGTGCAAGGACTTGGTAATTTTAGAACCTATAGATATGAATATGACTTTCATAAGTTTCAATTAATGATACCTGTGAACTTTAGCGGAAGAGAAGAAGTGAGAGAGAAAGAATAAGTGCGAAGGAGACAATGGAGAGAAGGGGTCGTGAAGTCTGTTGTAGACTCACAACCCTAATTCATTAATATAAGGTGCGGAAGCACAAAATTACAAGTATGCCACTGTGTGGCATATTGGGAAAGGGCTGATACTGAAACTAATGAAGAAATACTAAGTCTAACATACAGCATAATTACTAAAATACTCTGACTGTAAAATTACGAAATACCCCTGACTCGTAACAATACCAATTCTCTTTGATTTGCTGAAGCTCCATTGATTTCTATTCCTTTTTCTGAAAATAATTTCTTAGTGTGATTTTCTCTTGTGCTAGCTACTGCTAATTATTAAAAAACAAATGAAATTTCGAATTCTTCCTCTGAACTTACAAGCAGAAATCCCCGAGAGTCGAGAAAGTTGTGATTAGGTATATTATTCTCCAGTTTTATGTATCAAATTTATTTCAGCAATTTGGTGGCATTAGTGAGCTTAATAAGATCATTTGTTTACAATTTGGAGTTGATAGTGTTCCATTCTAGGTAAATAATGTAGCCCTACGAAATAATGTAGCCCTACGAAATAATGTAGCCCTACGAAATAATGTAGCCCTACGAAATAATGTAACTTCTGCAAATAATGAGATTTTCTAACATTTGTAAAGGCAAGCTAATTGTGCTATGGCCTATGCATGCTACAGAATATGATAAGGTCTTCTAAGAAATAAGTTGTTATTTGGACTCTGGACACTTAACACACAATTAGCCATTTCAATTGCATGTGTACTTTGTCTGCCCTCACTTCTGATATTTATGCTTATCATGGTCAAATAAATTGGTGTTTATTGACATCTGTTATCGGTATGCAAAATGAATTTCTCTTTTTTCTGAAGAGATGCAAAATGAATTTCTTCATGTAACTTTTTTTGAAATTATCTTTTTTTTTTAAAGAAACTGTGATGTTTTATTTGAAGGGATAATTTCTTCATTCTGAATTTTATTTGTTCTTTTATTAATCCATTGTGGGTCATATAATGACACTAAGTTGAAAAAAAAACAGAAAGTCTTAAGCTCTACATGTCATTGCAGTAAGACAACATCGAAATATAAGACATCAAGTTCAAAGTAGTAATCATATAGGCAGCACCAGATATGTCAGGGATCTGAACTCTGTATAAACACTCTTTTGAGCAAGGTTTTGTATAATTAAGTAAGCAAGTAGATCTTTTAGAATCAAATTAAGAGAGGATAAATTGACTAAACTTCTGTGTCTATTTCTCCTTCAAAGGCATTAATTGTCTTTCATTCATAGGCATTAATTGTCTTCCATTCATTGGCATTAAAGAATTAATCTTCCACTTGGATGCCTTTACACATTCTTTTTTTTTTTCAATAAATATTTGCTCCTTTATATGTTCTCTTTTTCTGGATATTTGCTCCTTTATATGTTCTTTTTTTTCTGGATATTTGCTCCTTACAGCAATTGTCCTTTCTTGGGATGACTTTCTTTTATTCATGTAGAATATTTTTATTACCTTGCTTTAAAATGTTTATTTATCTAAGGAAACTCCTGGAATTTTTGCAGATTGTTGGAGGTATTTGGGCTGACAAGCTCGGTGGGAAGTTAGTTCTGGGATTTGGTGTCATCTGGTGGTCAATTGCAACAATTCTCACACCCATAGCTGCAAGAATAGGACTTCCTTTCTTACTAATAGTGCGAGCTTTCATGGGTATTGGCGAGGTTGGCTTCTTCTCTTTAGTAGTTGTTATGGTGCTTCAAAATGGTTTGCAGGAATCTTTTGCATGTTTTTCTTGTTACGTAATGAAAGGAAAATAATTACACTCTTTGAAATTTTCGAGGGATAACTAAGAGCAGTGCTCTTTGATGCTACTTTTCAGGAATTTTTCTCTTGGATAATCTTTGCTGAATGCTGACTGGGTTTTCTCTAAAGCCTCTTTCTCCTTCCGTTCCTCACAATAGATGTATACAGTGTGCATCCATCCAAATAATTTGTGGAGCGTTTACTCCACATGCAGACATATAGTAGAGGGAAAATGAAAGATTATATTATAAACACATGTTCGGAACAATCGGAACTATCTGTCGCTCTTTGGTCATTACTCTATGATGAATAGATGGTACCAATGCTTAATTCTTGTCACGAGATTGTACAAATATATCTAGTTCATCTGAGTAAATAATTTATATACTGCTCAAGAGGGGATCAAGTTACTCTTAGATAGTTTATCTACTGGTATTTTGAGTTCAGTATATCTGTTATTACACTTGAAAGTTACTTAAAGATCTGCTACATATTTATGATACTATAGGTTATAAAATACTTTTTTTGATCTGAAATTATCCATAATTGCAAGTACTATTTAAATGTTTCAACATAGAGGATTCATTTCATTTCCACCAAGATACTAGACCTTACAAATAGTGTCATTCATTGCTCATAGATGGTTTTTCGTTACTCATAGATGGTTATTCATTGCTCTATTATTCTTCCAGGGTGTAGCTATGCCAGCGATGAACAATATAATTTCGAAGTGGGTTCCAGTGTCAGAAAGAAGTCGATCACTTGCGTTTGTGTACAGTGGGATGTATCTTGGTTCAGTCACAGGGTTGGCCTTTTCACCAGTGCTTATCCACAAATTTGGTTGGCCTTCAGTATTTTATTCATTCGGTTCTCTGGGAAGTATCTGGTTTGCCTTGTGGTTGAACAAAGTAAGTAAAAGGCCTTTCTTGATAAGTTCCAAAATCATGCATTTTGCATTTAAGTAATTTTAGTCCAGTTGTTCATAGTATGCATTTTGTAATGATCTTCATGCTAAAATTCTATTAGATTTTCTATTACCCACATATGTGATCTGTTCATCACTCTCTTTTTGATTTATTTTTTCTATTTAGTATCTTGTCTCAAGTCACTGGTGATCTGATCAGGCTCACAGCTCTCCACAAGAGGATCCAGAACTTCGACCTGAAGAAAAAAGGATCATCCTTGGGGGCAGTGTAGCTAAGGAGCCTGTTTCAACCATTCCCTGGAGATTAATTCTGTCCAAGGCTCCGGTTTGGGCCTTGATAATCTCCCATTTCTGCCACAATTGGGGAACTTTTATTCTTCTTACTTGGATGCCTACATATTATAACCAGGTTTGAGTTATGGAATTATGTCAGTTTTTTTTTAAATGAGAATTATGTCAGTTTTGATGTAGCGGATAAAGTACTCATGAACTTGGTGCACTGTTACACAAACACAAAATTTTCATAGTTTGCATCCTTAGTTGGACTTTACTTTTTCTTTTCTTTTTAAAATTCTTTATATAGATGGGAAACGGTTTGTTTGGAAAAGTTGGGAAAAAACTATGACCACGCATAAACATGAAAATACTCTAGTCACTTTGAGGGGGAAAAGAGGATGCCAGTTTATATTATATAAACCATCTTCTGACCAAATGCACATATTATGATGGTTAACCAAGTTTGCAACTTTTGCAACTCAAGTTGCTCTTTAGGTTCATAGTTGCTAGTGCGGTTTTCCACAAATTCAGATCCCAGTTTTGCTACTTTCTTCCTTTTCTGATCTCACTCTGTGCTACACATGGAACTTGATGGCAATGATTATTATAAAATCAGCAATGGCTGCTTTGCTGGTTGATACAGTTGGGTCTGTGACAATGGTGTAGGGAACGAGCTTGAACTGCAGAATCTGTGTTAATTCCGACGACGGTTCTGTATGTGTTGTTACAAAGGCTGATAGAGAGGGACAGAGTTGGGAGGGAAGAGTGATAGAGTTAAATCGAAGAAGAGGGGTAGAAGAGAGAGAAAAATCAAGGTGGGACCGAGGAGGGAGGGAGGGAGAAAGGACATTCAGCAGGTTGGTTCCATCCTTCAATCTTATTCAGGCCATATTAGTCAAACAGCCCCAAAAAATGGGAGTCAAGTCAATACTCCAATGAATTACAAGCAGAAATTCTCTTCCCATTTTTCCAGCAAAAACATAGTGCTGTGACTATACTCTCAGATGTGTTAGCTATGGAAGACATCTCGGGGCCTTTATTACCTGTTAAAATCCAATATAATACTCCTTCAGATTTGTAGCCATGGAAGATGTCCCCAGACCTTCCGTACTAGTTGGAGACCCTTATAATAGGTTAATCCTTTTTTTCTACTTTGTTAGCTACTACCAAGAAAAGCTTCTAGCGTTTCAAGAAAACTAAAGCTTTTTGTGCCACATATTTGGACGGTGGATTTTGCTCTGGCCCTTCAAGCAGAAATTTGCAATAAAATCACTGGAACAGTATCACTACTTTTCACAAATTGGAGGTGCTGTATATGAGAAAAGAAACAACTGCTTGTCACCCCATAAGACGCCGATGAGGCACTTGACAATATGGAACCAATGAATTCTACCACTTCCCTATTTTTTATAACTCACATTCTCTTGCAAAAGGTGTTGGATTCGTTTCATAACAAGGACAAACTTTTGTTACTTCAAATATCTTCCTACTTCATTTACACGTGATTTTACATACTGTGATTTTCTGTCTGATTCAGCCGCTGATGTTTAATTCTTTTTTGAGTGTTCGAAAAGTAGGTACTGTCCAATTATATGTACGAAAGTACATTTTTATTTTTTTAATTTAAAACCTTTTTTTTTTTTTTTTTTTTTGAGAAGAATTTAAAACCTTTTTGCAGTTTAGCCTTCAAACTGCTTAGTCTTCTTTGTGTCTTTGGGTTTTCTAACCAATACGTATTTCTTAAATTCTTTATGATATGACAAGTTAGTTTCTGAATAATGACAGATTGAGGTGGGTGTTTAACAACTAACCCTGCCATTCATCATTTGCCAGGTGTTGAAATTTAACCTCACGGAATCTGGGTTGTTCTGTGTCTTACCCTGGTTAACAATGGCTGTATTTGCAAACTTGGGAGGGTGGATTGCTGATACTCTTGTGAGCAAAGGGTTCTCTATAACAACAGTTCGCAAGGTAATTACTTTTTCTATGTCAATGGACAAATTAATTCTTGGTTCTTTTTGAAATATTTCTTGGTGTTTCACTCTCTACCCAAGTACTGCCTACTGTGTATCTCATCTTGTTTTCAAGATTTTGTTTCTTTTCCACAGCTGCCTGTATTCGTAAAAATAAAATCCGCAGAGATTGATCTCTAACATTGTCTAACCTCAGGTGTCCTTAATATTCCACTCAGCAGAAGTGCATGTTTATGTGAGAACTGTTATTTAGAGAGAATGTCTGAAAGACCTATCGGTTAAACTTTTATATCTAGAAAAATTTTAATCAGTTTTTTGGGCCAACTAGAACAAAATTTTTCTGGTATCCCTCTCTGACGTCATTTTTAAATTATTATGACATGTAGATAACTTTATAAAAATCCTGAAGGATCCATATGTGGAACTTTTGTAACTCGATACTGATGATTTATAGTTACTTCTAACAACTTGGCGACTGAAATATATTATTTCTTTTCGGGGCATCGATTTTGTGAAATCTCTAGTTATATGAAGTTTAGACTAGAAAATCCGGTTAAACAGTTTGATCAGACCTGCTTCTTTCATTGGTCACATATTTACAAAACCTGGAATTAGGTTAAAATCCAGTTTACCTGTTCAACTGATGAACTGGCTAGCCAGGCCCAATTGATCAGCCCAACGTAACTCTAATTAGCACTCAACTTCACTTTGGGCGCTGGCACAGGAGGATTCCTTGCCTTCCCTGCAGCCATGTCATAGAAGGTGGGGAGCAGGGGTCCTTAGTCCCTTACTATTGCCATGAGAGCAGTGGGGTCTTCCTTGTAGAAAAAGCTTTGTTTTTTTTTTACAAATATGAAACACAATCACGAACAGTGGACATACAGTGGTTCAACTAAACTTTGTCTCCTCATTAGATTGGTTTGTAACTTTGTCATTTGATGAACTAACCTTCTTCTTAGCAATTTTATAATAATAGTAATATTTTAATATTTTGTAATTCATTGAAGTACCAAAATGATGACTTTGTCTTTGTGGTAGATTATGCAATCTATAGGGTTTCTTGGACCTGCCTTCTTTCTCACACAGCTGAGCAACGTTAGAACTCCTGCCCTTGCTGTACTTTGCATGGCATGCAGTCAGGTTTGTATTATGAACCAGCTATTTTCTTTGTGAGTTGCAAAATGCGCCTGTTCTAGTTATTTTGTACAGTTAAAATTGTCTTCTATCCTTTTACTCTATCCTTTAACTTAGATGGCTTGTGGAAACTCCGATTTCTTTCTAGACCATTGCTTTCCTTTCCAAGTGTGGCCAATTAACATCTAATTATTGTTCCAATTTGTGTGACACTTATGCATTATTTCTGCACGGCAGGGCTCTGATGCATTCTCACAATCTGGACTTTATTCTAACCATCAAGACATTGGCCCTCGCTATTCAGTAAGTTGTTCTTTCCTTCTTTCCAGAAATAATGTGTGGTTTTATGTTGCTAACAAGCAAGCTATCAGGAAAATTCACGTATGGAAACAGAAGTATTTTTATACTAATATGCGGACACTGTTTAACAATATAAGAAACTTGCACGAGGTGCAATTTTTGGCATAATGAAACTCCATTGTTACATTGTCAATGTAAATAAAACACAAGATTTAGTTTGAGAGGCACATGTATCCCAATAACCATCTTTTAGGTCAACTAATCTTGTGAAGAAGAGTAAAATTAATCAGATTTGATACTAAGTTCACAAAACAAAAAGTGAAGCTGAGCATAACTCTAGTGGTAATACCGAGGGATGTGTTGTGGGAGGTCTTGAGTTCGAGTCTCCTAAAATGCGAAGTTTTTCCTAAGCTAGCTGCGGCTAATGGAAAAGTAATCAATGTAGCACTGTATTAAGTCCACATGTAATGGAATCAATCTCTTAAAAAAAAAAAAACAGATTGAGAATATTGAAATTGAAAACCATGGTATTAAAAGCTTAAACTGATTTAGATGCTATTTAGACATTGAAAGTGTCCGAAAATGAACTATTTATTTGCTTAAATATGTGCATTTAAAATTTATATTATGAATTCAAAGATGCAGCCTCTCAGGCTTTAAGTTACATCACAATCTTCTACCACAGAGAGGCCCCCATATTGTCCTGTAGTATTGAGCCCTACATGCTGCGAATTGTTACTTCTTACGTTCTATTGACCCATCTGCTCAGAAATTTATGTCTAGGAAACCAAACAAACGGGCTGAACTTACTGATACTCTGGTTACGGGTCAGTCAAAGGTGCTTCAGATGTACTTTCTCCACGACCATAGATGGTGAGGCATATGGGATTAAGACAGGCTAACATGTATCAAGTATGCATTAATGCATGGTTGTTTATACTGCATGCAAGAAGTGACTGTACTGAAGGAATCCAACATATCTGAGGATTATATTCTTCATGATTGATGCCTCATAGTGCCCGTGAAACAGGTCTTTGCTAAGCAATTAGACCAGCTTACCAGTAGCGTTGAGAGTTAATAAACTTCAGACTTCCAGTGAGGTCTAGTTATTGTTGTATTATTCAAAAGAATGTCCTAAGAAGTACATCACATGGATGGGAACAAAGACTGTATGATATGGAATGTGACTTGAATTAACCAGAAAATCAGGAAAAGTGGTTGCTCTGACTGCTGTTCATAATTTTCCTCAAACATATTTTTATGGTTCTCTTAATTTTTTTTTTGCATCTGCGAGCTAAATCTTTTCACATCTATATGAATTTTGCATTTTTTGTTTGTTTACTTTTCTGATGATCTTTGCTTCTGGAATATAGGGAGTACTACTGGGGCTATCAAACACCGCAGGTGTCCTTGCTGGAGTGTTTGGCACTGCTGCAACTGGGTACATTCTTCAGCGTGGTATGTCCTGCAAATTGATGGTTTTTTTCTTTTTTCTGTAGTTGATTGGAACGGTTGCCAATTTTCGTGTCTCCTGTTTGAAGTGATTTCTGGTATTTAAATCTGCATTTGGAGTGAAAGTGAATTCCATCCAGGCCTAGCTATATGGTCCTATAGAATTGGCGTAGCTCACTCCTATCAAACGTTGCGAACATAATGTAGAATAGTTGATATATTTCAGTTTCTCTAAACGAAGGATAGAAATTAAAAGCCTACAATTTCCCGTGTTGTATTATTCATGATGTCCGCTTGGGCTTAAACATACTGGTGTAGTCACCTCTTCATCAAGTCGTAGTACAGGACTATTTTACAGCTCTCTGGTTTCAGATATGTCCTTTCATTTTGTCTAATTTCGAAGTTTGAATTGCAGGTTCGTGGGACACTGTCTTCAAGGTTTCTGTAGTCTTATATATCATCGGAACATTGGTTTGGAACTTATTTGCCACTGGAGAGAAAATCCTTGACTGAAGCAGGATAGCCCATCATGCAGCTAGTGGTCACATACACCAAATCAAAAGATGAAACAAAAATATAAAGAACAAAGACTTCCCAGAGTCGGACTAACGCACCGACAGTTTGCAGTCCTAAGCTCAAGATAGTCTGGACGCTGAGTTCTGGATCCTCCGGTAATGTATACGCCCGACGTGGTCCGTTCATTCTTAGGTTTTATTAATGTTTTTTTGTTCTTAACATCTCTCCTTGAATTAAATCAAACATTACTTGTTTTCCTAGTTTGAAAAACTTTATCAACATTAAATTTACTTATGCAAGTCCAATTATAGTTTCCCTTTCTATCTATAGATTAATGCCTGAAATTTCCCATCAAGTGAGCTTCTACTATCTTCTTGGCGGTTGGAGACTCGAAGTGGGTACTTGATAATTTACGGTGCTCAACCTCCCTTTGCTAACATGAATCACCAGAAATAATATCCTCTGGGAAGATCCTGCTAATTGCTTTCTGTTGTTCTCTCCAGGAATCAGCAATTTGGGTACACAATCTTAGTTGAACCAGTTATTACTATTAACAAAATATTGAGTCATATCTTTAAACGGTAATATATGATGGATCGGCCTCTGAAACAGAGAAACCAACATACTCAAAAGCTGTCATCCGTTCTTTATTAAGTTCGACTTTCAAGGGGAGCTTCATGGTCCAAGAACCGATATTTCAAGACACTAGATTGATTCCTTATAATATAGCTTAAGTAGAATATTGAGCTACAACAACCAAAAGAGATTACCGAATACTAATCAGTCTTAGTGGTCGTCGATATAGACAGCAGAACGACAATTATTTTTAAGAGCAAAATGTCCAAAACTTTGAGGAGTCATCCAATTTTCACATTGGTTGCATTAATAGTTTGAGTAATATTAGTACCCAATCTATGTACTAGCCAATCTGAAATACGTAAATAAATAAAAAAAATTTATTTTATAAAATCCTAAAGGATAAACCTTAGGCAATTATGTTTCAGATTGGTTGGTACATGAGTACGTCTGAGCAGTACGTCTGAGCAGTACGAGCGTCTGAGTAGTACGAGCAAGATAGTTACAATATGAAAAGAGTGGTGATATGTATACAATTATATTTTATATAAGGGTTTACAGTGGGACATGTTGTCCTTGTTGTCGGTTAAGAGATAAAGTCGAATCTATCTCCCTATTCTATGGGTAACCCTAATCCCAAACCTTATCTAGACTGCCAACTAGGCTGTTAGGTAGACAACCATATCATGATGTAAAACTTCGTAGTAAAGTATGGCCGTACTGATATCATTTTTCATACAGTGGAAGAAATAGGGTTTAGGATTTTCCTAATATTTTAAAGCTATGTAACCTTGGCTGAGTGGAATGTAGATATATTACCTGTTTAAGGCATATGATATCTATTTTGTGACAACCATTTAGGGCAAATGCTATTAATTTTGTAAGAATATTTTAGGTAAAACTAGACAACTCTTAGTTACGATTCTTTAGAAAGTACGGTACAGTAGTTGGGCAGGACCATTTGTGCCATCATAAACAAATTAATGTTCTTTTGCGGACCAGTTCTAGTATAGCCTAAATAACCACACCGTCCAACAAACTTTAATTTCAATAGTAACTCTTTTGATATGTTTTTCTAGCGTTTGAGCTTCTTAATCTTATGACCGTATCCTCCTAGATACGTAAATGATAGATTAATTAGCTAGAGTTCTTTCGGTAAAATTGATATGCAGAAAACTTAAGAATAACAGAGTACAATTACAAAATATGAAAAATTTGCAGTACACGACTCTTCCTCTTCTGCGTCATGTGCAAATTAGGTTAACTTCCTCTAATAGAGTCAAGTACTAGTTGAGTCTTCATAGTGGCAAGCTCCAAACATTGAAGACTGCCTTCACAGGTGGAAGTTGATTGTAAGTTTTATTGGCACTATTAATTTTGACATGACCTGTGGAGTATAAGAGAGGATATAGACTTGTAATTTAAGGGCAGGTCATATTGGGTTAGGAACAGGTCATGTTGGGTCCGGGACAGGTCATTCCTTCTATTCTTACGGCCCTAATTCACCCAAGTCGGCTATTTGAACTCAGGTGACCTACCTTGACCTGGACTTCACCTTACATAAATTAGACCAAACAATGGAGTTTCTAGTTGTAAGTGACTGTCATGGAGATGTTGATAAACTATTTTTGTTGTAAGAACATTTTGAGATTACTCGTTGGAAAGAGTAGTTGCACAAAAATAGGTACCATTGAAGCCGTTATAAACGAGCACAATGGTAAGTGAAATAAAATTTCTTTTGGGGACCATTTCCATCTCGGACATAAAATGATAGGCACCTCTTAGAGTAGTGCTTGATCAATATATAGGAAAGTCTTTTTCATCACTTCTTGTATCAATAGTGACTTGATCCTAACTTCTACCTCTTTTATTGATCCTATGTTCTCGTGTTTTTTTCTCCTATAATTTGAAGAGCAACTTCATTTTCCTATATCTGCGGCATTTTCAACTTTAATTTGGTGATCGATTAGAAGAATTTAAGTAGAAATTTTTCATCCTTCAAAACCACCAAACCAAAATAGGTGAGCATGTTTTCTAGTGCCGGAAAGTAAGACCTACAATGTTCTTCAAGTCCCTGCAATTTCGCCCAAGAAACTTATCATAAAATATTTCAATCGTGGTCTACTTCTCCATGACATGGCTATGACTAAGTAAAACTATAGAATACGGAAAACTTCAAATACATGGGTCTCCTACTACGTACATGTGCGAATTAGGTTAACAATATCCCTTGACAAAGTCTTAAATTATTGTGTCTTCATCTTGACTAGATCAAATCTCACGTGGACATGGCCCTCATGTGTATATGTTGCTATACCTTGTCATACCCATTAATATGCTTTACTACTTAAGCATCTAAACGACGGTGACCTTAATAAATACCTTAATTAATATAGCTCAATCTAGCTTGATAAATACTTTTGACCATTATATATTAAACAACCAACTAGGGAAGAGGCCCCTTCAAAAAACTGTCCACGTCTAGTTCAAATCATTCAGTAGGATATATAAACCAGTTCAGAACCCTGTAATTAGCAAAACTAGGCAAAAAGGACAGAAAAAAAGAAAGAAAAAGAAAAGTGAATTATGGGCCCCTTTTTTTCAATATATATGTTGAACCCAGGTGGTATGGCGCCCTGGCTTTCCTGCTTTTATTACTCAGGTCAATTCTGACCAGCCTGATCGGTTGCACATTCTTGAAAGCGGAAACATTGATTTAATACATCATAAAGTCTTATGTCTGTAATAAATATGCCAGCAAATATTATAATCAATATAGAAGTTGGGTACCCCACTCTTTAAAGTTCTAACTAACGCAAATGCTATGAATTAGTTTTTGTTATTATTTATATTTTTGAGGTAGAGTACTTACTGCAGGCCTTGGCAATACCTTGCACATATAGATTAATTTTGCTTCCGATTTTTATTTTCTGATCATGATATGGTTTTGTGCTACTGGGTTTAATCAATAGCTAGCTAGCGCTAATTGTCCAAGTACCTTATGGGGTTTCAATAAAATTATTTAGCTATTGTTTAATGCATGTTAATCATCCTTTTTTGTTCCATTTATCCATGCTGCACTGTTCAATATAGAAGAAACACACGCAAATTAATATTACTTTGAGTCCTTCAAACGAGCAATCTAAAGTACTCATATGAGCAGAAGTGACTATATACTTTATCTGCTTTCATTTATTTGGGGACCAAGTTAAGTGAGCTTACTAGATATCCAGTCAAACCCTTTAATTACAAGTAAGCCATTTACTTCGGGTTTCCGCGTGGGTACGTACTAAGTGTACGTAGTACACTGTTTTAATAAATAAGGCCCAAAAGGGGGGAAAAAAACCCAGGTCAGTAATGATCCAACCTGTCCCCTGCAACCAGATTAATTGTTACTTCGATTTTACAAGCTCAAGCTGAACTTACAGCTAGAAAATGGTGAATGAAGATATTGGAAACCCTTTTTGCCTTATATGATCTAAAAGAGTACTCCACTGCTTTGAGAGCCATAATTAATAATGGAAAGGAGTACTAGTTGCCAAGCGTTTTGTTGATTTCTTTGCAGCTTTTAATATGGTTTCTTAAAGAGTAGCTAGGAACCTGTTAATTAGGGTAAATCATGCATGTACTCTATCTTGTGTGTGCAGCAGCTAGCTTGTAGGAAAATAATGAAAAAATATTTGATTAAAACTTTGTAATAAGCATTTAATTGATTTAATTGCTCTCTTTGTAGGTCTAGTCAAATTAATCCTAACCCTAAAACTTAAACCCCACATCGAATTTCTTAAACCCTAATTTTCAACCCCATACTGCAGCCATACCCCACGTACATCCAATTCAGGTTTCAATTGTACGAATGTACTACTTGTATCGGAGAAAGAACAAACTTATGTACTACATGTATAAGAATATAAAGCAAAATGATTTTAATTTACACAACAACAAAAATATATATATGACACAAATGGTCTCCATTGGACATATATATACCATATATATATATATGTCAATTCTTTTTCGAAAATGACATAACAGCAACCCGTAAAAATTTCTCAACAAATTAAAGCATTAACATAATCTGCCTGTTTAAACCCTAGAATTTAAGTGTTATATCCAGGCTGGATTCAGCCTCGTTTCAGCATTAATATTGGAGCTAGACTTGTTAATTTGTTGAACAGATCAATTAGGACCCTTTATTCTCATGGGACCCTATTAGCTAGTCACAAGTACCCTTTCGATGGCTCGCTAAGACTTGTAAAGTTCAGACAAACCATTAAAGTTTTCATTAATATGTTGACCTACAAGTACTGGGACCTAGCTTGATCCATCCCCATAAAGTGCTCATTATTGATTAATTTCAATGAGCTAGAATCCAATATTAGTAATTATATGAGAGACAACATGTACAATCACAATAACAACAACAACATGCACCAATAAAAAGAAGTAGAATTAATATTGTGTGGAATAGATTTCGCTTTCTTCATTAATCTTATAGTACTGATTCACCAAATTTAGAGCTAGGTGGAAACGAGTCCTAATCGATATTCCTCCTCTAAAACGGCATGCATGCACATGGGAGCTTTGAATGGAACCCATGTTCTCTCTCGCGAATTAACACGTCTATGAATCAAGTCTCCTGATCTGTATCTCTACAAGAGTCGCCTTCTTCGCCTGGGAGTGGGGACCGGAATTGCAGATCCAGACTTCATGCATGCATATTGTTCGATCGTTGCCGACAGTACTTTGTATTATCACTCATAGGTACGTATTAATCCATGCATGTCTTTATGCTCATATATATAGTTCAAGTAAAATTTTCTAGATAATTAATTAACATCATAATCAACATATATATGATTATCATCATTGTCTTCGATTGTCACCCATGCATGATTGATATACAGTAGTACTTATACTGAACCTTATTCATATATATAGAAGTTTCAACTCTCAAATAATATTCGTTAAGAATTTCTTTTTTCTATATATAGTAAAAAGAGTAATGCTAGATGCACCTAGAGGACGCACCTATCGGACCTACATGTTAATCCTATTTTCTAGAGGATAAACCCTAAGCATCGATCAATGGTTTAGATTAACAAGTGTGTGGGCTAAGTGCAACTAGCATTATTAATCTAGTAAAAAAATATGCATTGATACAAATTAAATGGGAGTACGTACGAGCAATCTGAACTGAGTAGTACTAGCGAGAGCAATAATTTGGCTGAAATGCCAAGATCATATCATTAATAATAGAGATCATGATCATGAGCCAACATGCAGTAGTACGGTACTGCATGCATGTTCAAAATCTAATATTAATCCAACATACATATTTATAAGGTGGGCACGGCGTTCTTCTATATATATATATATATATATATATATATATATAGCAATCAAGAGTAAGTGAGATTGATGAAGAAAAGTAACAATTAAACACCCATGCAGCACGTATAAGTGTGCAGATTATTGCCATAAAAAAGAGAGTATAATAAGTGTAATTATAATAAGAAGTCGGCAGAAACGTCCCTAGAGGACCCTCGCCTCTCGAGAGTTTTAGAAATTAAAACCGGCCCATAAATTAAAATTTAGAGAGAAAAAAACCAAAAAAAAAAACACCACGGCCCCCCTTTGTCTGTCTTCGTTGTCTTCTTCTTCTTCTATCTTCATCAATATGCAGTTTCAATGAAGCTACCAAACCCTATTAATTCTTGCATGCATGCGTCAGGCGAACAGAGACGTCGTATTCACAAACCCTAACAAAAAAATTACCTCGACACGGATATAATAATATAATATGGATCATCATCATGCATCATGCAGCACCCACCACCAGTACTTCCCCGGCCGCCCGACAAACGGCGGCGAGATTCCCCCGTCCGCCGTTCATCATCCCCGGTGTCGTCGTCGTCGTCGCCGTCGCCGTCGCCGTCGTCACCGCCTTTACCTCCTGCACCCCGCCGCCTCCGTTGGCCACGTGATCATCCTGCCGGAGTCCGGCGGCGATGGGGCCGAGGTCCCGGTGGTGCACGTTGACCCTCAACCCATACTTCATGAACAAGGTCAAGGACATCTTCTGCTCGACCCGGTGCCCGGCGGCGACGGTGATCCGGTGCCGGAGCAGCACCGCCGCCACTATGGACTTCATCTGCAGGTACGCCAAGTCCTTCCCCAAGCACACCCTGGGCCCCCCGTTAAAAGCCATGAACCTGTACGAGTTATAATACTGGCTGCCGGAGACGTCGAGCCACCGCTCCGGCCTGAACTCGGCGTAGTCGTCTCCCCATATCCCCTTCATCCTCCCCATCGAGTAAATGGAGTAGGTCACCGAGGAGCCGGCCGGTACGAACGTCCCGTCCGGCAACGTATCGTCCCGGACGACATGCTTCGAGTCCTCCGGCACGGAGGGGTACAACCGTAACGTCTCGGACAGGGCGGCCTTCAAGTACACGAGCCGGTCCACCTCCTCGAACGTCAACGGCTCGCCCACCCACTTCTCCGGTTCGTTCCCCCTGGTCCGGTTCAACACCCCCGCTATCTCCCCCACGATCCGGTCCTCCACTCTCGGGTTCTGACTCACCAGCCAGAAGAACCAGCTCAGCGCCACGGAGGAGGTGTCCCTCCCCGCCAGGATGAAATTGAGCGCCACGTGTTGCAGAAACTTGTCCGTGTAGGCCGCGTCCTTCTTCTTCATGAACCGCGACAAGAGGTCGTCGTGGGGGTGGAGGTGCTGCTGCTGCTGAGTCAGCAGCTCGAGCTTGCGTGTGTGGATGACGTGGGAGAGGTAGGCGTCGATCTCGAGGAGGCTGCGGGAGAGGGTGACTTCGAGGCCGAGTCGGAGCCATTTTTTGAGTTTCCAGATGAGTTGAGGGAGGATGAAGCGGTGTAGGGAGGCTTCGGTGGCCCGGTCGAAGGCGGAGGCGAACCGGTTCTCGGGGAGACCCGGGGCGAGGGTCTCGGGGTCTTTTCCGAAGGCGAGGCCGCAGATGTTGTCGAAGGTGAGGCGGAGGAGGAGGTCCTGGAGGTCGAGGGGAGACCGGTCCTTCTGGGCGGCGAGCAGGATGGGGCAGAACCGGGTCTCAATCGCCCGGTTGACCCACCGCGCCATGGCCTGGCGGAGCGTCCGGGTCGTGAACTCGAGCGCGGCGGTCTTACGCTGGAAGAGCCAGGTGTCGCCGTCGGAGTTGAAGATGCCGTCGCCGAGGAGGTCGTGGAAGACGGCGTGCCAGGTGGGTCCTTTGGGGAAGTTGTCGAATCGGGACTTGAGGATGTGTTCCACGTTGCGGGGGTCGGAGGTGACGGTGACGAGACCTTGGCGGCTGGAGAGGCCCGGGAAGGCGAAGATGCACGTCTGGTAGGTCCCGCCGGTGCTTCTGAGGTTGTCGGCGATCCAGTCGTGCATGCGGTCCGAGTTCTCGATCAGCCCCGGGAGGCTGCCGAGGAGCGGCCACACGCGGGGGCCGCGGAGGTGACGGACAGTGAACGTGAACCATAGCAGGTACGATGCGATGCACACCACACCCACCGTCGCCCACAACGCTTCCATTATTAATGAATCTTCTTCTTCTTCTTCTTCTTCTTCTTCTTCTTCTTCTTCTTCTTCTTCTTCTTCTTCTTCTTCTTTTTCTTGATCACTTCCTTCCCTGATTGATCGCCTTCGCCTCTACGACGAATTAGCTGACACCCAATTCCCCCCACCTTCGAATTTCCTTATACACACACACACACTAGCAGAAACACAGAGCCAAAACAGAGAGAGAGAAGCTACTGGGAGGTGGGAGACGAGGAGAGGGGATTTCTGGGGGGGAGGAGGAGAAAGAGATGAGGGGGTGGGACCCTACTTTTTGAGGATGGAAAAGGGAAAATGGAAAAGCTGCAAAATGGGACCCTTTTTGAGGCAGCTAGCTAGAAGAAAGGAAAGGGGGGGGTGTAGTACTGAGGGATGGTTTCTGGGTGGTGGAGAAGAGAGGGTGATGGTAGTAGAGGTAGTACTAGTACTGAAAACCGTGTGCAAGAGAAAAGAGAGAGAGAGAGAGCAGGATGAGAGTAAAAGGGAGAGGAATTAGTGAAGGAGGAGGCAAGTGGGAGAGTATATATACAGATAAAAAGGGGGAGAGTTTGACGATTGTAAAGCATTAAAGACAAGGCCAGACTGTTGTTAGAGTCGCACCATCTCTCCCTGCATAACTCTCCCTGTCCTTCTGAGAGCTCCCCATTAAATGCCGCCAGAGGTCGTTGGAGAATTTAAGGAAATCGGCCACGGGAAAGAGAGAGAGAGAGAGACAGAGAGAAGCAAATGAAAAAAAGCAACAATTTTCAAAACCCAGAAACCACCACCGCCTCCACCACCACCACCACTTCACTTATTCATTACCGGGGGCGAACGAAGCACCAGGAAAAATTTCTTTTGCCACCCTTTTCCTCCAATCCTGAAATCTTCTGAGAAAGAGACGAGTGCGGCGACGACCCACCTCGTTTCTGGGTCTCTGTAATTACAGACTCGACGGAGCCCCGAGCTCGACTGGGTTTTTTCCGAGCGTCGACGACGGATCTCACCTACTCCTGCAGCAAAAGGCGCTTCACCTTAAATTCACGCATTGAATGGGAAAGAGGAGTAAATGAGATTAGTTGGGAAAATAAGGAGACGAGGATGATGAAGAGCCGGTGACCAGTTCTCTCTCTCTCTCTCTCTCTCTCTCTCTCTCTCTCTCTCTCTCTCTGGCGCTCTCTTTTTCTTCACTCCCCTCTTCAAAACCCGCCCATGGAACGCGGGCTACCCTAATCCCCGTCCTCCCTAAAATTAAAAAAGAATTTTTTTCCTATAATTATATTATATACACGTAGTACTAGGACAATTAGATCAAATCTTGAAGGCGTCGTAGGGACCAAATATAATGGACCAATATACACATATATTGAATAATAGCTTTATAAATATGATGGAAGACCTCACTAGCTCCTTGTCCGTGACAGAGAGGTTTAGTACATGATGAGCATATGTAAAAATACTTGTGTAGTTGGTCCGAGGATATTATTCATTTTAATCATTGTTTTCATTTTTTGTGTTTTAAATTTATCTGTATTAATTATAGAGTAGAAAGAAGCTTGATATATATAATGGATGAGCTATAATTTAACATATGCTCCAAATATTTGATTACATGAATGTGATTTTTTTGTCGAGATTGGTTCCATTACATTGTGGGATTAATACAACATCTGCTACTTTAGCCTAATAAGTACTTCATACTCCGGGAGACTATTTTCATATAGATTCATGACTTGGGGTTGTCTTAAAAATTAAATTCACACGCAAGAACTATAAAAATCTTAAGTTTATTAAGTTAGATAAGGGACATCATAACCTGGCTAATCATTTTTGCCATATGAATAATACGAGAGAAAGCAGCGTTTTCACACTTATTCATGATCTATGAGGTCTATATCTTTTAATAAGCCTACCAAATCCCTTGCCTTGGTTGCTGAATTAATTTGGCTAAAAATGGTTAAGGTGAAATGCTAAAGGATTTAATTCCTAACCCTACATTAGGATAATCTTTATCTATATATTACAACAAGAGGGGTTCCCTTGTTGAGTGTGCCTAAACGATTGAGGTGGATGACCTCTTTTTTCATTAGGAGAGAAATGTGGGAGAAAAATAGGAGTTGTGGGATACAAAGTGAAATAGTAATAATATGGAAGAAATAAAAAGGAATAAAAGAATAACATTTTAATTTATTGAGAAGAAGTTGTACGATAAAAAAAAGCGGTTGGGGATGCGAATAAATAAGATAAAAAAGAAAAGAAAAATTGGTGGATGTAGTTTTCAATATTAGTCACGAAATAGACACCATATTGAGGTTGGACCTACTCCTGAGAGTAGAAAAGAAATTGATTGATCCAATGACAAAAACTTCTAATTTCAATTTTTCTTTAGTTGTTATTGCATGCAATGCATCAACTACAAAACTCTCCATTTATATTAATTTTTGATTTCTTTCTTTCATCTTTTATCAGAGATTAGTCTCACATACAAATGAAAGTAAAAAATATCTTAACTCTGTAAAACAAATTTCCTAATTTCAGCTAGTCATTTGGAAAAAAAGTATAGGGCCCAACTTTACGTAGTATCAAAGTCAATTCTTTGGAATAATGTTGAGATGAATAGGTGCGCATGTATCGGGTTGAGATAAGAATGGGATGGAAACATTACATGGTCGGGAGTAAAAAGACTAAGAAATGGCTAAGGAATGTAGGAAATCGCGTTGTTATTCTTGTACTTTGCACTGATGTCGGATTAAAATATATAAGTTTAATCAATAGTTATTTAAGTAATATCTATGTCAAAATTTATTGTTGAAGGTCAGGATCACACTAGGTTTCTACAAACCCTTCACTTATTAAATAATTTTAATAAGATTTATCATATAAAATATTTTTTAAATAAATATATATTTATTTTACGAAAAGGCACTTATCCCGTATGGAAAATGTTTCTGAATTTTTTTTATAAGAAAGATATTAATACACATCTAAACCTTCTATGAATCCAAGGGTTAAAAAGGTCTTACCCACAAGTAATTTCCTGTAAGCTAAGTTACATCAGATTTATTTTCCGGTATAAAAATTTTACATTGATATAAATATAAAGGATTAAAAAATAATACAAATTCTATTAATGTGTTTATATAAAAAACTACATTAAATATTTAATAATATATCCTGTGTATTACACGGGTTTCGTGCTAACATTATATTAAAGATAATGTTCATACTCGTCTAGGAAGAAAAATTATATTTAGTCTATTATTATTATTTTACTAAATAAGATACTTTGGTGGTCCGAGGACCACCAGACGAGAGAGAGCCATATTTAAATGTTGAATGAAGCGGTTTTCCCTTGTGACCGTTTGAGGTTCGGTGAGCGACACTCCAACAACGAGAAATGGGCGGTTCGAGTTAAGGTGTCTCTCTTTCTTTTTATGCCCCCTCTCTTACGCTTCTCTCTTCTAAAATAACCAAGTGATTTGTTTAGTCATGGCTATCCGATTCTCAGTTTTTCTATGCTCCCAAGAAACCCTTCCAACCACCCTCAATTAATCTCTCTATTTTTCTCCGGACGCGAGGGAAGATGAGCCACCAGAGATGTATTAGGTGGTCCCGTTTCTCTTTTTGACATGCAGTGGATCATGGAGGTATCTTTTATCGTCAATCCCATGTTGGGGTTTAGTGCATGCGTGCGTGCGTGTGTGTGTGTGTGGCTCTTAATTAGTATTGATAGCAGGGGGGTTTAAGAAATCCGAGGGGAAAACATTGGTGAAAGAAGTTTTAGAAACCATTAGCGGTAGTGGAGGGAAAACTGGGAAAGGGGTTTGACCCGTGTTACATATCAAAGCAAACTTATTACTGTGGGAGTTGGGGAATGTTACAGTTTTGATTTTGATTGGCTTTATCAGTTGATTTCTGATAGGTTAACAGTTGAAAGGCAATGGCTTTAACAGTTGGGTCTCATCAATAGCTACTCATGTGGCTTTATCAGTTGATTTCTGATAGATTAACAGTTGAAAGGCAATGGCTTTAACAATTGGGTCTCATCAATAGCTACTCATGTGGCTTTATTTGATTTCTGATAGGTTAACAGTTGAAAGGCAATGGCTTTAACAGTTGAGTTCTCATCAATAGTTACTCATGTGGGTGTTAGTGATGTGGAGAGGGTCTTTGATGCCCACTAACCGTTTGATGGAAAGGTCAGACGAGGATGCTGTGAGTTTTCGTGCATGCCCTCAATCTGAGGCAGACAGTTGGAAGAGTTTTATTCCTCAAGTTTTCCTCTTATGGGTTTCGTGGTCTTTTACTTGGCTTTTTGTACTTGACTTCCCAATTCCTATATATTTCTGTTAGGTGAGTTTTCGTGCATTCCCTCGATCAGATTCTTTTACCTGGGATTTCTTATGGTTTGATGTGAACTGTAACCATTTGCTTTTTCTCTTCTTGTGTGAATCATTAGTACTTAAGGGTTAATGAAGATGCACATATTAATGAGAAATTATTAAAATGGCAAAGTAGATCATCCTACGGTTGTAAGATATGGTTTTCAGTCGATTTCTGCCTTAAATGTTGCCACTGTTACTTGCAGGAGCATCACTAATGATCGAAACCTAAAATTAAGATGGCATTAGCTGGCTAAAATAGATTTCTGAGGCTGAAACAGTTTCGCATCTCTGTAAGTTTTTTCAATGTTCAAAACTTCCAACCCGTTTGGTATTCAAAAAAAAAAAAAAAAACTTCCAACCCGTTTCTCTGTGTCTCAATAGTGTCTAAAAGTTAAAGAAATACCTGAAGAACATACGGTTTCTGTGCGCAGTGGCTGCATGTGATGTTCATGAAACTGAAGACATGAACAGAGATGATTGAATCATACTTCAAAACAGTTTTTTGTTTAGTGTGGACGGGCCTTGTGCTGATCATGCAGTGGTTTTCATCATTTATTTTCTTGGATGTGTACTTATGATTAGTGTTCTTCAATGATCCTTTGTTGCCATGGAAGCACTAATTCTATCATATTTGCATCAGTTCAAGCGTTAATGATGAGATGGAAGACCTTACCAAAAAGTGGAGAATTGCTTGGATAGCTGCACCACGCTCAACCAATTTGGTGGCGGATGAGTTTGCAAAAGCTGGGGTAGGATAGGTGACATTTGAAGCCGCTAGCTCAGGGGCAGAACAAGTGTAGCAGCGTAGATTAGCATAGCTACAAAAAGGGGCTATGCCCATGTCTATTCTACTATTGTACCACTATTTGTATCATTAAATTACCTATTAATAGAAGTCCCACTTTTTAAAAAAATAAAATGAGAAAATTATGTTTAGGAATGTAAGAATGTATGCATATATTCGGTGACTTTGCAAGAGAAGGGGGGAGGGTGACCTCCTAAACTACATACATCACAAAAGAGAACTGAAAACCTCACCCAGTCATCTAGGTTCTCAGAATTTTCCAGAATCAAAATATAGAAAATTTTGTTTTGATTGACCTTCAGTATTGCAATTCTTTAGGAAATGTCCTAGCTGGTTCCTTAGTACAGCATTAAATGTTTGAAGTAGTTACTTCCATTGAATGTGCTCTATATTATTGAATGTAAGTGGCTACAAAGCTGGCTTGAAGTGCGTTTTCAACCTGTTCCCACGCCCTTAAGATAGTAAAGTAAAGCTTTTGTCTATGCACTCACAGCCTGCAATTTCATGCTACAAGAGAAGAAATCAAGGGCCTCATTATTACTCACTTGTTGGGTGTGCCCACTTTGGTTTGTGATCTGACTGTTTGAGTTTTTTTTTTCTCGAATATAGCAGAATAGTAGTCCTCATTTAGGAGAAGATATCGGTTGTTTCTGTCCGGGGAAAGTGGCCATGCAAAGTTTCAAAGTCAAATATGCTATTCAAGAGAGCATCCCAAGAGACTATGGGAAGACTTTGAGGGGATTTCAGCTTATGGGCATGCGCAGCTCACCCTTATCAATCACTATATTGTGCACATATATTTTATTACTGCCTCTAGCTACTATTAAATTTTTGAAAGGTTGTCTGTAGAAGCAGCCTAAATAAAGCAGATGGGAAAAAATTTCAGAAAAAATCTTTCAGAAGCAGCAGCTGGTGAATTTTCCATTTTATGATAAACCTTAAAAACAATTGAAACATCAAAAAATTGAAAGTACATAACTACATATCGTTATGCGACCACTATTTCTTGCATGCATACATTTAACCATAAATGTTCTTGAGCATGCTTTTCATTGTTTTTTTTTTCCAATATTTATGTTGATTTTTTTGCACTTAATAACATAGGTAGAAAACTTAAGAATTATCATATAAGTGGGCTTTATATAGGTTTATCTTTTGCTTCTACATATCTTTGTTTATCTACAGCTGCTTCTTTGACATTTCAAATATTACTCTGTGACTAACAAAAGTGAATCACTCCCATACCAATGAAAAGGGTGGTTTGCCATTAACTTTTGAGATGGTTGATGGTTGAGTGAGATTTGCACCCATAACCACCCGAGGGAGACAAAGACTAAGAAATAAATGATGGCCATGTGGTGCGTTAGGGGACTTATTGCTTCACCAACTCTTGTGTTAGAGAGTTAGCTCTAGAGATATTTTTGCCGTCCTTAGGAGCCTTAATTATAAGTGGATGGACTGGCTATTAAGCAAATGTACAAATTTGACTAATTACTTGGTTGGGCATGAAGGAAAAAATTGCATCTTATACAGGGTTTGATCTACATTTCATCACTAATCACTTCATCGATAGAATGTAAATTAACTAGAAGTGATTAATACAATCAAATGCAACTACTTTGAAAGTCATTTGAAAGAAGAATATAAACTAAGACCTCATTAATTGTTTTGTTTAAATCTATCACCCAATGTGGGGAGAACCTCATATGTTTGTTTTACTTATATAGGAAAAAATTGTCTGTAGTTGGTAATGTAAATAAGTCATGGACTGGACGAGATAAACATAAATGGTAATTACAAAATGGTAAAAGTTGTGATAAAGTCTTGATTGAAGAAGTCTTTATACATATAGAAAGAACAAAAACCATCAAATTCTTGTTGCCTTTTGTGGCTCCCAATTATTTTAATAAGATGAATGAGAATGAATGGATGTTAAGTCAAGGGGTCATTGGAAGAAGTATATAGTGAATAGACTCACGTGAATGAAGGAGAATAAACTAAAGTCGATAAATTGAAAAATGCTTTACATGGGTTGAAGGAAACTCCACGTAAAACATGAGAATAGATCTATTACATCAGCTCCCAATTCACAAGAAATAAAAGAGGAATTATGATCATTTGCTATAAGGTAGGTGAGAGGAGAGAGGGAGGAGAGAGGGACTCAAAATGTCTAATCCTTCCCGACTCTATACATGAACGTATATGGGTAAATATAATAACCAAATACAAGAGAAGCATAGTGGAAAATGATTGCACTTGTTTTGATGTATTTGGGTCGAGAGAAGGGTTTACTTATTATACTCTTTAATCTTAGAAGCTATATAAATTTTATCTTATGTGATTTTTCTATTGTGTCGAACAAGGAAGGGACATCTCCCTACTAACATAGCTGTCTTTAATTATTCTTATAGTTTTAGTTACGAGAAAGATCGTGTCAGTTGAGTTTGAACATAGTCTATTACATTGAAAACTACTTTTTGTTTTTGTTTTAATGAAGTTGACACCGCTGAATTGGTTGCAATGAGACCCTCATTGTCTTCCATTAATGCCAACTTCCAGCGCTCTACAACTGCATGCCCATGGAGGTCTTAATTAGTGAAGAAATTTCTGCCTGAGAACACATTAGACTGTCTGCTTCTTGAAGATCCAACTGAAGTCTCAAGACAAAAAAGGTTACGTTAGAACTTCACAAGTTCACATGGGCATACTTTCAACTGGGTCTGACTCTTTGAGGATTATAGTTCTAATTAGAACCAGCATTTTGAAACTTGGTTTTTAACTCTGAATTAGTTCCTCACTTAGGTTGATTAAAATCTACATCAGGCTGACTGGGTCAGATTCGGTTATCGACATGGATTTTGCTTTATAATGGGATGGATGCTTCTTAAGTAGCTATAATAGATTCCTAATTTAAGTTGTTATCAACTTAGTAATAAGTTGATAACAACTCCTAAATGGAATTCAAACTTCAAGCTTGAAGTTGCATTTGTAATAATTGTTTAGAAGTTCATGATATGTTTGCATTAAAAACCCACTAACTTTATTGGGCTTCCATTTAGAACCCAGTAGAATGGAGTTCTTATTATTGACATTTCGATTTTAAAGAAAGCCTGGAGAGAGTCTAAGTTGGTCTCACAACTAAAGAGATCCTAAATAATTTTCTCGACTTGTATTCACGACTAATCATATTTTTATTAGCCCTTAATTTTTCATTAAAATAAGTAAACGGAAAATATTAGCTGCACCTATTACACAGTACCCATCTAGGGTTTATCTCTAAAATATAAGATTTTATAAAATAAAAATATATATTTTTTATATTTTTAAAAGCTTAGATTGGCTGTACGCCGAATAAGTATTGTGCATAGGTGCACCTAGCATAATTATTCTTAAACACATATATATGATATATAACTCAATGAGTTGTCTATTTTGGTTTAAAAGAATTAAATCGGGTCCAGGCACTAATTGAACCAAAATGTATTAGTCTTATTACATGGCTAATTTTTCTTGTAATTTAACCTTTCTCGTGTGGCTTTATAGGTTCTTACACATTAAATCAACTAGTTTAGAACTAAATCTCAAAAAAATGTTCCACATTGAACCAGCCAGTTCGGATCAGCAGATTCAGCACCATATCTTCGTTGGGTCAACCCTGTGACTCAGGTGACTCGGATCGGGTGGGAAAGAACACAATTCCAAACAGAGGGTTGAGTCCACCCCCTGAGACCCGGTTGAGTGAAAATTCAGGTCAACCAGGTTGAGTTGTGACTCAGAGGGAAATATATCTGCTCATGTTATTGAAGTGAAGGTATGAAAATGCAGCACTACATTATGTGTACAGGAAAGAGAATAGGACAGATCTCTGTTTCAGCCTAACCCCTTATCAGAGGTAAGCCCACAGCGATGACTATGAGTGCGGATGGAAACCCAAACCAGAGATGGCTCCAGAAGGAGAGTGTGTAACTGGAGATAGCCCTGCGAGCTTGCTCACAAACTATCAAGTTTGCTGCAGAACCCAGTAATGAGAGGTTGCCAGCAACTGTGCTCACCCATGCCAATATGAGCCAAGCCTTTTTCTCTTCGGCTGCAGAAATGGCCGCAGCGGATGCTGCGACACGTGTCCCAAGCAGAAGAACTGCAAATTGGAAAAAGAAACTTTCAGTTTCACTGGACATGTCCCATTTGCATGCACATACACATATAAACTTATAGAGTACAAGTGGATCTAATTGAGGTCAACTAGCTCTTCTTAAGCATGGACTTTCCCTGCGAGTTACCATATCAAAGTCATTAACACGACAAAATGTGTATTCTGAACACTTATCATTCAGTTCAATTCAGTATAAAAGCTTCAATCATGCATACACTGGGAGGACAGCTTCACCAAGAAAGTCTATAAATATTTTTTGAGTACTCAAAGAATTTTGATTCACACGGCAAGGAAATGTAACAATATCCTAGAAAATCTACCCTTGAAATTCCCCCAGCAGTCATAATCACAAGTCCACCAAATGAGAAGCACTATGGGAAGGGGATGCACTGGCAAGTTCTGTAGGGGTTAGTCTCTTTCTTATTTTCGTATACACAACCAAGCAAAAACATTACTTCAAGATCCATATGTAAGCATACTGCAGCCAGTTTCAGCTTCTTTTAACAAAAACCGGTCAATCATATCTTGATATTTCAAGTGGCTCCGCAATCATAATTGAATAAAGTCCAATGCAGACAATATGCTCAAATACTAATCAAGTAGTTAAAATATCTCAAAAGAACCTGCAAATGTAAACGACAGAAAAAGGGGATATAAAGAAAAACATGATTCAGATGCATTTGAGAACCAAGCTTACTATACCGTCAACATTAACTTACCAGTGGGGACATTGGATGCAATATTTGAGAGAATTATAATCACAAAGGCAAGCACTATGACTCCAGTAGCACTATCAATTCGTGCATGTGGCTCCATTATATCCCACAAAGCACCTGGTATTCCCGTCTTGTTGAAACCATCAACAGTAATAAACATTCCGCAGAAAAAGATTAAGAGTGAATATGAAACCTGGAGGAATCAAATATACCATTTGAATTGATCCAAACAACTAAATTTAAGATAATTGTTTTTGTTTTCCTCGCTAAATATAGATCAGAATGCGAACCTTTTCCAGACATGGCCGTGCATCCTTGAAATCAAGAACCACAAGTGCAAGAGCTGCAGTAACTGCTGTCCATGACATATTAAGTCCCATTAGCAATGCAACTAGCATACCAAGAGTGACGAGATAAACAGCTGTCTTCCAAAACAACCTTTTCCATCTATTAATTACAGTTTCCTGTTCTTCTAAGGAATTATCAGCAGTCGACTCTGTTGAACCATTTTCCGCAGCACAGCTCAAACCATCTAATCCTAGGCTTCTTCTACTTACTTCATCTTCCCCACCATTCTCTCGTGACGCATTTGAAATCCTCATGGATTCAATCCTATCACTTCCTATCCACTGAGAATCATTTTCATGCGCACTTATGCGATTCCTTAGAGTCTCTAAATTCCTTGATTCCCCAACAATTGATGGGCTACGTGCCACACTATCAACTCCTTGACTCAACTCAAGGGAATTGAATGAGTTCACATGGGACATTCTTGCAGGTGAAAACCTATGAGAGACCATATCATCCTCAGCTACCGCCTCAGACACAGCTTGTTCTTCATCCTTATCTATTGACAATAATTTCCAATACATACATAAAAGAAAAACTATATTGACTATAACCCCCAACAGCATTGCAGGAATTAGACCTGCTACGAACTTACCAAAAGAAATCTTACTCTGAACCGCAATAACCAAGTTCTGCGGATTCCCTATAGGAGTAACAGCAGACCCAATGTTTGCACTTGAAGCTAATGCCAGTAAGAAAGGCCTTACTGGCAAATTGTTTTGTCTGGCTACTTTTAGAACAAACTCAGTTAGGACAACACAAGCTGTATCGTTGGTGAAGAGAGCACTTGAGATGGCTGAAATCAAACAGATTCGACAGAGCAAGTCCTTACCACCTTTGCTCTTGTATGTGAGCAATTTACCCAAGTACTTAAACATATCAGCTCGTTCAAGGTAGATGCTAACAACCATTGTGCCAAAAAGGAGGCCAAGGATAGGAAGGTCTATTGCAGAATAAGCTTCCTCTGGAGTTATAACTCGAAAGAGGACCATGAGCATAGCACCAAAGAGAGCACCAGCAGTTCGTCCGACCGGAAGGAAGGGAACAGCAGGGAAAACAGCGAGTACCCAGAAAAAAACAAATGCAATTGAGCCGAGAACAATGTCAACTGTACTAGCTAAAGCCATGTTTAACTATATCAAGAAACCAAAAGAACAGGGGAAGAGACAGAAAATTAACGCAAGCCCGGGTCCTGGAATAGAGAAATAGAGAGCAGAGAACAGAAGATTATCGCTTCAGATAGAGCAGAGAGCAACCAAACAAACACTTTTCTTTCGACTGAAATGCTCAAGACCCTTTCTGAGTATTACTTAAACAGTGAAATTCCACTATAGAAACCTATCACCTAAAGAAAAGACAACAAAGCAGAAACTCACCTTGATTGGCATCTATGGTATGGAATATATAGTCCTTGCGAATTTAATGAAATCGGTAATGGGTAATGAGTTTCAGTACCAGAAACCAAGACTACTCGCCCGTACCTATTCTCTGGTCTTTTGTTTCACTTCTTTCCCTCTCTGCCTCTTTGGTCTCTCAGAATGTTAACTTTTCCACTTCCCTGACACGAGTTTCTCTTGGGGGACCAAGTTTCTGTCCGTGCATCAGTCCCTTGACTCTCTGAAACTTCCCACACCATTGAACCCTCTTCGCAGACGCGCTCCCCCTTAAATTCGCTGATTGATACGGAAAAATGCAATAAATGAGATCGTTGAAAAGCAACGAGGGGAGACCCTCGTTTGCTTACTTTCGAAGAAACAACAAGAGGAGATGGCGACCCCTTCTGCAACAATTTCCACTGGTCCAGCTCCCGCCTCCCTCGGGTCTCCACTCTGAAGCTCTGTGCCATTTGATCTTTCCATATACAGTTAGAGGACCGACAACTTTTTCGGATAATGTTGACAGAATCTTTCTCAGAGCTTGAAAATCGAAACCCAACATTAAGTTTGTCATTCCAAGCTCCAGTGACTCTCTGCGCAGCGACCAGCAGGGACTAGATTACAGAGCTGCTTACCTCATTTCAACAGGCAAAGTCAAATTTTTGTTCTCTATAAGTTGAAATGTGATTAGGTGGACTGAGAGAGCATTTAAAGAAAATGATCATTTTGTTCTTTTGCACCTTTCTTTCGTTTGCTTCAGATGAATCTGGTTAGGTGCACTCAAGGACAAATGCAACTTTTCAGAGTAGGCTTTGATCTATTCTGGTTCATTTGAATTCTTTATTTGTACTCCATTATTGAGTTTAGTTTTAGTGATCTTTGCCAAATGTGATCTTATTTTATTCTATTCAATATCATTTATTTATGAAGTTTCTGTTTTAAATAAGAAAAGAAAACTTAGTAATATTTATATCAATGCATGTACATGATTTTTAGAGCGAGAATTAAGGGAAGGGGTTTTAAGTTTCTTAGTACATGCCAATTAATTACTTGAAGGACATATCAACATCTAGTACATGAGATAATAGGGAAAAGGTACGCATGTTTCATTTTTTTTTTATAAGATTACAAGCATGAATTAATAAATAAATGAGGAACAAGAATTTTTATGTTTATTCCTCAAAAAGAAAACAAGAATTTTTATATTCGTTACCATTCTTGGTTTATGGAATAAAAATTAATTATAATGGAAAATTATGTGTTTCTTAACTGATAATATGCTCTCTAAAATTCATTTAAATAAGGCCTCCAAATAATGGAAAAAAACTGTACACGAGAAAAAATATTTATTAACATTTTACCGTTGAAGGTCAAAATTGAACCACAAGATCATCAAACAACATGGCCAATTTTACTTGGGTTGATTTTGATTCAACCGTTGATTGAATAAAACTATGTTATCACCATGAGAATCCTACATGTTAGTAATAATTCCTTTAGTTCATTTATAATTTTCCCCTCATTTATTACTAAACAGAATGTATATCAAATTAACATTTTTCGCAAAATTAGCAAACAAATAATTTTTCAAACTTATTCATTTTCCCATTTAGTGAACGTTTACCACCATTTACTAATTAAGCTGAAGGGTTTGTATGAAGCTTACATGTTCATCTTTAGACAAAATATGATTCAAATTGTTTATAGGAATCATGTAATTTTTTAAAAATTTATTCCATAATTTATTTCTAAGCTTTCATGAATGCAAATTATATAATGATCAACACATAAATATTGTAATAAACTTTTAGAGTATCTCTTGTTCTTCTGCTTATTTCCCAATTATATACAAATAATGAATAAACAATAAGCAGAATGACTAATTCCATATACTGATATACCAAATAGGCAAATATTAATACAACGGCAAATAGAAAAGCTAGTTCCACTTTTTCTATGAATCGTTTAAACTTTAAACCCTTAATTAAATCAAATTTCAAAAAATATCATTTATTTTCATTGTGTATGCTTAAAGATAGAAGCACAACTTTCATTTAGATTTTTACATTTCATGTATTATATCTATTTTTTTTTTACCATTTATCCAATACACTAGGCTTATCTTGTATTGAAAAAGTAGCATTCAATATGTCTCTTAAAAGAAAAACAAATAATGAAAAACCCTTTAAAGCAAGAAAAATGATATCAATACTTTCTGATTTTACTTTGAGGTTTTACATTCGTGGCTACATAGTTGGCGGTCTAAGTAGGAGAAAATCTAGGGTTTAGGATTTACCCATAGAATAGGTTTATAATATTTTATTAAAAAACTAAAATCTTGCAGATTTTATCTCCATATTTATCTCTTACTAAGCTGCAATGTGGACCCCATGTCAAGATATAAAGTCTTGGATGTAAAAACCTACACTACTTATATCTTGGCTCTTCGAGAAAAGACGAAACATGAGCACTTTCTGGCCCACTTTAAAGACTACATTCACTTTCAAGCCCAATCATGTATGAGCAACCCAAAAAAAAATGCAGAGCCAATATCATTCATGCCTTCTTCAGGCAATTATCCATACAAATATTACAGAATATAACTATCCAACTTAACCTTAAATTTGAAATAGAAAACTTTCATTTAAAACATTTTGAACTAACAAATTTCAGAAATATGGTTTCTAAAATGAGACTGTAGATAAATATTCCGGCATTTAACTTCACCTGGGATGCAGACAAAACTGTGAAGTAAAACTACAGATAAGAGCTGTGATTGCTGAAGGCAGGGGGGCGTATACCAGTTTCCAATGTGAAACAGAGAAAACCCACACTATTGGAATTCAATTGCCTCAACGACCGAAAGGAAGTTTGTACAGCTATTATTGATGGCACTCAGCAGACAGTCACCTCAACCAATTGCATTTCTGAGGGAACATAATGCTGAGTGTTCTTGAGTACCTATGCTATATAGGAGAGAGGAGATCACCCAATACTGAGCTTCTTTTCCAGTCTGCATTCAAGTAGAAAATTTACACCAGTCTGCATTCAAGTAGAAAATTTTGTAAATATATCACGGTGATGTAAATTCTAAGAAAAGGTTTTTTCCAGGGATGGTGGGAGCATGTGGATAGCTAGATTCTCATGACAAGTAGTGCTGAACATCTCACTAAGATTTCTCATGTTTTTTATTTTAGGGAAGTGTCTCAGATGTGACAAAACCAAAGACAATCTTGTACTTCAGACAATGCTAGCTAGAAGTAGAAATGGAATCTCAATTCTCTAGTAGCAGAGGAGCGTCAATGATCGATCCAAGTGACTGCTTTACAAACTCTGCATTAACCGTATCCAAATAGTAATACTTTTTAGCTAACAACAGTCACAGTAGCAAAAACATGAGACTGACACAGGATTTTCATTGGGTCTTTTTCATGGAACAGATAAAAAATTTGGTTATCCCTCTGGATGCCATTGTTCTGTCTTTAAGATCATTGCAAAAACTACCTATGAATAAAAAACAGAAAACTCCAGCAACATGAAAGCAGAAGTCACTGATTTGGACTTCCTGCATGACACCCCCAAAGAGTACGAGAATCCACAGGACAAAGTTCTTGAGTTAGCAGGTGAGAGAAATTTGTATTCTACTGGAGTCCCACTGACACCTACAAAGATATACATTAGGATCTCACTGATAATTCAGTCATACAAGAGCCTAGCCTAGCAGCTCATGTAGAAGCCCAACCACAATGCTAGATTCTTCATAGGGGTTTACATCAAACTTTAGTTCTGAGAAAAACTAGTGCTCTCTTTGATGTAGGACGGGTAGAGAATAGGAAGAGAGAAGAAATAGCGAGAAAGCAAGAGAAAATTTCAATTCATCAATCAAGCATACCTAATTACATTCGATAAAGCCTATTTATAGGCTAATTAAAACCCTAGGAAGAGAGAAAGAAGAAACAGCGAGATAGCAACAAAAAATTTCAATTCATCAATCAAGCATACCTAATTACATTCAATAAAGCCTATCTATAGGCTAATTAAAACCCTAACAAGAAGTTTATGTCCTACTTAAACTCTGACTAAAAGAAAAGAATTCTAAACTAAATCAAACTCAAACACAATCTCCCAATCTGACCTAAATTAACCCTGTCTACTCTTATGTCTACGACTAAAATATGTCATTCCAATCCTGTCCTGCATTATTTGCATCACTCTTCCTCTGTTAGAATTCCCCCTTAATACTTGTTCCTTCTTTAAGGAGCTACAAGACCTAATGACTGCTGTCTAGCCTTAATTAAAGCTTCATTTCACCATAAAGACAAACTCCACTTTTTTTTTCAGTCAACAATTTTTACCTAAATTCGTTGCAAACTGCGGTTGTAACTGTAAGATCATAAAGAGAGGGAGGGAGGGAGGGAGGAAGAATATGCAACCCTATATATTACTTTAAATGAGATGGGTTAGATGATCTGGAAAACATAACTCTACTGGAGTAGTCTCACACTGAATTTAATGGAAACAGAAACAAATACAACATTTAAGTGAGGCTTGGTTTTTATCCAAATGTTAACAGCATCATAATTGATCTTCCACCAAACATTTAAAAGCAAGTTTTTGTAAGAATATTCGTCTCAGAATTTGGACTTTATCATGTCTGTGTATAATTTCTTCTTTCTTTGCTATTAAATATTTGTACGAACAAGTGCGTCAACTAGACTGCTTGCCCAAAAGATGGGCTCCAACCTTTCAATATCTCCAATTTATAAAATGTCTTACTCCATCTTGGTGACACATACTAAAATGTTTCCCCATCAAATGGTCTTCATGGACATTCAAACTTGATAGTTTTTCATATATTACAATCGTTTGTTCTCTTTTTCTAACTTTTCAATACTTCATTTACAATCATCCGATTCTCTTTTTATCACTTTTTAATACATCATCTAACAGCTCAATAAATGAAACTTCTGCATTCTTGTCATCTAATTCTTTCCAGTGTGCAGCACAAGTAATGTTTGAGTGCCTTGAGAAGGAAATATCAAATATGCCTTGAAAGAACTTCCACTAGTTATTTATGACAAGTTTCGATTTTTAATTGAAGCTGTTATGGTAAGACTATTACAATTTTTTATACTCTTTTCTCATTTTTCAACACTTCCTCCTTAAAAGCTCATTAAATAAAACATTCTTGATCTTGTCAACTAAATTTTCCCAGCTTTTAGCAGAAGGAATACTTGAATGTATTTAAAGCAAGATCAAACCTGGCCTCGGAAAACCTTCACTAGTTATATATGACAAGTTTCTATTTAAAAAATTCAAGGGGTTACATCCTGTCCAACTACTTTTTGACTTACGCCTTCACCAATATAATCAAGCAGCCAAGAGACACATTACCTCCCAATTTCACCCACTGAGATGAGTAATTAGTGTTCTAAGTTTCTATACATTAGGTTGTGACAATGATGTAATAGCGCCACTTCAAGGTCATTAAGACAAAGATTGGATATCATCCCCGGGGAGGGGAAACCGATGCAGGAATCAAGCTCAAGTTGGAACCAGCTAACTAGATCCAATGAAGATAGTTTCACATAAATGAAAACCTAATCAGGGATTACTGGCTCCACTTTCCTCATTCTTTAGAGTGTTCCACTAGGGGGAGTTATCCCACAGGCCTTGAAATTCCTTAAAAAACACCACTCAGGCTTCCACGCGACATCTATCTTTTAACACAAACAGTGCAGGGCATTCGTCAAAATCAACATTTCCTGGGTCAATACGTAAAATTTCTGTGTGTGGCTGTTTTAGTAGTGCGAATCATCCCAAAGGCCTTCCTCCATATCTTTAAATAAATGCATCACTAGGACCGGCAGGAAACACAGAATGAAAACAAATATCGTGTCCTTTCCTCTACCATGTAGAGTAGTGGGCATCCATGTTGCACGCCAGAAATAGTAACTGACAAATAGAAGGAGAGACTACCTACCAACAGTCAGACTGAATCCCACCGCACATAAGCTTTGAAATAAGGCTTGTTTTGTAGGTGAAACGCAGTTCTCAGGAAATAAATGGCACCGGTGCAGCATGTCAGCGTGAGCTCCAAAATCACGAAGAGAAAATTTCCTGGAATTCTAGTCACCTTGAACACCTCAGGAATTTTGTCACCCATAAACGACCACATCGCCCAATAATAACGACATCCCTGGACATCCCATTTGAATTTGATTCATCAAAAACCCATATTGCTCAATATCAGAAGTAACTTCACTCCCTTTCAGATCTTCATCTTAATAGCAGCACAGAAAAAAAAGGAGGAGAGAGAATCCAGGAGGTAAAAAAAAATACCATGGTAAGATGAGGCTAAGTCTCCATCTGTTTTGGCCACTAGTTATCTGTCAAACTTTTCCTTTTTCTTATGCTTGCCTTGGGCAATAGCTACCAGCATCTTCCACTCATTCACTTCTCAATTTCATATAAGTACAAAAAGTACCTTAAAAAAATCAATCCAACCACAACCTTAGAATCCCTTTAGGTTTTCCTATTAAAGTAGAAAAAAAAAAAATCTTCAGTGTACCTAAAGTAGTATCACATTTAGAGAGATGTAAATGTGGGGATGGCAATACACTATTTTACATTAAAAAATATACATTAAAGTAAATGGGTGAGTAAATTTTTTTAAAAAAATGATATATAGTATATACATTTATAAAATCATTATGCAGCTAAAAGAAGCTATGAAATATGTAAACCCATACCCTTTTAAACAAAGTCTGCCTTATTGTTGTAATCAGATTACAAGAGAAGGATTTGGGATCGCCCTTTACCTATATTTATTCCATTGAATACATTTTTACATCGTAAGACTAAACTATGTTCAATTTCTTATTTATTTGAAATGAATGAAGAAAGATTGTCACTCTAAAGTCTAACGAAATTATAATTTGGAAACCATCTGCCATTATCTGCAACAAATGTACCAGATTTCGTCCTCCGGAGCCTTTTCATTGTTCTGCGTGAGAAGAACAGGAACAGACATATCTTCACTGGGTTCTTCGGCCCCATCCGCCCTTACCCATTAAAATTTTTACCGCAATAGGCCAAAAGCAGGCAGAGGAAGCTACCATTTTCAGGTACAGAACAGAGAAACAATGGTTGACAGGGAATCATCCATATATGCCCCTTCTCATTCATCAACAAAGCAAAAGCGGCATCGAACTAAAAACAAAAGCGGGTTGAATGGACACTCGGATCCCATTCACATCCTTCTAAACAATTCGTGTTTGCAGACAGAGATATAGAGATAAATTTAGATGTTCGAGACCTGTCGGAGACGTGGATGTTCCGATCCCTGTAAAGGAATTTGTACCGTCCGGTGAGCCGCAGTAAATGAGATCCCGGATATGGAACAAAACGGAATTGGGTTCTTATCGATACGACAAAACCCTTCTCGTCTCGCTGTGTTGATATGATCCGAAGAGCTGTTCTGAAAGGATTATTCGACAGACAGATCCCTTCGATGCCTCCATCAAATTTAATTCCATAATTGCTTGTATCGTCATCAAATGTATCTGAACCATATTCTCTTTTTGTGATGCAAGTGGTTAAGTGCATATCGGTTTCAGGCTTTTCATTTGCCATGTACACCACATTCTCTCTTCTGCGGCCAGTGATTCATTGCAGGCTTTCAGTTGCCCAAAAGATAAAACTTTTATCAGAAAGCTACATTCATTATACAAGGATTGGAAACAGAGTCACATGAAACTTGTTAGCAAGTCGGTAATGTGACAAATTTCACTTAACACTAGTTAATATTTCTGCTGTAGCTCAGTTGCTAGAAAGGAAAAACTGGTAGATACAATCGGGTCATCTTATTTAAAGCTACAGAACTGGAATTTGTACTGTATACAGACTTTGGGACTGAGAAATTGAAGTTTCGCCCATGCCTTCTAACCCCTTATTAGAGGCAAGCCAATTGCGATGACTACGAGGGTTGAGGGGACACCGAACCGGAGATGACGCCAAAAGGAGAGTGTGTAACCGGAGATTGCCCGTCTGGCCTGCTCGCAGACTATCAAGTTTGCTGCAGAACCCAGCAAGGAAAGGTTGCCTGCAACTGTGCTCACCCATGCCAAAACAAGCCATGACTTTGTTTCTTGATTTGCAGAAATGGCTGCTGCAGATGCAGCAACACGAGCTCCAAGGAGGAGAACTGCAACAGAAAAAGAACTTTTTACTACAAGCAATATACCCGTACAAAGATAACTGACAGATATATATCTTACGGAGAGAAACAGAGATATTTCTGTCCACCGATAGATAAGGAATGCTAACAGGACGTTTTTTAAAATTGTGGATTGAAGCCCATGCAACTTTCTACATTGTTGCTGCAGGATCATTGAGCTGGAGAGCTTAAACTAACAAAATTCTTAAAATGAGTCATACTGCATAAGATTTAGGCGCACAAAAGGAAAATTCCATGTGAAGTACCTTCAGGTCTTAAAGCAATAAGGGCATGTACCCTTGAAAGTGGCCTTCAAATTATGATATTACTCCAAGAAACTTGTTATCTTACTTTTCAGCACTAAGACAATTTTTTAGCTTACAGGACAATTGAACAAGTCAAAGCCAGATAATCCAGAGAAACAAAGTGATGTACCACCTCTATGAATTTGAATTAAAATGCTTATTCTTTTAAAAATCCTTTTCATGTCTCGAAGAGGAATTTTTAAGAGTCTTTTAAAGAATTAATAATCCAGAGAAACAAAGTGATGTACCACCTCTATGAATTTGAATTAAAATGCTTATTCTTTTAAAAATCCTTTTCATGTCTCGAAGAGGAATTTTTAAGAGTCTTTTAAAGAATTAATAATCCAGAGAAACAAAGTGATGTACCACCTCTACGAATTTGAATTAAAATGCTTATTCTTTTAAAATCCTTATCATGTCTCGAAGAGGAAGTTTTATGATCTTTTCAAAAATTAATTAATATAGGCAAAACAGCAAACTGCCAAATGAATCATTATAGGCCAAAACAAGGATAATGTAAATTAGTGAGATTCTAGTAAAATGTCTAACAGGTAAATGATCTTTGAGACACCATTGAACACTACAAGATCGAAAATTCTAATAAAATGTGCTACAAGTAAAAGAACAGCTATGGATAATATAAAAAGATAGGTAGTCAAACTTACCAGTGGGAACATTGGAAGCAACATTTGAAAGAACAAGTATCACGGCAGCAAGCACTATAATACCAGTAGCACTATCAATTTGTGCATGTGGTTCCATTAAATCCCAGAAAGCACTTGGTATTCCGGTTTTATTGAATCCATCAACAGTTATAAACATTCCACAGAAAAATAGCAAGAGGGAATATGAAACCTGGAAGCAAACAACTCAAGGAATGAAATATTGAACAAGAATTTCAGTAGTTGACTTAGTTCATAAAGACAGAAAAAGAGAGTGAGAAGAAGAAAAAGTTCGGACAATTCTTTTCCAATTTTCTGTAAAAAAATTAGACAATTTAAAATGTTCACCTTTTCCAAGCATGGTTGTGCATCCTTGAAATCAACAACCACAAGAGCTAGGGCTGTAGTAATAGCTGTCCATGACATATTAAGCCCCATTAACAATGCAACGAGCATGCCAAGTGTTACAACATATACACAAGTCTTCCATAACAAATTCTTCCATCTCTCAACAGAATCTTCTTTCTCATCGACAAACTTAAAGGAACCCCCATTTTCTAACGCATGATTCGAACTAGCCATCCCAAGACTTCTTTTAGATCCAGTGCCTTCTTTCATATGAGAGAGGCCATCATTCTCTTTTGATAAAATTGAACTTCTATTGGAATCAACCCTAGCACTATGAACTCTCTGGGAGTCATTTTCAAACGAATTTGTTCGACTCCTGAACGTTTCAGTGTTCCTTGACTCCCCAGCTGCAGGAGCATGCAACATGCCATCACTTACATGGCCGAACTCAAGGGAATTCAAAGAGTCTAGATGGGATAGGGTTGCTGGTGTGAACCTATGAGAGACCACTTCCTCGGCAGGCACTAATTGTTCTTCATCCTTCACTGGTGATAATGACCTCCAATACATACATAAAATAATAGCTATGTTAACCACTATCCCCAATAGCATAGCGGGAATTATACCAGAAACAAATTTTCCAAAAGAAATACCACTCTGAACAGCTATGACTAGGTTTTGTGGATTGCCAATTGGCGTAGCTGAAGATCCAATATTTGCACTCGAAGCTAATGCTAACAAGAATGGCTCGGCAGGCAAGTTGTTTTGCCTTGCAACTTTCAGCACAAATTCGGTCAGGATAACACATGTTGTATCGTTGGTAAATAGAGCACTTGAGATGGCTGAAATCAGGCAAATGCGACAGAGTAAGTCTTTACCACCTCTGCTCTTATAGGAGAGCATCTTACCTAAATACTTGAACATATCAGCTCGTTCAAGATACACACTGACAACCATTGTGCCAAAGAGGAGACCAAGGATAGGAAGATCAATGGCAGCATAAGCTTGCTCAGGGCTAATAACTCTGAAGATTACCATTAGCATAGCTCCCAAAAGAGAACCGGCAGTTCGGCCGATTGGAAGAAAGGGAACTGCAGGAAAAACAGCCATGACCCAGAAGATTGAAAAGGCAATTGAGCCAAGAACAACTTTAACAGTAGTAGCCATGGCCATGTTTGGTTATGTAAGGAAGGGAATGACAGGGTAACTCAGAGGAATCAACGTAGAAACTTAGCTCTGAAATTGGTTTAATGGCATTTGATCCTTTATGATCGTGGAGTCCACAGAAACAAGAACAACCAAATATACAGAGTGTATAAATAAGATTGATCCACTTAAACACTAGAAAGCAAACAAAGAAACTTCGAGCAGTAGTGAAGGAAGATGGAAAACAAACAATTGTGATTTTGATCGGCCATCCGGAATAGCTTACATATAGGCTTGCTCTGCCTCTTGAACAGCTCGGGCAGCTTACACCAAAAAGAACAGAGAGACTTTCGACAGAAGGGAAAAGAAATGCTTATTTAGCCGATCACTCCACGCACATCAGCTACAATTGGCAAAGAGTTCGCAGACATGGACATATAAATAGCCGAGTTACGAAAAGCTAGTAAATCCAAAAGGAAAAAAAGCACTTCCAACTAAAGCTATGCCCATTTGCTATAAGTCCCTAAACAAGAAATAGGGGAAGAAAGCTGAATAATCCACGTCAACAACCTCCAACAGCATATAAAAACTCAAGAAAAATCAGACGATCCCAAAAAAAAAACTTAGTTTATGCAAAGCATCCCACGACAGTGGAGGGAGCACAGATCAAGCACGAGCTGAAAACCCGATTCCTCCCCGACGAAAGGCCCTCAGCGCTAGTGGAGAGCACCCAGATAACCCATCAACTCAAAAACCAGTATTCTTGATCAGATATTATGACAATTTAAAGGAAACCCAGAAATGCTGGGACATACCTGATGTGAAATTTCGGTGGAACGCGAAGTCTGAGAGCAAACAACTCTAAGACGTGAGATCTATCATATACCCGCCTGCATTAACTCAAGTTGAACGGCTTTTTACCTGTCTCAAGTTTCCTCCTCTTCTTCCTTTGCGGCCACATTTCTTCCTTTGCGGCCACAGATTCATCCCCAATATTCCGCGAAGAGGGGCACCGGATCAACTGCGATGGTAGTGAATCTAGCAGCGGTGAAATTTTAGTAAGTTCGTTTCAAGATTTCGTCGAACAGGTGACTAAGCTCAAGTGTCAGTGTCGTTCTGGTTTTCTCCAATTTATGCCAGGAGTTTTTAAAAATTCTTTCAGGAGGCCAAAGCTGTTAAATCTAGTAATTTGCCTACCATTTTCGTGAATAATATCGATCAGACCATGTTTTCCTCATGATATGTTATAAGAATAAAATTGGCAATCTATTATATAGTTTTAATATATAATTTTTTACTTATGTGATCTCTCTACCTTTCATTTCTGATATATACTATAACATGAATGATGTCATGTTTTTTTTTTATCTCATTAAGGATCCCTTGAGATTTAGTATATCCACTGCCATTAAACTATTGTTGTTACATATGGGGTTTATATTGTTAAGTAAGTTTTATACATAAAAAATTGAACATGTGATAAACCCATTAAAAAGGGGTAGTTATGGCTTAAAAGTGCAATTTATTAGATAAATCAGGTGGCGGCTAGCCACCTAAGAGGTGGGTTTATGGATACTCTCATTTAAAATCAAGTTGAGTTAACTAGGTTTTTCAAGTGATAGCATTATTAAGTTAATCAAGGTTAGGACTGTCCTGATTATTGGTCGACTAATCCTGATTCAGCCGACTTAACTTGTACTTTGATGAACTTGACTTAACTTGTACTTTGATGAACTTTGAGTAAAGCTTCAAATCTATGGTGTGGCTGATAATTTATCACCTGTTTTTTAGGATATATTTTTAGTTGTTTATATATTTAATTTTTGAATAATGCTAGTTTCACCTAGAGGATGCACTTATCTGACATACATGTTAATCTAAGTCATCGATGCCTAGGGTTTATCCTCTAGAAAATAGGATTTTATAAAAAAAATATTTTTTTATATTTTTAAGAGCTTATCCGATAGGTGCATAGACTTGTAAATTTGTAATATTACTGTAGTAGCTTTTTATATTTTTAATTATTTATGGGTTATTTCCTCACTTCCTCAACTACGAGTTTTTGTAGTTTAACTGTTTGGCATATTTAATCGCAGAGTAAATAAATGGATGATAAAAACAGTAATCATTAGCTAAATACATATTTAATAAAAAAAATTATAATGAACACGCAAGTATAGTTTAATGGACTGAAAAAATGGAGACATTTGGTAAATAACCATGAATTAGGCTTACCAAGAAATGTCAAAATCTTTCAAGCAAATACTAATCTCAGGGAAAGATTTTATTTCCTAGTTTATCTCTTAATGTGGACACCACCTACAGTACTCATGTCACCACTCAATTTATATTTAGATTAAAGCTTATCTATTTAAACTTTTATCTTTTTGCAGCACATCATTTTCTCCTCAATAATGTGGAGCTGACCATAGTGGATTTTTTGGATGGAATATGTGTCTACTATCCATGGAATTAACTGATACAACGACTTTGAGTGTGACCCAAATTCTATGGGATTTTTTGATTGATTAGAATGAGACATGCACAAGTCTTACTATACTAAAATTAAGTTAAAAATCTTCAAGATACATTGAGAAATCCGCTATTTAAGGGGAAGGTTTTGTTCATCCTTTAATGCCTCATTTTTTATAAATATATAGAAAAAAACAACTTTAAAATTATAAAAATAGAAAAATTAAAAAAACATTTTACCTAACTTAAATATACTCCATGCTTCCTTTTTATTTAAAAATTACCTTCCACTTGTAAGGTAGCAACAACACTTTTAGCTAAGTTGCTAGATATGATGTGACCCGTATCGTTTTAACTTTATAGATATAAATTTCCAATTCACAAGTAGAAGACATGCCTTACATTAGGTAGGATGTGGACACTTTAATGTTCATGTGAGGCTTCCTCCTTTGATTTTGGACCACTACTTTGGCATACAATCAACTTCTTGAACGTGTGTTATTCTCAAACAAAAAATAAATAGTGGGTCATGTGCCACATTACAAAAAGTGCATAATAGTTAACTAAAAAATATTTAGTTCCCTTGTTTTATTTCTGATTATAAGTACGGGTTCATATAAGGTCATAATGCACAAGTTGAGTCGTGTGGACAAGAAATAGTTTCCCATGGGTGAATATCTAATTAGTCTGTTGTTGAGATAATGGGAAAATATCATTTTCTATGGTTGAGACGTCCTTAGTGGAATGGTGCTCTCTTTTTTAGCAAAGCAGTGAATGTCTTGCGTGATTTCATTTGTTTATTGAGGCTTTCACGAGCTCCAAGACTTTCTGAATTGATTGAGGTGGGTGGATAGTCTTTTGACGGCTGTGAGGGTAAGAGTAGAGTAGAGAGCAGGCACTGCTACTAAGGCTGCCTTTTTTGAGTTTTTTCTCCAGTCTACTCCGATTAGCAGATTGTTACTCAAAAGGCAATCTATCATTTGTGGCCTGAATTTCGCATGAGCGTAACCCTTCCCTGGGTGACATTAGATGCAATCTCTAACAATTCTTATCTTCAAAAAAACTGTCTGGAAAAAATCATGAGAAGTTAAGCTTCTACACAGGATGTCAATTAGCATCAGCTCATTCTTCTACAGGAACATGAAACCCGGATCCCCTTTTATAATTGCAGAGAAAAAGGGAAAACATTTGATCTTTATTGTGGAAATATAAGATGTTGTACATGATCTGATGCTCTCAACTGGATTCAGGGTTCTCCAAATGCTACCATCAGGCTCCCATCATGAATTAACAGACAACCGAGATGATTAATCAACTGGGACTTCCACCTCCATCTTCAGGTCAGAGTTGCTAAGAATCTGAAACAGATCATCAGATAGGACAATGACATAATGGATAACAAATACCATCAAACAACATGAGAACTTAAATACCAGTAATTTGGTAAAGCAAGTTGAGTCTACACGAAGGACCAAGCACTTTCTCCTTAGCCAGAATATGTGAATAGAGAACAGCAAACAAAAATAACTTCATCATTGTGGGCCCCCAATGCGAAGCATTTGCAAATTTAGAAGAATATACAAAGGTGCTCGGTAACAAGCTTTGCTTCTACTGTGGCTGCGGCTAAAGTTAGTTTCTTTTTCTAGATGTTTAAGTGGACCCCTTACAGGACGTACTTTAAAAATAGAGTTGCCAAATGGATCCAAAATATTATCTGGAACCCAATTCTGATCCTACTCCAAAAACCTGGAATGACAATCTCCCTGAGTTTTGCAAAATGAAAATGATGTCCGGAGTGGAATCCAACTGTGGCTGTGGCCATTGGGATGTATATCCCTTTGTACTAGCAAGATGGAGATCGCTCCTATGTAGTGATACTTTTCCATTCTCACTTGTTTTCTCCTTTTCTCTCTGTTTTAATTGACCTTATCCGGGTTTATCTGAATCCGGAGATTAACATTTGATTGGAAGTATATCTTTCTCTTTGTTCTTTTCTCTTCACTTATCCTCGCTTTCAAATATAATTCTTTTCTCTAAACCTCAATGTGAATAACTGAAGCCTCCTCCCTCTGTAAGTGAACATGGAATAAGAGAGCATGGAATCGTGACATAGGCATTCTGGCTAAACAATCAGACAATTCTCTAAAAACTTTTGTCCTTTTTCCATTGCTAAATTTTGTTCAGCGCATATTCAGAACAGTTATCCTTTTGTTTCAAAATATTTTGTCGTGATATTTTAAATTAAAACTCTTTCTGAACTAAAAACTACACTGGGCTATAAAATGCAAGCACTACGTATATTACCTTGGAAAAGTTGAAAGCAAACCATATAGAATACAACAGCTATGATACCTTAAAGAAGTCATCCACTGTCAACAAGCTTTCCCTAGAGTACCCAGCTTCCTCCAAAACATGGCTCAAAACTTGCTGATTCCCAGAAAAAATAAACCGTCTTAGTTCATTTGCCATAGGGCAGCATCATACCAAATTGATGTGTTTGAATTATAAGGGTCAACAAGTCATCAGATAGGGGATGTTTGCGAATATCAGTTACATATAAACCCTGCTTATGCCAACCCCCATAAAATTTTGAAACCATTAAAGAAATTGCATTAAGTGCTCCTTGAGTTGAAAGGAACGGTTGATGCATGTCAAGATAATGACATAGAGATTTTTTTTTAAGTTAATGACATAAAGATTTTTAAAAGCTTTAAAAATGACAATGTGATTCATTTCGGAAATAGAATAGCTTTAGAACCAGTGAAGCAGCATATTTGAGATTCCCAATCAATACTAGGAAATAAAGATACAAGTGCAGGGCCTGGTGAAACCTTGACAAAAATTGATGACGTATCTGAAGTTTCCAGCACATCTCTAAAGAGAATATTTTTACATTGTTAATTCATTTTGAAACAGATGAAGTTTTATTAAATATATATGAATGAAATAAGATACAATGCCATCATGAAGGTGCCCCACACAAGTAAACCGGTCTGCTAAGGAGTTTGCATCATGGGGAACATGCTTCCCCTCAAACTAGATGTCCTTTGTAGCAATTAGACCTAGTGAGACACTCAATATATAAAGCCAAGGATATTCTAAAGGGAGAAATTTAGCCTCTCATTTAGAAAATAGACCTGATAAGCTTGTTTCTGCACCAATTGATTCAATAAGGATTAGATCATAGTCATTCCAATGTTAACACACACACACACACACACACACACACACACTAACTAACTAACTAACTAACTAACTAACTAAATGAGTTCAAGTCTCTATTTGCATGACAAACAGAATTAAAAGAGAAGTAAGACAATTTTTTATTTGTTTTGAAAGTTGAGAAGTAAGAAAATTTTTCTTTTTGAAAGTTGAGAAGTAAGACAAATCAGAAAGAAAAATGCAAAAAACTTGCCTCTCTTTGCTCTTCAGACATAAATGATCCCGTTAAGTCTCGCAATACATCCAGGATATCCTTAAAAGCCACCTTGCCATTACAATCTAGGTCGTATACTTTGTATATAACTGCAAAATGAAACTACATCACTACATTACTTCATTGTAGAACCGAAAATATTTTTATTTTAAGAAAATAACAAAAGATAATTCAAATAGAAAGAAGAGCACACGCTCAATCTTTTGTTGAAGGCTAGCATGGGAGCTAAAGGCTGATAAGAAAGCTACAAAGTCTTTGAAGTTTAAACCATCCACCATTCTCAGGAGCCTCTGAAGAACAACATAAGAGATAAGTAATTAGAAGTTCGGTCAGGAAAAACTGGAATAAAATACAAAAGAATCAGCTATAGTCATGAAACCAACATATCCAGAACATGACCAAAAGGAGGTGCAGCTCTATGTTGGCCATGATTGTACGTAATATAAGAAGATATGCAAGTGCATACATACATACATATATATAATTCGGGTAGCTCAAATTATCCACCAAAAAGAGGTCATGTTCTTATATACAGGAAATTCTACCAACTATGTTGTATCAAACAAATATGGGAGTTTTCTAGTTTCACCTTAACTGCATCACAATAGCACATTGAACTATTACGAAAGTGTAGAAGGCACGGTAGATCAACAAAAATCTAGAAACTAATGACACTTTCCGCAGCTATAAAATATGTAAACCAATACAGAACCAGCTCCATAACAAGAATTAAATAAATAAATAGGTAACTGATTGTTAAAACTTTACGATTCAAGCCTTTAACCGTTTACAGTTCTTGACGATTGCCACAGAAATGTTGAACTCAAAACTTATGAGGCAAAACGCTACCCCTTTTATTCCTTATTACAAAAAAAATGTAGACCGAAATAGGGTCACCTCAAATCACCTGTGAGAGAGGATTAACAGCAAATTCAGGCACAGACATGAACTCATCTGCGGATATGAATCCCTTCGCACTTTTGTCAAGCTGACAAAATCGATAGTACAGAGACACAATTTCTTGCTGCGTAACTGAAATCTCAACAAAATAATATTTTGAAATTACTTGTAGAATGATCACAAAACACGAAGAAATAAGATAAAAAAAGATGCATACAGAGGTTGTTGCAGTGTTCTTGAACTTCTTCGATATCATACTGAGTGAGTAACGACGACGTGTTGCCCATTTCTCCTCCACCGTCGTACAAAAACGAATTTGTACTCAGACTCGGAAAAGAGGCGAACAGACCTCAGATGTGGGATGGTTTAAGTTTTACATGAGGTGGGAACAATCAAAATGAACAGGTTATAAACTGAATCGCTTGTGAAGTTCTGATCAGTTCTGACGTTTAAAAAAAGAATTCAATATATAAAGAAAGAAAAGAAAAACTAAAAACCGAACCGGCCTTCAAACAGGTAACACTAATAGGTATCGTTTAAAAAAAAATGATCTTAGGTTTAAATGTTTGGAAAATAAGTTTACTAACTTGGTTAATATTTTTTAGCATAGACCCAATTTTACTCAATAACAGTGTCACACCCCATATTCTTCATGAAAAGTAGAGTGCTCATATATTTGTAGGAGTGTTAAAAGATAATCCAATATAAATTTACTATTAAAAAGATGGGTTTATTAAATGAGTAATGTTTGATGCACCTAGTGTAAAACATAAAAATATTTTTTTTATAAAATTTTATTTTCTAGAGGATAAACCCTAGGCATAAATGATTTAGATTAACAAGTGTGTGGGATAAGTACGTGGTCTAAGTGCAACTGCATTATTCTTATTAACTAGGTTTCAAAACTTCCTCATCGTTTTATGGCAGACCTAAGACCCAACTTTATAACTATAAACAAAAATAAAACACCAAAACAAATCAACTTCAATAACTATTCATTTGCATCCAATTCAATATTTTATATTCTCAAAATGCTTCCCCAACAATTAAATTGTCTAAAACCACAAAGTCCAAACCTAAAATCTGAAAAACAAAAAGGAAGGATCCAAAATAACAACATTAGCAGTGAAGAGACCCTCACTTGTGATATCGATTGGCTAGGATTGATAAGTAACTTCAAAGAATTCCTCCATGGGGTTACATGAAACTAAACTTCATGGATCTTCTCTAGGCAATCTATGCAGGTCCATTGAGCTCATGGGAGACGCTCTCTAGTGGTAATATATTTGAAGTAGTAGAGGAAACCCTATTACTGTTTGGCATGTATCCTCCATAACTAAATTTCAAACTCAAAAGTCTCTCTTTGTACATATGATTTGTTTGTTGTTGAAAGCAAGGAGAAGGCCACAATGACTTTGATCCCAGTCAATTTCCCTATTACATCAGAGTTTGACCTTATGTCCATTAGCTATTATCTTTCACATTTGACAATGGATCCATCTCATGTTACAAATCCAAAGCTATGACCAAACACAATGAAAGTTAGGGATGTGATGGAAGGTTCTGAGCTCTAACCAAGCAATTCAACCCTAGATTCCATCCCATTTCACATTCAGATTCATTAAAATGGAAGATGGAACCGGATCAGGGATGTGATGGAAGGTTCTGAGTTCTAACCAAGCAATTCAACCCTAGTTTCCATCCCAGTTCACATTTAGATTCATTAAATTGGAAGATGGAACCGGAGATTTGGAGACTATCTTCCTCTGAATTTTTCAGATATGTGAGATTCAAGTCAAAGCTTGAAAAATCAAATCATAGCTTTTTATATCAGGAACCTGAATCTGTTTCACAACAGAGAAACTTGCCCTCAAAAGTCAAAACAGAAAGGAGGAGTCCAACCCTCTTTAGGAAAAGTAGTGGGACCTACATGACATTGCATGTGACATGGGTCCAGCATATATGGTGCTACTTATGATTAAATATATTAAAAGTATCATTGCTTCTAGTAAAGTGAGCCATGATTGATGGAAGAGAAAAAAAAAAGCAAAAAGGTTAAACTTGACTATGATACCCAAGCTACTAGTGTTGGCTCATGAAATGGAGCCCACTAACCCAACCACTAAAAAGCACAAAAAGATGACAAATTCATGGATAAGTCTCAAATCTTTTAGTAGCCTTTAAAGAAAGATGCTAGTCTTCAAGTGGGCTCAAGTTTTTTTCTTCATATTCAAGGATTTCAGATTGATTTTAATGATTTATTGTTTCTTAGTGAAACTTATAACATTTATTATAACATTTTACTCGTTTAATCATTTTAAGCAATTATAGTTTTAAAATTTAATATAATATTAACTACAAAAAGATTTATAATTTAATAGATCCTAATTTGACAGTTTTTAAATATTTTACATTACAATTTACTTATAAAACTTTAAAAGAGTCATAATAATATTTTATTTACCTAAATATTTGTAAGTAATTCTTATTTTAATTAATTCTTATTTCAATGTCATAACCTACTAAAATTCCACTAACACTAAAAAGTGATTTTTGAGAGACTATAATCACCTTGCACTAACTCCCCTTAGAGTCAAACTCACTCCAATTTGATATGCCTTAAGATCCCACCTCAGGTCCAATTTATATCATTTGAGTATTCCTAATTTTAAAGGCTGCAAAATAAAGTGTCACGTTTAACGTGGTCATTTATAATAGTAAAAATACAGATATTCATAATGCACCTGTCTGGAAACAAGAAAAAGAATACACAATTTCACATGTACCAAAACCCAACTCTCCAAAGCCAAGCATCTCAGTGTTCCGAGTCTTCTGACGGCTCCTCTCGCTGGTCTTACGGAGATTTACGAGACTTCTGCTTTGGCGTCTCTGAAGTTTCCGCGATGCTTTCCCTATCTGGCACGTTCCTTTTATTTGTTCTCGTTGTGAGAATACTGTTTCTTTAATCTCGTTTCTTACCTGCGCGGAGGACCGCTGCCATTGACCCTCTGGAAGCCTTTGACACAGCTCCCTTCCGCCTTAAATAGCCGTTCGGAATTTGTTCTCACAACTCCTCCAACCACTACCAACTCGGCTGTTCGTGCCCGGAGCTTGTTGTGTTCTAGTTGTTTTTTTTCTCTGGTGCAGCTTTGAAGGATTCTGATTTGAGATTTGGTGTGGGCTTGTTCTTCTCTGCAACTCGGCCTTGGAGGAGAGGAAAAGCGATTTCTTTTTTGTGGGGATTGAAGGTCTTTTGTGGAGGGTGAGAGAGGTTTGGAAGGGGAATCAGGCGAGGCGGAATTTTGGGTTTCTGTCAGCGTTACAGGGTACCCTTTTTCGAGAGTTGGGTTTTCGAAGGTGTTTCAAGAGTTTCCGCAGACATGCCTCCTTTCGTGGGTCCTTGTGCGGTCGCACGGGAGGTTTGCAAGAAGAAATCTCAGACGAACGTGGTGTCTCTCAACGTTGGAGGCCAGATTTTTCAAACGAGTCCGCAAACCCTGAGCTTGGCCGGTCCAAGTTCTCTTCTTTCCTCGATTTCGAACCATTCTTCCGTTCTATCTGATCACCATTTCATAGACAGGGATCCTGACTTATTTGCAGTTCTTCTGTCGCTTCTTCGGACCGGGAATCTCCCATCCAAAGCCAAGTTGTTTGATATGCAGGATCTGATTTCCGAAGCTGAATTTTACGGTCTACAATCTCATCTCGTTGCGGCCTTATCAAACCCCTCTCAGTTCGAAGCGTTCAACCTCGAAAAGAGTCTGATTTTGCCCTTGAATGGCCGGGACTCTCCTTCTGCCATTTCCTCCACTCCTTACGGGTCTATCCATGTCGCCCATGGTAGCAAAATTACTTCCTTCGATTGGTCGTTGCATAAGAAATCGACCATTTTGACGCAGTTCTCTGCGGTGGATTCCCTCTTCTCCATTTCTCCTTCTATTGCCGCCGCCGGAGCCACAGATTTCAACGGTCTCCAAATTCTCGACCTAGAAGAAGGGTTCGTGAGGGAGACTATATATTGGGAGAATCAAACCAAATCCAGTTCCACAGTCCAGGCGATTACTTCCTCTCCCCAGTACCTATTCGCCAGCTTTGAATCGGGTCGCCGGAATTCGAATTCCATAATGGTTTATGATCTCTGTGGGAGCCTCCAGCCCGTCATGGAAATTGCCCGGCAGGAAATTTACGGTGCAGAGATTGATTCTGCCCTCCCTGCTACAAAAATGGAGTGGATTTCAAGTTTCAATCTGCTCATGGCATCTGGTACACACGGTGGACCTTATGGGTTGTTGGGTAACATCAAATTGTGGGATTTGAGGTCTCCCACTCCATCTTTTGAGTTGAAAGAAAAGGTAGACTGCTTCTCTGATGTTACTGTATCCAACAGCCTTTCTGCTATGTTCAAGGTTGGGGTGAACTCTGGAGAAGTTTTTATGGCTGATTTGAGAATGCTCAGCGTTGAGGATCCATGGGTATGTCTCGGACAAGGAAGAAAGGTCAATGGGAAGAAGGAGGGAGCTGGCAGCAAAATTCAGAGCCATGGGAATCAAATCTTTTGCAGCAAAGGTGGAGACGTTGAGTTGTGGTCAGAAGTGTTAATGGGTTCTTCCAGAAGCAGCGAAGATGGGTTAAGAGACAGGGTTTTTAGGAAGAATTCAATAGGCAAAGCAAAGGATATGGGTGGAAGTAAGATTTCAAGCATGTGCTTTGGTGGCAACAAGATGTTCTTGACAAGGAAGGATCAGCAATCAGTTGAAGTGTGGCAGAGTCCTAGATTATGATCAAATTAAGTTGAATTTTTTGTAAATTATTTTTTTTTCTTTGATTCTTTCAACAAATATGGGTTTCTTCATTCTTGCAAATGGGATGCTGTGTACAAAAACTAGAGAAAAAAAACTAGTTGTGGAAGAAAAACAAATTGAAGTAACTCCTTGAGAAATTCTCAGAGTTGCAAGTATATTGTATCTTATTTTGCATCTTATCATTACAACCAATCAGCAGTGAATCAGGCTTCGCAAAATATGTCTGCTCTTGGTGAAAAATTAACTAAGAACCTCAGTTTGTGCTTTAGATGTGCATAAAGCATATAGCTTATTGTTTCAGATATCAGTGGGACTGAACATGCCCTTATAAATACTGTGTTCTGTGCTTATTCTGGTACCAGTTGTATTGAATGGTGACTGAACAAGTGAACAACTGAGATCTTGGAGACTTTGTGCTTTACATATATTAATATTCAATCAGTGGTTCATTCTGGTTAGCTCTTAGCAAAGCTGATTTTGATTTTAATAGACAGAAATTCAAAAAAGAAATTCAGGGCTTCCCTTCTTGATTCCCAAAAGGCTGCCGCTTGCAGGCGGCTTGACCTTTTTCTGATCTTTTATCAAGTTCGTTTATCAAAAACCGAGGTGGTGGAGATAAGCAAACCAGTGATTAGGAAATGATATCTGCACATGGGTTTCCTTCTAGAATGACAAGCCAGACGACTTCCTTCCTGGAATTTGGCCATTATCACTTCATATTCGTTGAAAGGAGAGCCTCGTGAGGCTGCCTTTGTCTTGCAGAAGAAAAAAAAGAAAAGCAAAAAATTCTTGGGAGGATTCGTGCAGCTAAAAGATCTTCTTTTTTATTTTTTTGGAATTGCCAACACAAAAGATTGCGTCCGTCGGTCTCTGTAAATCTAGAAGATTGCCCACGGACATCATGCCTGACAACAGCTTGGATTTTGCATCCACCACGCGAATCACGATGAATTATTGGCTCATAATCTTCTTCTGCACTGAACATCCCCAGGTCAAGGGATCCCAGGTTGAAAAACCTCTGTTTCAGGTTGTTGATAAAAAAATGAAAAACATGGAATCTGGGAATTTGGAGAGGAGTTCTTGAGATGATTAGGTCCAGTTGTATCTATCATGGTTGCCCTTGTATCGATATCAATCCAGTTTCAATATCATCTAATCATCTTTCTACTCTTTATTACCCGCCAAAACAAAAAACAGAAACAGAGCATCTTTTTTGATAGAAACAGAGCATCTTTTTTGATAGAAACAGAGCATCTTTTTTGATAGAAACAGAGCATCTTTTTTGATAGAAACAGAGAAAGTGATTTTATAGCTGGATTTGATAGGACAAAGCAACTTTTTGGAAGGAAACATTTCTGGCTGATAAACTTTTAGGTGGAACTCTTTAGGTAATGTTTTACTAAAAGCCATTGATTTTAATTTAGCTGTACTAAACTTTAAAATAGCACTTAATATAAAAGGTGCACTCTTCCAAACTCTGGAGACTAGGACAGCCTTCTCATGTAGGCAAAGGGATCAAGCAACCTCTTTACCATCTTTTTTTTTTTTTTTAAAGAAAAGGAATAGATAATGCTTTCTGTCCCTCGAATGGTGGTTTCTTGAAGAAAAGAAACAATTCCATTTGAAGAAATTCGGAGCGTGTACGTTTTATAGAATTATTCAAATTAAATGGCTAAAAAATTTCGTTTCTCTTTGATTTTTCAAGGATTGTGGTCCTTCAAAAATAATGGGATCAATTCTATCAGCGATTCTATATCAAATGTTGATAAAATTTCAGTCCCTCTTTATATTTTGTTTTATAAATATGATTTGTGCTCAGCTAAGTATGTTACAGTTTACACCCTTTTTTCTCATAAATATATATATATTTAGTATTTTTATGGCTAAAGAGGAAATGGTCCTGTTTCACCAAGAACCTCAAAGTTATTATAACACTGTTAAGAAGAAAGATTCTAATTAATTATGAGAGTTTTCATAAAAGAAGCACACGTCTTTATAGTCCTATGGTTCAATGGTCACATCGACAGTTTATCTCATTTTTTTTTAAGTTTAAATCCATGGCTAGGTGCATTCAACAAGGTTAGGAGAGTAAGTAGTATAGGTGTAATGGGGCGACTAAGCCAGGGGGATTGGGCACACCTAACTGCAAACGTACATATCCAAAGGCAAACTATTTAGTTTGGGTTTCCATCTAACCCAAACCGACCTTGAACTATGTAGCCGACAGATAAACGGACTGTGGCGACCGGACCAAAGGATACCAACCATTTGAATTTATTAAAATTTTTAAATTCGAATTTAGATGGCTTTGATTTCAAATTTAGATTAGATATTTAAATATGATGCTATCTTATCTTTTTAGTGTTTTATGTCTTTTTTGACACTAGTTAGACACCTATAAAGAGAGAGTGCTGATTTAAATAATTTAGAACTTGTAGCTCATAGGATCCTATCTTTGTTGAATAAATAGAGTTAGACTTTTCTCCTACCCATTTGAGTGTTATTTGTCATTGTAGTCAAGATCTTGGGTGGAGTTTAAGCACTATGGCCTAATACAGAGACTACCCTAAGACGGACTTAAGAACTAGGCCACATACTACAAAAGATCAAGTTCTGGTCTTGGTCAATTCGGCAACTAAGAATAGAGCAAATATTAATATTTTTTCTATATCCGTTATATTAGATATTATGTTGTTATACAATTAAGTTAATTTTCAGACTATTTATTTGTTTGTGAGACAGTAGAACTAATAGTAGGGTAAATAAGAATAATGCATAAATTTAATAACCATGACTAATAAGCAATTTAAAAGTATTATACATTTCTTAGAAGAAGATCCTTCACTCGTTTTTTATCTCAAAATTATGTTTACTTAAGTAGAAATTTTAAAAAGGAGTACATTTGATTCAAGAGTAATGCTATGGGTACGAAACGAGCACAAATGCTAGGACCCACTATGTATATTCCAATCAGCCTTCAACAAGTGCGCCTCCATGTCAGCTTCGTGCTCGTTCCGTGCTCTTGCTCCATACCCATAACTCTCAATTCAATCATATTATACAAATTATACCAACATATTTATAATATTTAAAAAGGGAATAGGTAATATAAAAATATACATAATAAGGTCATCCTGAGTAATGTAATATCTTCTACAATTTTAATTTTTTTTAAATAATACAAAACTCTTCACCATTTTGGAATTCAATGCATTGAATAAGATAATTTTGGAAATTTGGAAAGACCAACAATTAATACGCTGGCTTTTTGTGATTGGTGTCTTCCGGCATTAAACCTTCTTTTAGTTGATTATTCACTACTAGCCTCTTCCTAGGTAAATGAGTTTTGAACTTGGACTATACATGCAACTTTTGAGAATATTGAACAACTCAGTATACATGATTTTTATTTTCACTTTCATAATAACGTTTGATTATCACTATTTATCATAACAGCAGGAATGAACTTATTGTCATGAAAATATTTATCTAGTCATATGCCTTGTCATCTTCTCATATATTGCATTAGAAAATCAGTATCTAATTATGATGTTGGCAAGGACTAAAGGAAAAAATGGGTAGAGACCAGAGACTAAATAGTAATAGTTGAAGTAAAAGATCTTTATGAACTGAGCAGTACTCAATACTATCAAAAGACTTGGCAGTGAACGAATTCTTAGTTGCTTTCTAACTCATTATGAGTGGCAAGCCTGCTGCAACGATTATAATTGTTGAAGGAACTCCAAATCGAAGATGATGCCAAAAGGACAGAGTGTAACCAGATATGGCTCTTCTGGCATGCTCACAAACTATCAGGTTTGCTGCAGAACCCAACAAGGAAAGGTTGCCTGAGATTGTGCTGACCCATGCCATAGTCAGCCACGTCTTCTCTTCTTGAGCCGCAGTAAGTGTTGTTGCATATGCTGCCACACGGTCCCCGAGTAGGAGAACTGCAAGAAAAAGACCGTTCGTTCATCCTTTATTATATTTTATCGGCAAATAGATTCATTTATACAAGATTCCTTGCAAACATATATTATGGCAAATAACACAGATACTTCCTACCCATGGTGAGTATGCATTCAACCCAATTCCATCAGTCATTTGTTTGGAGTAAATAAGTTGATCCAATAAGTGCTCTAAAAATGAAATTATTTACTGAAGTAAAACTAAGCATGATATGATTCGTAATGTAGAGTCAACAACCTTGCTCTTTCTAAATGATTAACTCTAAAAGTATAATAGTAGACATATTTAAAAAATTGAATAATTTTAAATCAACAAACAATAAACTGTGAACTGAACCACAATTTGCTTGAACAGGATGCTAGCAACCTCATCTCGCATATTATTTTCCAAAAATTGATATGGATTATAGAGATGATACTATAAAATATCATGATACTTTCACACAAGCACTAAAATAAACTCTTGCTAAACGGCATAAGAACTTAAAAGATACTCCATACAAAAATAATACTCTTGTTTGTCCATATGCTAATAGAGGGAAAGAAGGTCGAATGAAAGATAGGCCATCCTTGACTACAGTCAGCTTTCTATTTGTTAGGAGAACCACGTTATTCTCAGTAATGCAATTTATATCATTTATAAGTGCAGCAATGTTAGTATCCCTATTTTGTTATCAAAAAAGAAAAAATAGTTTTTAAGTAATTCAATGAAAATTTCATAGTTTTATTGAAAATTGATTGCACCGGAGCACATATGAAGTCGGCTCATTACATCTTTTTCCCATAGTAATATAGCCCATGCCTTTTGATCACTATCTCAAGATAAAAGACTCTTAGAACTAAGAAACATGCTCAAACCAAAATTGAGTAGGCAAAACTAAATTCACACCAAAATACAAGTTAAAATAGAATATATATTGAAGCACAAGATTTATGATGTACAGTTGAGTTGGCTTCAAGCAAGTTCTCAGTAATGAGTTAATAATGAATAATATAAAACTTACCAGTAGGAACACTTGAAACAATATTCGAGAGAATAAGTATAACAGCAGCAAATATTGTAATACCAAGAGTACTGTGAATTCGTGCATGTGGCTCCATTAAATTCCAAAAAGCGTTTGGTATTCCAGTCTGATTGAAACCAGCAATTGTTATAAACATCCCACAGAAAAATACCAAGAGTGAGTAGGAAACCTGGAAAAGAACATAATGAAAGCAGTTAAACCATCATATTTACATTTAAAAGAAAGCCTTGAGAATTATCAGAAAAAAAAGGAAAGCCTTGACAAATGTGAACTCTTGGACGGTCAAATTGCTCTGGTGCCAGCAATCTAAGGAATCTACTCCATTATTTTGTAAAGTATTTAAGAGAATTAGAGTGCTAACCTTGTCCAGGGATGATTGTGCATCCTTGAAATCGACAATAATAAGAGCAATAGCTGTTGTAAGTGCTGTCCATGACATATTAAGCCCCATTGACATAGAAACCAACATGCCAAGTGTTATAAGGTACACACAGGTCTTAAAGAACACTCTTTTCCCTTTCGGTGACTTTTTGAAAGAACTACCATTTTCAGTAACATCCTCTAAAATACAGGTCCAATGACTTCCTATAGATTCAGCATCTTCCCTTGTTTGTGGAAGCTCATCATTTTCTTTAGAGGCAATTGAACATCTATTTGAATCAATCCTATAAATATTTGCTTCCGGAGAGACATTTTCAAATGAACTTAAAGGAGTCCTGAATATTTCAATGTTCACTGACTCCCTACTCACACTCCAGGTATGCACCAATCCATCAATTTCAGGGATCAACCGTAGGGAACTATGAGAAACCGCTTCATCCTCAACTACAATATTCACCAACTCCCTACTTGCATTTGGAGTATACACCAATCCACCAATTTCAGGGCTCAACTGTAGGGAACTATGAGAAACCACTTCATCCTCAACTACAACATTCACCGACTCCCTACTTGCACCCGGGGTACGCACCAATTCATCAATTTCAGGGCTCAACTGTAAGGAACTATGAGAAACCGCTTCATCTTCAACTACCACTTCAGGCATAGCCTGTTCATCATCCTTCTCTACGGATAACAACCTCCAATACATACAAAGAATAACGGCAATGTTGATGATTGTGCCCAGTAGCATAGCAGGAATTAGTCCTGATATAAAGTTACCGAAAGAAATTCCACTCTGAACAGTTATAACCAAGTTTGCCGGGTTGCCAATTGGGGTAGCTGAAGATCCAATGTTGGCACTTGAAGCCAAGGCTAGTAAGAACGGTTCTGCTGGCAAGTTGTTCTCCCGTGCAACTTCAAGAACAAATTCAGTGAGAATAACACAAGTTGTATTATTCGTAATTAGGCTACTTGAGAGGGCTGAAATTAAACAGATTCGACAGAGTAAGTCTTTACCACCTCTGCTCTTATAAGAGAGCAGTTTACCCAAATATTTGAACAAATCAGCTTGTTGAAGATAGACGCTAACAACCATGGTGCCAAAGAGAAGTCCGAGGATGGGAAGATTGATTGCTGCAAAAGCTTGCTCTGGAGTAATGACTCTCAAAAGGATCATGAGCGTGGCTCCCAAGAGAGAGCCAGCCGTTCGACCAATCGGAAGCAAGGGATTTGCAGGATAAACAGTCACCAACCCGAAGGCTGCAAATGCTATCGAGCCAAGAACTAATTTAACAGTAATAACCATGCTTATGTTTAGTTATGTGGAGGGAATCACAGAGGAAATCAAGGCAGAATTTGGTTCTAAAATAGATAGATTGGCATTTTTATCTCGACGAATTCTAGCTAAACATTCACGGAATCCCAACAAATAAACCGATAGAATGATATAGAGCATCGATGTGAAGAAAGCAAATACTGACAGCCACATTAATGTTTACATCCAAGGTGGAGAAACTAAGAGCACATCTAAAGGAAATAGTCAATTATGTCGATCCCTTGACAAGCATCGACAACATTCAGCAAAGAAATCTCAGAGAAGGACATACAAACAACAAACTTTCAAAAAGTAGGCGATCCATTTCCAGATAATGAGACCCCCTCTGGCTATAAGTCCAAGAACAAGTGAAGAAAACTGACTGACACTCCAACAGTAGAAACCAGAAAACCCAGAGACCCTGGAAGTAGCACGAGCTCAGACACTGCTTTATGAAAAGGCAGCGATGGACATTACCCAATTTTCTGTTTGACGATTCAAAGATCACCCAGAGATGCCCGGGCCAACCTGATTCAGAAAAACCCGTAACGGACTTGCATGGTGAAAAATGAAACTTTTCTATATCTTTCTCGCATTGCTCCCATTTTTCTTCTCTTCTCTGCAACAGATTTATCCACATGACGAGCACAATGAAGGGGACGCTGGAGGTTGTCAACTGATTTCGTCGAACAGATTATGAACAGGCTTCGAGACCAGATCCTCTATTCAAGCGACGCGATAAGTTAATCTCGGAAATGCTTCTGGCCTTTCGATTTTCAAAATTTTCAACTTAAATATAAATCCGTGAAAATTAAAGCAAATTTTTGAAAGGCTCAGTATTATTTTAGTCCCACATCGACCAATTTGAAAAGACTGTCCACTTTATATTTCATGCTCAAAGTACACTTGGCCGGGAGTGCAGTCGGACGAAGCGGCTCGATCCAAGATTGAGGAAAGTCCCCGGGCCATATCTGTAGAAATACTGTCCCTGCAAAGGGAACCTCGGCTAGGGCGTCTGGTTCGTGCCTCGCGTGCGAGGGCTGAGACCCGTTTGGAGCCCCACCCATTTGGAGGCCAGATGCCCACTGAGTGACTTGGCCGACCCCACATGAATCCGCTGGAGATTCCTCTTGAGGTCTCTCTGAACAGAACGGGGCTTACGATTCGACTGTTCTCCCCCCTTTTTTCTCGTCTTGAGGTATAATAGAATAATAAAAATGTAGAAGAGAGACAATGGTATTTTAGATAATAATGTCATTTACTTTTTTCAAATATTTATATTAATCAAAATATTACGTGTTTCATATTTATATTTTTTATTTTTCTATATTTTTAATAAATTTTCTTAAAATATTTAATATATATTATATACATGTTTTATGCGTATCATAATCCGTTTCCTAATGCCCAATACTTTGCTTATCACTCAATACTGCAAACCTTGTTTGAGAGGCAATGAACTGATTAAATTTACCATAGATTTCTGTTCCGAAGGAGATTACGATTCGACTGGTTGTACATATTGTCATATAGAGCTGACATAGATCTTTGTATATAATTGACACCCTTATATATTGATATAGAGAACAAACATTCTGTCAAGAGTAACGACTGAGATAAAACTGGGAGAAACGAGAACTATATCCTGGGTATAGTGAAGTGAGGATGAGTTACAAAACCCCCCACCAGTTTCCTTGCTACCTCCGACATCTCAGTCTTCATGTGGTGTCTTTCGCAATCAGAGGTTTGTAGATTCTGGGTTCTCCTTTTAGTGTGTTTGGAACAGCAGAGGGCCTGGGATGAATCTGATTGTGCAGACACCGCCATTGTATTCGTTCCTTCATGTGAGCCATATGAAGCGGGACTGGGATGGCCTGTCAGCTCACACCGGGTTGAATCATGGGAAAGAAGGACCACTTGGTTTGTTTTTCAGGTTGGGCACTGATAACCTTCTCGTTAGCCCACCAGTCTGAACCAACAGACGGCTCCATGGATGCTCCATCTGAGTTGTCAAATTTGAACTCTTTGGAAGTTCCGAGGGATGGTTGTTGGCCCCGGGCCTTTACACGTGCCGGTGCTTCCTCAAGAGGTGTGTTTGAGGACCCGGGGATCTGGTTGCACTCTCTGTCATTCTTAGCATCTGCGGATGGATCATCAGCTTCTGCTTCAATGTCTACTGGAACGCACTTCGGTTTAGATGTGGAGTCCTCTTCATTGTCTTCCTTTTTTGCTGAACAACTGGCAATTGCATCGCCAGTCAACTCGAACGAGACCCTGTGGAGTTCTTCACTTTGGGATCCATTATTCTCTGAATTAGCCAGGGATGCAATTGCAGATATTTGATCCTCTAAGCTGTGTGCAGGTTTGGCATTATCCGGTGTTACGGAGACCGGGCTATCTTTACGAATGGACTTTCGCAATGAGAGTCCTTCGATGTTGAGAAGTTTAGGTGGACCACCTGAGGAGAATGTAGGAAAAGAACAACTGCTGGATGGGAACTCTACATCAGGGAAGGGAGACGAAGTGCCCGAACCAGATATTGCAGAACTAGGGGAAATGAGGTGGCCAACAGGACTCCCAGGGTATAACTGGTATGATTGAAACTCATATTGTGATGAAGGAAACTGCCTACAAACTTCACGAGACTTCTGATTGGATTCCAGTGAGGTGAGAAGCTGGGCAAAGGGCACTTCAGGGGATGACGGAGTGGTGAGATGGACTGGCTCAGGTGGAGGAGTTAGCGGGGCCGTGGAGGGTTCAGTAGTAAATGTTGAAAAAACAGGAGGTGAAACAAGCTGGGTTTCATGGGCATAGGGACCAATGGCAAATATAGAATGAGGTCCACGGGGAGAATAGACACTGGCAGAGAGAGATGTAAGGGAGAGTAGTCCTGCAGGGGACTGGCTGGCAGATGAGGGATCGGATTGGAGGAAGGAAGCAGGGGAAGAGGGAGGGGCAATGAAAGGCAAGACAATAGATGACTGGTGGGGTAAACTATCGGAAGAAGCCGGTCCAGAAGGGCCAGGCACAGTTGGTTCAGGAACTAGGACGGCATGACCAATACGCTTTGTGTGCTTCTGGGATCCAAAACACCAGTATATACTCAAACAGCCACTCCATCTTCTCTTCTGCAACAAATCCAATGATTGTTAAAATAAAAAATAAAATATCAAATATCAAATAAAAATTAAGGAAAACAGCTTAGATGGTATAGGAGATAATTAAGCAGACAATACTGAAACATTTTCCCAAAACATGAAAAGTAATTGGTCATTGCAAAACACGAACTCTGCTTTCTGACAGCTCACAAAACAGGATACCTGGTCAGTATTCCAACTCTAGTACATAACAAAACCTTCAGAAAGACCACAACCATACTCCAAATTTTCTAATCATACCACTAAATCAGTGAAGTATTCTTGATTCAGTAGTCTTCCTTTATCAGAACAACCCACACAGAAAACAATGACTCCACATATCCCTAGCAGTTTCTTTCTTGATAAGGTTTGCACACTGTGTATAGAATATATTGCATTTGAAAATTTTTATTTTCATGAATCAAGAAGCTAAATGTAAGCACTAGTTCAATATGTTTCAATCCACCTAAAGACTGGCTGTGCAGAACGAGTAATAAAGGTAATGATTGAAGACAACTTCGATGCAATTTTAAAATCACTAGAATGCTCAATTCATTTCATGAACAAAGTGTACTGAGGAGCACTTCAAGCTCCAAAAACTTTGGTGCAATCATTACAAAGGAACAGCAAATAAATATTTAAACTTCTGACAAGAACACAAAAGAAAATCAGTTGCAGACATTAACTCATCCTTAAAAAATAAAAAAGAATAAAAATATGCTCTTGGAAGATAAGGAAAAAACCCAAGATGTAGGTGTGGGTCGAACTGGTTATGCCAGAAATACACACCTAAACAGTGAACTAAGCCACCAAGCTCTAGCATCATATTTCTTAGTTTCTGATTAAAGTGAATTTCTAACTGGCCACATTAAATTGCAAAAGACAAAAAGACTGATGCAACAATTCAAAGAGAACAGGAAGTCAAATCACATTCACCCATTTATAGGATTAATAGACCATGCCAAATTTATTCATACCCTTTAACAAAAAAATCCGCCTGTATATCTTATAACAAGCACACGACACCAAATTTACCTTTTTTTCATGCTAATTATAGACTCAAGCAACAAACTAAAAATTCATCTTTTGCTGCTCATTTTTCAGTAAAAAAAAGTTGGCAAAGGATCTTCTCAACTGACACAAGTAATCACAGACAACCTCTGATCAAACAAAAAATTGAAAATTTCACAAACAGAAAATAGAATCTCATGGAGTGCCAAATGTTTGGATTTTTCAAAAATATCAACGTCAGACGACATTCATGACTTGTCCGTGAAGTATTTTATTCTTCTTCATAATTTCAGGGACGTACCTGAGAACCTAACATCCTGATAAACAGAGTCGCACAGCACATGCTTCTCTCAGTAGTAGGTTAACTTACAGAACAGAAAGATGAGAAACTGAAAAATGAGAATACAGCATAACCAGGACATATCAATCAGTAGCGTACCAAACAGGCAACCTAAAAAATTAAATATATCATAACACAGGGAAAAATTATGCAATTGCGGCATAAAGCTAAAAACTCACAGGTAACCAACAAATTATAGTCCTTTCTTATCCAGTTTAAGCCGATTTATTCACAAACGTTCATAGAACGAAAAACGTCTCAAATTCCAATTAACCCAACCAATTCAGCCAAGTCTCATGAACTCAAGCAACCAGATCTCGTTTCGCAAGTATGCGAAATTTCAGAAAACCAACCAGCACCAACCAAAAACTAAAATTCACACCGATCTCGAATCTCCGACTCATCACAACACTCATAACAACAATTAAAACACTCTCTGGGAAAAAAAAAAAAAAAAAAAGCTAAATACTATTCCCTCACCAAACGAATTTACTAAATTTTCAGCAAACAACGCACTGATTCCGAAAACATCCGATCCAAATCTCCAAACAGAGATCAAAGTTTTACCATACAAAAACTCAAACAACGACAAGGACCCCAAAAAAGAGAGAACTTAATTCAAGAAAACAACATAAAACTCCGATCTACCAACTCACCTGTGCCGTAACCGGCTGAACTCGACTCTCCGCCGTGACGATCGCCGTCGCAGCAGCATTAACCGTGTCAACACTGCTACTCGCTCCCCTCATCAGTTCTCACCTCAAAAACACCCCAAAAGTTTCACCAATTCAGCACCGGCTCGCATCAAGTTAAAAGTGTCGTCGCAGCACAGCTCACAAAAACCGAAAAATCACGGTCGAATTCCGGCAACTCTCGCCGTAAATCCCAAGCCTCGGCGACGAAACTCCCGATCGGAGAAACCGAAGAGAAAAGTGGGTGGAAGAAAGAAACGACTTATAGTGGAATCATATTCAATCTCTTCTTTTTTCTGGTTTTCGCTCGAAAAATAGAGTTATCATTTTGTTTTTAAAAAAAAAAAAAAAAGTGTTGAGGTCAAACACGGCAATAATAACTTGACCAACGATGGTTAGGTGCCGAGGATAAATCTCGAAATTATCCATGAAGTTAATCATTCCACCTTAAACATTTAATCGTTCAATTGAATGATTAATCCCTCCTTTTATACTAATTAATCCGTTTACCGCTGTTACACTGTATGATAATTTTGATAAACTATGCTTTTTGTTGTATCAATAAAGTTATTATCATTTAAGAACTTAATATTTCACGAGAGATTCCGGATATTATTGACTTATAAACGGAGAAAATAATCAACGGCCTGGATGATTTCGATGTTAGGATCGAACCGTTTTTAACCGTTTCATGGTTTGACGAGTAAATTTGGGGACATCCGAAGGGCAATTATTCAGGCGTCTGGCGCCGCCTGCTGCCTAAAACGCCTTTTTATCCAAAATTATTATTATTTTTATTTAAATGATTTTTTTGTCTACGTGCGCACGTGTGCCTCCCCACCGCTTTCCACTTTTTTCGTGTCGGTGTCCGTGTCCCCCCCCCCTCGTGCGCCTCCGCGGGCCCCACACGCTTTTTTAATCCCCAACGTTAATTTGACTCCGTAAAAAGACTACTTTCTCTCGCCTCGCTTTCCTCTTCTTTCCAATCATTTCCCTATGTTTACAACTTTACGCACTAACTCCCCCTCGGAAACCCCTTTATCACCTTTTTTTCCCTCACTTTTTCCACTTTTCACCTGGGAAATGAGTGGAAAGATTTTTCCTGGTTTTTTTTCCTTTTTTGTGTTTTGTGATTTTTATCCACTCATTTGGGGACTTTTAGAAGGGGGGAGTCCCCTGGGAGGGAAGGGAGGTGGGTTGGAGTGGATAATGCAGGCCTAGTGGGGGTGTGTGACATATGTACAGGGGCCCACATGTTGTGGGTACTTCCAAGCATCTCACATGGTTGCTAGTGGGGGGTTTGGTTCTTTCTGGAAGAATAGTCTATGATATAGGATATGGGAACCTTTCTATTCTTTTTTTTTTATATACCCTAGACCCTGCTTTTGCTTTCTCCTTGAGTGTTTTATGTCTTAGTGCCTATGCATGAACCACTACTTAGGGTTTCATGAAAGGGGTGTGTGTGTTACAACATAAGGTACAAGCTTGTTGTGTGTAGGGGTGGGTGTCCTTAAAAATTGAGACATTATGAACGTGGCAAAAAATTAGCACGCTAAGTATGGATAACATGTTCCATATGTTGCTTTACAGATGGATTGAGAATCAGGATTGTTTCAGGTTCATGTATATATCTGAATAAAATGAGCCAGTATACTTTGGGGCAAGTAATTCAACTTGATTGATGATATGTCGTACCAAATCACAAGTGAAACAAAAACATGATAATTGATGTGAGACATAAAGATGTTTTTATCTTACTCTAAATAAAAATTTATATGTTCTTTATAGCTCATGAATGATCACAATAAATAGTGATTGAATGAAGAGATAAGTATCATGAGTTATTCCCTTACCCATTCTTATATTATTGTAGCATTTCATTGTAGTTCCATTTATTTACACCGATCATTACAAGATATCCACTTAAGCAAACATAAAAAAAGAAACCTAAAAAATAATAAATTTATAAAATAAAATTATTTTTTATAATATTTAAAAATAATAAAATTTAATATGGATAATATGCATAACATAATAATCCCTCTTAAAAATGCAAATAAAGAAAAAAAAAAGATGATATGTCAATGTAATGGTCAAATGAATAAATTAGGTGTTACCTAATCATATATATTTAAATGTGAATGAAACTTTTCCTCAATGTATTAAATGCAAATGAAAAAAATCGGATAATAACAAGCTAAAAAATTAAAATCATTGGGCCCTGATCACGGGGAGTATTGGGTGCATTAAGTGTGGGCCACCGTCGCGTGGCACCGTCCCCTACCACTTGGCGTGACGCGTTACGCAAATACTAAATAAGGCCCCGTCTTTGTCACGCCAAACTTTGATTGATGCGCGACAGATATTCGGACTCGTTGAAAGGCAAGACTTAGCTCTTGATTAAGTAATCACTCCCTAATCACAATTTATGTGATGATTTGTTAATCTAATAGACCAACGTGGGCCCACAGGTGAACTTTGCGGTTGCCAAACCATCCCGATGTAATAAGATATTCTTCCCAAAGTTTCTATTTTTTTTTATAAAATTTACCTAAATAAACTAATTTTTGAAATAAATACTTATGACTACTTAGATAATAATAAAAATGTTAAAATATTTATAATTTTAGAAGGCAATAAATAATTGTGAAATTTGAGGCGTTTGAGTGGTAAGGATGGAATTTTTTGTCGTGGGTTTCATGAAATAGAAACGTCCGTGATAGTTCCGATCCCATTTTATCCAATTACTAAGGGTAATATATTAATTTTTTGCATTAATAATCCTACCTCCCATAGTAATCCTACCAAAATCCCTTTTGATTTATCATTATTTTATTTTCCCTAATTTTTGGGTTTTTAAAAATGTTTTGATTATTTTTATTATTTATTATTTTATTTACCATTTATTGTTTACCCGGTTTAAGCAATTCAAAAAACCTTTTTACGTGTTTGATGGGTTTCAATAAACTCATCAAACACGTAAAAAGACGATCAAGGATAATCCTTTAAGTCATTTGGACCTTATATCTAGATGGAGTATTCTCTGTCAATCGGCTTATCACGCACAGACAAATTTAATAAGCATAGAATGATATATGGACCAAGTGGCCCCCTTTGGTGCAAGCTCTAAAAGCTACGAGTCCTTCCCAAGCAAAACAAAATCTTTTTTGGTTACTCCTCAAAGATAAACTTCCTACTACATATCAGCTCGTCAGTCGTGGACTCCATATTTCCACCGGGCCAAAATGTGGTAACTACGCCCTGAGTCGTCTACCCATGTTCATATGGTTCCCTTCACCCAAGCTCTCCCAAAACTGATCCAACCATATACTTACATCTCGCCCTCTATTACTCCTATGAAAAATTATATCAATACTTCAATGTTTACTGTGAAACTTTACATCGGTTCTCTTGGCAGCGTAGTTGGCAGTCTAGATAAGGTTTAAGGTTTAGGGTTCCCATAGAATAGGAAGATAGATCCAACTTTATCTCATACTTAAAGTGCCAATGAGGACATCACATCATGTTGTAAACCTTCGCAGTAAAATATGGCCGCATATATCACCTCTCTTCTCCTATTCGAACATACCTCTTCCACTTACTCTTCTCCTCACCCACTAAATCACTACCTAAAATCTATATTTTGGCAGTACACCCCTTATGGGAAATTTAGTGTACACAAAACAAAAAAACCTTTGAAAACATTATTCCCTCAATATCACATGCTTATCATCATATCCTTTTCCTTGGTCAACAAACCATCATAAATAAACAGATACCTGAGACCAAGCACTCCAAACAAAATAGTGATCGTATTTCTTGGGTTCCACTCCGAACTCCATGCGCTGCAATTAACCCTTACCCTAATCAAACATTGGTACCCTCTTACTTCTATTGTTATCCATGGAGACTCGAAACTACTAATCCAATTGATGCAAGACTCAAAGACCCACCACTGAATACTTAGTCAAAACTTGCAGGGATCTCTTGAAGGCACTCCCTCTAGCCAGAGTGCAACACCAGCTTAGGGAAGCAAACTTTGCGGCAGATATTTTGGCAAAATATGGCACCATCCTCACTTCACAAGGAGACTCATGCCTACACATATGGATAAAATTTATTCCCACTTTTGTTCCACAAGTTCTAGTTGATGACAGTTTAAAAGCCAACTTAAGCTCACAACTTTTATTTCGGATAATTGTATGCACCTAAATAGGATATTCGATAGTCACTTACTCTTTTTGCTAGTAAATGAAATATAATGTTTGGTTTTGGATAAAAAAAATCATGGAAAAAGAGCTTCAAAGAACCTTTGGAATATATTTAAGGTTGTTGAGAAACTCATACAAAATTTTAAATATATTTAACTATGATAAGAAATTATTCCAAACTTTATGAATTAGATTAATCCATAAATAAAATTCTCTTAATTCTAAAGGTTGAACTATACATAATACAATTCAAACAGTCCAGTTCTTGTTGGAATGAATCTCGCATCAGAGAGCTTTGGCCCCCTAACGTAGCTAAGGTGATTCTCGAATCACCTTTTTCTACTTTGTGTAGAAGATTCTAGAATATGGACCTTATCCATGGATAGAGACTTCTCAATCGAACTGACATACCATTTCCTTTACAAGAAACATAAACTAGACCAGAATAAACAACAGTACAGACCACTAGACCTGATCTGGAATAAAATTTGAAATACACACCCTTCCAAAGCAAAAAATCTTCCTATGGTTAGCCCTTAATGGAAAGCTTTCCACATCAGACACTCTACAGAAAAGAGGGATGACCATACATGCAGCTTGTCCTCTCTGCAGCATCATTCGAAACTAGTGATCATCTACTCCTACATTGTCATTTTGCACTGCAAATTTGGAATCTTATGTTACCATTCATTATGTATATTCCCAAACCAAATAGCACCAATGGAACCTACATAAACACTCTTTTGTCCAACCACCCTACAAGTACACATCCTAGAATTCTCATCTTTGCTCTCAACACTCTTTGGGAACTTTGGTGTACCTAAAATAAGATGTTTGAACACCTACAACCATCTGTTTCCCAATGTTTAAATCGAATTATCTTTCAATCCCAACTTCTTATTAAATCGAGAGGTATATCAGAAACATCTCATTCAAAACCTATTGCACGAATGAACAGAAAATGTAATTCTCATTTCAAATCTAATTCTGAGTTACAAGACTATTTATAGACAAATTACAAAGGCATAATTACAAGGGTATAATAGACTTTTAACAACTCTAACAGCTGTCATCAACTAATTACAACTCTGACCGACTTAACTATTCTAAGACTCCCCCTCAAGATGGGCTATAGATATCCTTAATAGCCATCTTGGAAAGAAGTGAAAATAAGGAACTCGCAGCAAAGGCTTTGTGAACAGATCGGCAAGTTGATGCTGAGACCGAACTGGCAAAAGATGAATAGAACCATCAGTAACTTTGTCTCAAACAAAATGACAATCTATTTCTATATGTTTGGTGCATTCATGGAATATAGGATTGGTTGCTATGTGCATGGCAGCTTGGTTATCACAAAATAAAAGTACTGGAGCAGTTGCAGAAACATCAAAGTCATTTAATAGCTGTTGTAACCAGACCACCTCACTAATGGTAGCAGCTAAAGCTCTGTATTCTGCTTCAGCAGAAGAACGAGATATAGTTGATTGCTTTTAGCTTTCCATGAGATCAAAGAATCGCCAAGGAACACACAAAAGCCAGTGACAGATTTCCTTGAATTTGGACAAGCAGCCCAATCTGCATCAGAAAAAACCTGAAGTTGTAAGGAAGAATCTGAGGCAAAAAATAAACCTTGACCAGGCTTGTTCTTCAAATAACGAAGAAGATGATAAACAACTTGTAAATTAGGTATGCGAGGTTGAGCTAAGAATTGACTGAGCTTATGAACAACAAATGTAATATATGGTCGAGACAAAGTAAGGTACAGCAAGCACCCAATCAAACGTCTATACTGGGTAGCATCAGGAACAATATCTCCATCAGTGGCATTAAGATGCAATTTGGGATCATGGGTACAGAAGCAGGCTTTGCAGCAAGAAATCTCGTGTCTTCAAGTAACTGTAAGGTATAATGCCATTGAGAAAGTACAATTCCTTGAGAAGAACGAGCTATCTCAATGCCAAGGAAAAACTTCAAACTGCCAAGATCTTTCGACTTAAACTGAACCTGTAAGAAGCATTTTAACTGTGCAATAGCATCAATAGAAGGGCCAGCAATAACTATGTCATCGACATAAACAAGTAAAGCCACAAAAGAAGAACCAGATCCTTTAATGAATGAGTAATGCTAGGCGCACGGCTCCCATGCAAGCATTTGTGCACGGGATCTACGTGGAAGGCTTAGGTGGCCATCCACGTCATGCGCACGTGGTCGTGGCCTCCCGTCCCGCCGCCTCCCGTTCGAGCGGTCTCCCCTCCCGCGGCCTTCCCTCCCGCGGCTGCGGTCTCCCGTCCCGCGGCCTCCCGTGTCTGCAGCCTCCTACGGCCTCCCGTGGCTGCGGCCTCCCGTCCCACGGCCTTCCATGTTCGACCCTCCGGGATGCCGCGGCCACAGCGGGATGCCGCGGCCACAGCGGGATGCCGCGGCCACAGCGGGATGCCGCGGCCACAGCGGGATGCCGCGGCCACAGCGGGATGCCGCGGCCACGCGCGCGGATGCCGCGGCCACGCGCGGGATGCCGCGCCAGCGCGGATGCCGCGGCCATGCGATGCCGCGGCGGATGTCGCGGCGGGATGCCGCGGCCACGGCGGGATGCCGCGGCCACAGCGGGATGCCGCGCCACACCGGGGCGGGATGCCGCGGGCGCGCGGCCGCCGCGACGGGAGCGCGGCCGGCCGCGGACGGGAGCGGGAGGAGCCGCGTGGACGGAGCGCGGGAGGCCGTCGGACGGGAGCGGGAGGCCGTCGGACGGGAGCGGGAGGCTGCGGCCACTGCGGGAGGCCGTCGGACGGGAGGAGGAGGCTGCGGTCACTGCGGGAGGCCGTCGGACGGGAGGAGGCGGGATGGGAGGCCACGGCCACGTGCACATGACGTGGATGGCCACCTAAGCCATCCACGTAGATCCTGTGCACAAATGCTTGCACGGGAGCCGTACGCCTAGCATTACTCTTAATGAATAATGAATAGTCTGATTTGGATTGAAGAAAACCATATTTGAGCAAAACTTGGGAAAACTTTGAAAACCACTGTCGTGAGGCCCGTTTCAGGCCATAAATGGATTTATGCAACTTACACCCCAACTTTCCATGAGAGACCAAGTTTTGTTCCTATTGAGCATAACCCAAAGGAAGATTCATGTCCACTTCTTCAAATAAATCTCCATTCAAAAACTCATTGTTCACTTCTAATTGAGCTAGATGCCATTTTTGACTTGAAGCTAAAGCCAATAAAACCTTGACAGTAACTAACTTAGCCATTGGTGAAAAAGTATCTAAGAAATCAACGCCTTCTTGTTGATTATATCTCTTAGCAACTAAGCGTGCTTTATAGACCCATCACTCTAATATTTGATCTTATACACCCATTTACACCCAATAGAATGTTTGCAAGGAGGTAAAGTGACTGTAGACCAAGTGTTGTTGGCTTCCATAGCATTAAATTCTTGCTACATAGCATCTCTCCAATGTTGATGTTTAACAGCCTGATGAAAGAACCGGGGTTCTTCTTGAGAAGAAACAGCCAAAACAAAGGCCTTATGTGACAACGAAATGGAATCATAGGAAAGATGATTAGATAAAGGGTATAGAGTATGAGAATGGACATTAGGTGATGATGAAGTAAGAAGATTACAATGATAGGCTTGAAGATAGGAAGAGACTTTAGAAACACGTGAAGAACGTCGATGAGATTGAGAGGTTGGTTGAATAGACTGAGAAGGTGGTTCAGAAGGCTGAGAAGTAGTGTGAGATGAGTGAGAAGTGGGTGAAGAAAGATCAGAAACATGCTGAGATATATCAGAGGCTGGCAAAAGTATGACCAAATCAGGAAAAGGATCTATCAACTGATCAGTTGGAACCACAGAATAAAAGGGAAATATAGATTCATGAAAAACAACATCTCGTGATATAAACACCTGTTTGGTGTGAATATCATAAAGCTTGTAACCCTTTACACCAGGGGGATACCCGATAAAAATACAAATGTGTGCTCGAGGATCAAATTTAGCACGATGAGCAAACAAAGTAGAGGCAAACACAAAGCAACCAAAAACTCTAAGGTAAGAGTATTCAAATGAAGAATGATATAATAGCTCATAAGGAGTTTTATGACCAAGAAGTTTGGAGGGTGTTCTGTTAATCAAATAAGTTGCAGTAAGAACACAATCACTCCAAAAAGAAATTGGAACCCGAGATTGAAAAAACAAAGCACGAGCTACATTCAACAGATGTTGGTGCTTCCTCTCAACCATTGAATTTTGTTGTGGAGTTGCAACACAAGATCGTTGATGTAAAACCCCTTTACTGCCAAAAAAAAAAAAAAATCAAGATCGAACTCTTTGGCATTGTTTGATCTGAAATTCTTGATTTTGACATGGAACAGAGTTTCAATCATAGAAAAAAAAAGGTGAATAATTGCAGCTACATCTGACTTTTGTTTAAGCATGTAAATCCATGTAAATATGGTGCAATCATCTACAATGGTCACAAAATATCTATAGCCAAGGCGATCAGGAATATGGTAAGGACCCCATATATCGCAATGGATCAAGTCAAACGGTGATTTTGACAAATTGTTGTGAGAAATAAAGGGCAAACACCTTTTTTTAGCCAATGGACACACATAACAAACATCTGTGGTTTTATTATGACTTGACAAATCACAATTCAGATGAGGTCTTAAGACATGTAGTACATGAGAAAAAGATGACCAAGTCTCTTATGCCAAACAGAGGCTGAGACGTTATTGACTAAACCAGAAACATTACAACATTGAGATAAAACTTTCAAACAATCTTGAGATGAAACTTTCAAACAATCTTGAGATGAAACTTTCAAATAATCTTGAGATGAAACTTTCAAACAATCTTGAGATGAAACTTTCAAACAATCTTGAGATGAAACTTTCAAACAATCTTGAGATGAAACTTTCAAACAATCTTGAGATGAAACTTTCAAACAATCGGTTACCAACTTTCTGGTATCCAAAAGATATAGGTCTTCAAATTGATCACCCTTGCCAATCATCGTCTTCCCTTGGAGATCCTGAATTACAAAGTACCAGGAAAGAAACTGACTATGAGAGAAGAATCAGTTGTAAGTGCACTCACTGATATGAGATTAAAATAAAATTGAGGAACGAATAAAACATCTTTGAGAACCAAAGAGGAATTTAACATAACATCTCCAGCTAGTTGAACGGGAATAGTAACCTTATTGGGCAGCGTAACAGATGAATTTCGAATAGGCGTCAGAGAACGAAACAGATTGGCATTTGAACATATATGTTTAGAAGCTCCCGAATCAACTACCCAAAAGAATGTGGCAGATAAAGCTGGATTCATAGAAATAGAAGAAGAAATACCTGCTGCATAAGAAGTGGAAGGAGAATCCTGAACCTCAGTAGTTTAATAGAAGAGCTTATGTGATTAGAAAGCATTGTCATGAGTTGTTGATATTGGCTGGAATTAAGAGTTTGAACAAAACCACCGATATCAATACCTCTTTGAACTTTCTCGGTAACATCAGAATCAGTAGAAGTAACTTGATTCACAACAACAGTCTTGGATCTTGGTTTACAACCCGGTGGATAGCCATGAAGCTTGTAACACTTCTCAATCGTATGACCATGAAAGTTACAGTGTTTGCAGAATGGTTTGTCCTTCCTCTGAGATTATCCATTTCCATTTCCAAAACCAGGAACATCATGTTTATTGGAAGTAATGGAACGAAATGCAAAAGTCATACTCTAACCAACAGCTCCCCCTGAAGTAATGCTTCTCTGGCACTCTTTTTGAGTTACAAGTGAAAACACTTTATTAATCAACGGAAGAGTATCTAAGAGAAGGATCTGACCTTTAGTTTGAGCAAAAGAATCATTCAAACCCATCAAGAATGACATAACATACTCCAGCTAGAAATAGTCAACTAAGTTTTTAACTCCACCACAAGTGCACTTTCCACACGTGCAAGCAGGCCTAAAATTGGATAACTCTTCCCATAATGCTTTCAATTTTGTGAAGTATATACCAACTGATTCTTGATCTTGAGTGTGATTAATCTGTTCACGCCTCAGCTAGAAAATCCTTGGACCATTACTTTGCTGAAATCGGTCTTGAAGGTCCTTCCATATCTCAAAGGCCGAATCAGAATATAAGATGCTCGCCGAAATTGCTTTCTAGACAATATTCAAAATCCAAGAAATAACAATGTTATTGTTACGAGTCCAAGAAACCATAAGAGTTAAATTTGTACCATCTGGTCAAGGTATAGATCTATCAACAAATCCAAGTTTGTTCTTGACGGAGAGTGCGATTGTCATTGCTCTACTCCAAGAGGCATAATTGTCACCGGTTAGTTGTTGTGAGACAAGAATCAGCCCTGGACTATCAAAATGATGCAAAAAGAAAGGACTAAGAGGATCTTCAATGGTGGAATTGCCATGTTGAGATGAAACAGAGGATCCATACGCCATTGAAAGTATCTTGAAAATCAACAGAAAAGGAGTGAAATTAAACACGACTTGGAGCTTTAACGACTTTGATCTTCACTCTGAAAATTCAGTCGAGAGCACCAAGCTTGAATGAAGAATGCACACCGGGAAACTCAGGCAGGAACAAGAACAAACCCTAGAAACTTACGGAAAAAGAAAAGGGTCGGGACCCACCCGCTCTGATACCATATTGCACGAATGAACAAAAATGTAATTCTCATTTCATATCTAATTCTGAGTTGCAAGACTATTTATCAGTGTTTTAAAAACCGAACCGAACCGGCCGGTTCAATCGGGTTCAACCAAAACCGGGACTTTAAACGGTTCGGTTCGCTCGAAGACCGAAAATGGTAGAAAACCGGTTGACTGGCCGGTTTTGAGCGGTTCAACCACTGAACCGGAAATCGGACCAGACCGGTTGAACCGGTTTACTTATCTTTTTAGTATTTTAATAGTTTTCTATATTTTTAATCTTATTTTTTATATATAAAAATTTTATTATTTATTTTTAATTAAAAAAAAAACTCGTACCGATTGAACCCGATTAATCCGGTTGAACCAGAATCAGAGTCTCCACGATCACCGGTTCGGTTTTCAAAACATTGCTATTTATAGACAAATTACAAAGGCATAATTACAAGGGTATAATAGACTTTTAACAACTATAACAGTTGTCATCAACTACCAACTCTAACCGACTTAACTATTCTAAGAAAACCAAACACCGACTTAACTATTCTAAGAAAACCAAACGGAGACCACATCATATGGGTACCTCCAACGCACCCTTTCTCATACGAAACTTTGACGAATCAGCAAATCTAGGCTCCCATAAATCTGGTTGTGGAATTTTTATTATAAATTTAGAAGGAAAACCACTTGTTTCTGATCTTTGGCCATTGCAACACAAAACAAACAATGAATCTCAACTATGTGGGCTTCTCCTTATTCTTTACATCACTAAACACTTTTTTTTTTAAAACCGATAATTATTCAAGGGGTCTCTACACTTGTATGCCAGTTGATGCAAGATACGAAGACCAACTTGGAGACTGGCTCATCTTACGCCGTGCTGCCGAACCCAACTACAACTCCAACCACGACTGCAAGTAACACACAAATTCAGGGAGGCTGATGTGTTAGCCAAGAAAGCAACCTTTTTAGCGGAGCAGGGAGCCTTCGTGTGGCTTAATAGCATCTCTTTTTGTGCGTTTAGTGCAGTTTTTAATGACTGTTTAAGGGCAGGTCTCAGCCTGAAGTTATTACTATGGATAACTGGAATATGATGTTCTCTCTCTCCCAAACTTAATATAAATATTACTCTTAGGATAAAAAAAATTAAAAAAAACTATACATAATACAAATTTAATCGTATTTGTTGTACAAGAGAGAGCCGCCGTAGAGATTTTTCTGTCTCCTCTGGCCCTTCATGAAATGGCAAAAGTACCCTGAATAGTCTTCCTGCTCGAGCTCTTCGTCTCTAGCCAGTAATTGGAAGTGACTGTCTTCTTCTTACATCTGTTTGGTCTGAAATCAAAGGCGAAGAAGAGACCACCACATCTGGTAAACTAAGATGGCCGAAGTTATGGCCTCCGCAGCTCCATTGCCCACCTTGACATGTTCAAATAAAAGAAGAGTTCGCGGGTTTGCTCTCTCTACTTCCCCTCTTCTGTATCCCAAGAATGCCAAGTCTCTCTTGTCGACTTCAAGTCCCAGAGGGGGTTTGGGTTTGTTTTTGCCGTGGAGTGGGTTGAAGCATCTGGGCATCTCCGTCAGGCAGAGGGCGGCTAAATATGGTACTTGTTGGATTCTCATTGTTCTTCTGTTTCGGCTATCTTTTTTTGCTTTCTAGCGTTTGACGGATCGAATTAGGGTCTGGTGGTCGCTACCTAGAGGGATTGGTAACGTCTGTCTGTGGCTGCGGTGAACATCTTTCTTTATGGTCCCGTGCTCTTCTCTCTCTTTTTTTCCAGTGCATGAGAAAAAGTTCAGTTTTTTTTCAGAGCGTGTAATTTTTGAAAACCACTAATTCGCAGTTTGTGCTTGTAGAAAAGAAGGGGAAAGGCCGAGGTATGGTTGTTTATGCTTCATTGTTTGGAGTTGGAGCCCCGGAGGCTCTTGTCATTGGAGTCGTAGCTTTGCTGGTTTTCGGTCCCAAAGGCCTGGCAGAGGTCATCTCTTCATCAGCCTTTCTCCTTTTCTTTCCGTTGGTTTTCATTTTCCTTAGTAGTCATGGTTTTTGCTAATGTGGCTTCATTTAGTTCCAACGGCCATGTCTCCTTGTGCGTCCAGTTGAGGGGCACTGGATTGTTAACAATTATTGACTTACCCAACTTCTAAAGGAACTACCTTACCTGACGAACTTGGTTTGTTTAATTAACACCAGAGATGTCTAGAATTATTACTTGATAATCGTTAATATAGTTAAAGTTACTGCTTCATAATCGTAGAGACGTCCAGAATGACTGCTTCACAATCAATTTTTTGCAGTAACTTTGATTAATATCTAGTATCCTATACTGCTCTTATAGCTTTGAGCACATTGAGCCTTCTCCCAGACATGTTCTACGGGTGAAATCCATGGCCACATAAGATTTGCACAGGGATTTAATTATTTCTTTGTACTTTCCTTACAAAATATCTTTAGAAAGTTTTCTACTTGCATTATACTTATTGGAGCTCAGGGCTTCACACCTTAGGAAAGGTGAACCCAAGAGAGGAAGATGCATGCAGAAGGAGAGAATTCAGGTTTGAGTTTAGAAATCAGAATATGAGAGGAGAAAAGGTAACTGAATTGGGTCATAGTGTCATGCCGCTGGATTAACCAAGGCCTAAACTTAGTCTTTTGCAACGTGCGGTCTAGCCACCAAGTCCATCTGGTTGCTAGTCAGCCTCCCCAACAAAATTAGTGCAGCGTCGCTTTTTTCCAAGTGCTAGAACACCCTCAAGTCTCCAAGGCAAGAGCAAATTCGGGATTAGGAGGAAAGGATTCTTCTATTGAAAAGATGAAGTGATTACAAGCTTTTCTACACAGTTATTTATAGTATACAAGATCTAACCAAAACCTCCTAGTCTCTAGCTAACTCATTCAAACAAGCTCTGAGTTTATTTGACTTCAAATCTCAACTAACCCGTGCCAGCTATTAAGCACCTCTTCCATGTGCTTTGCCAACTCATGCATGCCACGTCACAAGCCTAGTCAAGTGTCACCTCATGTGCCATGTCATGCAAATGCCATGACAGGTGCCATGTCATCATATGTTGTTGGACCTACTGTAAGTATGCTCCTCCTTCTCTAAGTTGCACCATGTAGTTTGCCTTGTATCTTGATGTCTTTATGTGCGTTGATGCTTGAGTTGCGCATGGCTACTCCCTTGCAGTTGCATGAGTGGTGTTACCAAATCACAACCCCGCACTTAGGTGCGCGTGTGCGTAGCCCCAAGCGCGCATCTTGATCTGTTGGATGCACATGCCCATGTGGCCCCGCATGGGCATGCTGGTCGGTCGGTTGTCCATGCGTATGCATCCGCCCTTGCTGTGCTGTCTTGCGCAAGTCCGTACTCCAAAGACATTGCGCATGTGCGCATAGGCAAGTCGCGCCCCGTATCACATAGGCTCAGTGGTTTGGAGGAGAGAGGAAGGGATTAAGAGAAGGGGTTGTATGTGCGCCATTTATGGGGTTCCACATTAAGAAAAAATGGAGGAAAATGCAGAAGTGAAATCAGGAGTTTGACAGAAAAGAGAAATCTGTTAAGTAGATTAGTCCTGATTTCTGCCCATTTTGTGTAACTTTTCAAGTAAAGCAGCAAATATACCAAATCTCACACATAATAGACAGACATTTAAAGGTCAATAATGAAACACATATGTAACACAGTGGAATCCTTCAAAGAGTAACTTTGTTACATGATTTGTTCTTATGCTTCTAACAATTATGAATGATATGTATTTCTAATTCTTTGTTATATTTGTAACTTGGGGTATCCAAGCCCTAAATAGCACATTATTCTTTTATAGGATGGCTATGTTATTATTATCTAAAAGTGAGACTATCTATGTACAGGTTGCTAGGAATTTAGGTAAGACTTTGCGTGCTTTCCAGCCTACTATTCGGGAGCTTCAGGTATGTAATTTGAAAATTATTAGGTAATTGGGCATTGCTTTTGGTATTTCTTCAGAGATAAACTGTGAAATTGCTTTAAGATGAAGTTGATTCATTTGAATTCATTAAGGCTTTGGTTGATTTTGCAAATATCATCCAAAGAATTTAGTAAGGAACAGAGAGAAATCGAATAACGAGCGAGAGTATTAAAAGCAAAAAGTCAAGAAAACAAGAAAAGAAATAGTTGAGCTGATGAAATATTATGCTGTCTAAGTGTTGGTTGTCCGAAAGTTCTACTTTTTCGGTCAAATGAGTCAGGTTACATTTTGGGCTCTTATGTACTTCAAACATAAAGAAGTTGTGACAAATTTGCCCATCATAACGTTTTGCGTGACACTTGCGCATAGATGCCTTGGGAGCCTAATTTGAAATGAACATGAACGATCGATGCTCAAGTGATTGTGCCCAAGTATCTTCAGTAAAAAAAAAAAAAAAAAAAAAAGAACATGAGTTGAAATGAGAAAAAAAACATGACTCTGTGCTATCAGTACATGTTGCAGATTAGAACCCTAGTAGAAAATCAGTTATTTGGTCATTTTCTTAGCTGTATGTTTTAATGGATCCTTTTTCCATTTCCAGACTCATCCAACTGATCACTGGTTAACTGTAACTCATTGTCCTTACTTTCTTATCTCATGTTGATACCTGTTGAACATCCTTTTTTTTTCCATTTACTGTATATCCTGTAGTCTTCTCCTTTTCAATAAATTTATGATGATTGCAAAAGTTTAAGATAATCTGGTAAAGAGGGATGTCTAATGTCAACAAACATCATAGACTTGACAAAATTAAGGTTCTATTGGGACTCTGATGTTCATCTAAAACCTTCTCATTTGCACAAACTCTCATTTGCACAAATCAAGGTTCTATTGTGATTTCTGTTTGCTGCAGGAAGTCTCAAAGGAATTTAAAACTACTCTTGAGCGTGAAATAGGTCTGGATGAAGTTCCTCCTTCTATGAATAATACCCCTGTGTCTACATCATCAGCTGTCAAGGAGAGTCCACCACCAAGTGTTGATCCAAGTGAGTACTTTACTCTTTAGCAACCAGTCTAGGTTTTGAGATGTTTTGCTGTTCAGTTTTTTCCTCCCTTTTCGTGGTAAAACAAGCATGAGAACAGAGTTTATTTCCAAAAAAAAAAAAAATCTGGAGAGACACTGCTGTGAGAATGTTCTCTATAGCGGAGCTTGGTGAAGTTGGAGTTGTTCTAATCCTTGTGAAATTTGGGTTATGGAGTCTAATTAGTAATTATTTGTGCCGGGACATGGAATTTGGATGTAGTGGGTGTTTATAGTAATTTCTGATGGTGGATTCACTCCTTTTCTTGCATATGAAGTATATGGTTTCAATTACTTGGAACTTTATTGCTTTGTTGTGCCAAATTGTACTTGGTCTGGTCAGGCCTTATAACTACTTAATTTCCAATTTTCAAGTTAACGCATGTTCCAAGAATATTTGAAGTGATTTATTTATGTGTTTTATTGAAGAAATGGTGTATTAAGTATAACTAGCCCATCGCTATACCCATCTACTTATTTGGTGATGTATTTTGGTGATCATGCAGTACTCAATACTCAGTCTCCTAGTATATGCTGATTTTTTCTGCTTTTTTGACTGCAAGTGGGAATGAGTGCTAAGCTATGAACCGTGGCCTAAAAGAAAATCTTTGCTCATTAATTTTCATCCAACCTTATAATCAGTATCAAGAATTTAAATCAGTGAAGCTGCTTTAGGAGTCTGTGAAATCATCTTGCTTATGTGAGCAACAATTAAAGGTAATAGATGACAATGTTCCTACATGGACGTACTTATCTTCTTCCAAGCTTACAAATAGCTTCTTTAAAACTAGAAATAAAATGTCTTAAAAAGAATCTGTAAATTATAGAGGAAGGATCTAGCAGGAAATGACGGATGCATACATGGAAATCTAAGGAATGATTTTTGTCTTGTCCAAGAAAAACAATAATGATAAAAAGGCACCACTTATCTTGAGATAAGAAAGAGTGCTCCATATAGGTTTCCAGAACATTCACCACATCTTAATCTTTCTACTATTAGAAGACAAGCCTAAGAGGAATATAAAGCTCTCCCAGAGTATAGTTTGTGTTCCTATTCTTTTTCCACATGGATGAAACTACCCAAATGGCCAGTGTTAACTTTTTGGAATAGAAATTAATTATTTTGAGATTTACAATACTTAAACATTATAAAAAAAAATTGTTTTATAAATACTAAGTATCAAAGTTAATTCATCCAAAATAATTATTGAAGATTATTGAAAACTTGTTTAATTGTAGTTATACATAAATTTGGAAAATCATAGTAAGCTAAAGGCTGTAAGTTGTTTTCCCTTTGAAATGCTTTTAATTTCCTTTGCAATTCTACTTAAGCAACAACACTTAAATGAACTAAAATCAGGTGTTAGTAAGTACAAAATGTATGAAAGTGATGGAATTGTTATAATTCCACCTATCTGAACTAATTAATAAAAATGTGCTCTTTGTCTTATGTTGACTTGGATTGCTTGTAGTTGGGTGTAATTTAGTGATTTTTAGTGAATGGAGAGTACGTGTAAATGATGCCATGATGAACAAGAAAGTAATAATAATAATAATAAACCAAACAATTGAGAAGTTCAGATTGCCTTCTTAGTCACGAAAATGTTTCTCTAGTATATATGACGCTAGATAACAGCTGCACACTGTCTTTCGTATTGCAGACGGGGACCCTATACCATCTACCGATGATATGCTGAAGTTTTGGGCAGAAGCATCTGCTAAAACTAGTGCGACCACCACCACCTCCACACAGGAATCAGAAACACGGGAAGCAGAAAGTACAGAGGCCAAAGCATTTTCTAGTGAAGAGTTACTAAAGGTGACAGAGGAACAGCTAGCTGCAGCTGCTGTACAACAAGAAGCAGAGAAATCTGCAGCTCCTCTGGAACAATCTCAAGGTTTGGGATCTTTTTCCTCTTTACCAATTTTTGCATGTAAGATCAGATATGTTTTTGCTTTTGCCATGGGCTACATCTGTTAATCTTTTTTATTAGAACTAGACTGCACACAAAACCTTGGGAGATTCCTTAAAGCGGGGTTTAATTTTGATATGGAGTGTTGGAATTTAATAGATATGAAGCTGTCCACTGAAAACATATTTGTAAGAGCTATCATGAGTACTTCATTTTTCCTAATGGAGAAATGCTATGGAGAAGCATCTTCAGACGTTTAGCATCATTCAGCATGTGGTTCAAAAGCCGTAAGGCCGGCATAGTGTCTTAGTATCTTCAGTCACTATGATACAGGGTTCAATATATGGACAAAGTAAAACATCTGAAAGGTCGCTGGTTCATCTAGAAGCTTATGGTGATCCAAGTTAGAGAACCTTCTAGAAGTTGCAATCAGTATCAAGAAATAAAGCTTTGCGTGTTCATGTTCTGGTGGCTGGTTTCTCATTCAATCTTTTCTAAAGTCTCTTAAACTATGTTTTTATGACAGCTCCTTCAGAGATTGCTGGTGGAATACCACCATCCGAAAATCCAGAAAGTGAGAGATGAGCATCCCAGCTAGAAGACACCTTTAACAACAGGATTTTCCCTTACCTCTTTACAACTTTGAAAGAGGTGACTGAGGCCCTTGGAAGGCGCCCAATTTGCTGCAGTCCTCCATGTGAGATTATTTTTGTATAATAGTATGACAATGTAAAAGCCAATTTCTTGTCGCTTGAGTAATTCTAAATGTATTCTGATATAGTTAATTTCGTGAATGTCCTATTTTTATTATGGTTGGCTTTTTATACTCCCGACAGGACAGCTCTTACAATAACACATGGAGATAATAGGCTTACATTCAGGGTCATATACCTTCTTTAATGAAGTATCTGAAACGATATATCCATTAAATAACTACAGGAGAATGAGGCAAAAGTAGGGTGCAAATTTACATGTTTCACGCCATAGAATCTAAAGGTTAAGCGTTTCGATATAAGTATTATGAAGGCTCTTGTGGTATATTCAAACGTAATAATGAAATGAATAATGCTAACGGTATGTTATTGTCGCGTACCGTTAGTGTACAGTCTGACGTGGATGCCTTATGTGGCATCTATGTCAGAATCCGAGAAAACCGAAACTTTAGGTTTCCGGATTTCCATTCGTCGTCCGCCTCTCTCTCCTCCTCCGGCCTCGCGTTCCGCCTCTCGCCATCCCCACTCTCGAGTTCCCCTCTCCCCTCCCCACTCTCCGCCGCCCCGCCCCCTCTCGCCCGCCCCTCTCGCCGCCCGCCCCCTCTTCCGCCGGGCCGGCCCAGGAGCTCGGTCTCCCTCCCTCTCGCCAGGGCAGGCGGGGCTCGGCCTCCTCCCTCCTCTCGGCGGGACAGCTAGGGAGCTCGGCCTCCCTCTCGCGCCTCGGAGCGGGAGGGAGGGCGAGCTCCCACGGCCTCCCTCCCTCCCTCCATCTCGGGCGGCCGCACGGGAGCTCCGCCTCCCTCCCGCGGGTGGGAGGCGGCCGCTGAGCTCGGCCTCCCAACCGCGGGGATCGGCCACCCTCCAGCTCGGCCTCCCTCCCGTTCCGGCCTCCCTCCCGCTCCGGCCTCCCTCCCGCTGAGAAAACCGGAAACTGAATGTTCCGGTTTCTCTGGGCTCTGACGCGGATGCCTTATGTGGCATCCACGTCAGACTGTATGCTAACGGTACGCTACAGTAACGTACCGTTAGTAGCATTATATCTCATTGTTTTCATAAAAGTTCTAAAATCCAAGACAGGCTTTTACCTGAAAGGCACAGCAGCAAGCACCTTCAAACATGCTGTGCACCTTAAACCGAAGCCTCAATGAATGTTCTTTGCTAAGTTAGACTCACCCTCAGTATGCTTCTGCCAGGGTTTCCAACAATGTTCTAAAGCAACATACCAGGATGGGGAAAACAGACTGGAGGCCTAAATCATCCTCGCTTACTACCTTTCCTTTGATTTTGCATTTACCAGCGAATGTTACAACAAACAAGAGGCAACAAGGCAAGGGAAAAAATAGATACAGATTGCCTGCTTGCATTTATGATAACAATAAAGAGCAAGAAAAGAAAAAGAATTACAAGCTCTGCAGGCACATTGCCCTGAACAGCAATCACAACAAATTAACTGAATTGCGGTGAGGATCAAAATCAAGGTGATCCATACCGGATTGACTGCAAGAAGGATTGAAGCTGTTGTACCCATCAAAAAATTTATCGTCGGCAACCCCTGCATCTAGTATCCCGCCTTTCAAACCCCCTATCGGAGACGCCCATGGAGCAGGAGTTGCGGGGTTAGAACCTGAAACTTCTTGGTTCAAACCGAGTGGGCCGATGGAGTTAGGGTTCTGAGGCGAGTTTACAGCGGGTCTTTTGTTAGAGGAGTTAGCGGTTGTTTGGATTGAGGTGGATTGCTGCTGTTGACTTTTCGCAGGAGGTGATTTGGGTCTGAGACTCTCAATTTCGGGGGTGGTCAGCACTAGATGAGGAGCATCAGGTGGTGGATTCCGCCCACCACCACCTACCCAAACCTTACCATCTTTGTCAGCGAAATGTCTCAGGTATGCCTGCAAATAAGACATTGTTTAGTATGCAGCCATTTTTTTTTTCTTTCAGTGGTTTCAATTTCAGAATACAATATTTCTTTCAGTTGTTTCAGTGTAAAGCTTTCTTTCAGTAGTTTCAGAATACATCAATTTTTTTTTTCTTTCAGTTGTTTCATAAGCTCCAAGTTTGCAGGCAAACAAGTTATACTTTTCCCTTGAGAGCATATTCAATCATCTGGATAACCTCTCCATCCATGGAAAAAAACTCGAACCATAAACTGTGAACATGAACTAGGATTACTATTTAAATTTCTGCCAATCAACTATGAGATGCAGACTTTGGTGGTTATCATACCTCAGCATTAAAATTTGATGAGGTTAATCCTTTCCCCACAGTTAGCCAGCCAGACCGAATGTTATGATCCTCGCCAAATAATTCAAGACGCCTCCGGCCAAGAGAGAAGTGTTCAATTATTCGGTACAAGTCTTCTGGTTTATTAGTAGCACCTGATAATATAAGATCCAAAAGATTTTTTTTAAAAACAAGAAGAAGATCCAAAAGGTTTAAAAACATCACTTTGCTTAAGTAGTAAATATTCAAGAAAATTATAAGCCTCTTGGGATGAAACAATGAGATATAGTCACTTCATGGTGTCCCTATGAAATGAGGCATGGAATGGAGCAACCACAAAAAAGTTCCGGGAATTAAGGAAGCTTGGCTCATATTGTCAATGTTTCAAGACAGGAGTAAAAATAATCTCAAGTTTAGAGTTAAAATATTTACTAAATTTCTGCATCTGTTTAGAAAATGTTTTTGCAGTTTCCAACTAATAAGTGCAAAAAAAGTTAAATTATCACTCAAAATAATTACAGAGACAAACCATTAAGAGGTTCTTCGCCAATAATAATGTCCGTGTCTATGTTGGCATGAATGATATGGCCATCAGTGCTCCGCCGTACAGTCCCTTTTATGCCCATAAGGCAGTGTTCCTGTTGCACATAACCAGGAGCCGAATTAGTACCATGTGAGCCCACGGACCACTTATTAAACATTAGAAACAGCTGATCCCACTGCTTTTTTAAGTCCAACCTTTGTGTGCTGCAACAACGTATGAGAATCATGACGTAAACCTGAACTTGAATTGGTTTTTGTTTTATTTGTCTTAACCCAACAAATGTCCTCACACCGCCGAAATCCCCACTAGAAACCAAGTGCATGATACCACATAGGAAACAATATATTAGTACTCATAAAGATACTTCACAGATTCAGCAAGTTGGTTAATAGGCAATATCTCCATTGCAAGCTCAAACCAGGTTGGCCCTCCTTACCTTCTTCAAGCATGCACGTCCCTGCTCAAGACCCACACCATCACCAACCCAAAGGAAGATAAAAGATGGTGTATCAGCAATTGCCTGAGAAAACAAGTATAATTAACTTAAAATGTAAACAAAAAAAAACCTGGAAGTGTGAAGCAATTAATAAAAAAGAGCTTACATACCTCAATCTTGAGATTCAGTATTTCTTCAAAAGTCCAATACTCCATATGGTCCGCACCACCAGGACATCGATGAACATACTCCTCCCATGGGGGGTCAACAAGAATTACATCAAACTTGGTGCCAAAGAACTCCGATGACAGCACAAATTCACGCAAATCACACTTGAAATACATGGGTGATGTTGCAGAGTTAGCGACAATTTCATCTTTCTTTTGTATAAGTTCCCTAAGCTTTGGATAATCTTCTACTGTGCTAGTTAGCTCCAGCTCTCTAATAAAATTCTGAGGCCGCATACCGGTGTCAACAAAATTCTGTGAGTAATCATTTTGTTCCCCTCTTGAAGGAGCTTTACCAGGTGGTCCACTAGTTCTGGGTGGGACCCAACCTCCTGCAGATTTGTCATGAGGACTTCCACGGCCCATTGGCCCTATAGCATTAAATCCAGGACTGGGCAATCCCGGAGAAACTCCCCTTCCAGGGACAGGTTGACTAAAGTACATTGCAGGATTTGGACCGCTTCCCATATTAGGAGGGAAACGAGGTCCTGATGGTCCTGGAGGAGGAACAGGGGCCAAGCCAGGAGGTACTGGCAACAAATTCATATCAACACCCCGAGCTCCAGGCCACACTAGAGGTCCAGGAAATGGTTGGAGGAATACACCTGGGTTAATTGGTGGCCCTGGAGCCGGAGACATGTTTGGACCAATTGGCTGCATATGTCCTGGTGCCAAGCCCATGGGACCAATAGGATGTCCCATCATAGACAAAGGGAGTGCTAAACGTTGTGTGTCTCTCCCAGTAATTCTTCCACGTCCTCCTCTAATAATCCTCCCACCAACTTTAACAACCTGCTGTCCATTCCTATTATAAGACCCCAATGCTTGATTATTCCCAAATAGAGGCTGGGAGCCACTACTTGATGCCTGACCAACACCAGAGCGACTAGAACTAAGAGCCCCTTTCTGTCCCCTGCCTCTATCACCTGGCATGTCAAAAGTGCTCCTCCTGGAACTCATTACACCCTGATCAAGCATAACAGAATCATCATCAAGATATCTATCCTGTTTATCATCATTAGGCCCATATATGTCAGACATTCTCGATCGATCTTCACGCTTGTACCCCCACTCATCATCACTCCCACCACCGCCAAAATCATGATGAAGCCCTGATTCAGTTCTTCTTACTACAAAAGGCGACTCATCTCTGCCATACTCAAGAGACTTTGTTCTAATTTCTATTAAATCAGAATTCTCATTTATGTTACCAAAACTTGATGACCTTGCACTGTCAGGTGGCCGGCTTCTTTCTCTCCTATATCCAGGCTGTCCATGCAGCTTCTCATTCTCTATCCTTTCCCTTTCACGCTTCTGTGAATCCCAGTCCTTTTCATAATCAAAGTCACTATACCCATCTTTTAAATCTTTATCATGTCGGCTCTGCTGCCTTTTCTTCCACCCATCTTTTGAACTTTCCCAATCTCTACCTCTTTCAGACCAGCTATTGTTGTCTCTACCTTTAGATCTATCATCCCTGTGGCCATCTTTTTCCCTTTCCTTCCCCCTGTGGGTTCCACTCCTTTCATTGTCCGAATCAGAGAAACCTCGTTCGGCATCATCTGAATCTTGCCTTCGCCTACCACTCCTCTCAGGAGTACGAGATCTGTTAGAGACTCTCCGCAGTTCCCTCCCACTTCTATCCCTCATCCTTCCACGACCATCCTCATCTGCATAGTCAGACTTCTCCCGACTTTCTCTATCATCACGGTTCCCATGTGTACTATCTCGTTGAGACCTCTGTTTCTCACTTTTCTCCTCATAAACCCTGGAATTCAGCCTGTAAGCACTAGAATCAACATCGTCCCGGACCCTCCTCTGCTTATCATCTTTACCACTTTGTGTTCTTTCATCACGGAGGGTAAGTCTATTATCTTCTTCATGGGCCTCAGACCTGCTTCTGCCTTTAGTGTCACCATCTACCCTTCTTTCATCTCTGTTACTTGATCTATTCCCCTTCTCAGGGTTAGAATCTGAACCCCTATTTTTGGCTTCTGATGATTCACTTTTTCCATCTATGTTTCTCTCTTTCGAGGCCCCTTGCTTATGATCCGAACCTTTGACACTCTTTATAGCAGCTTTGTCTGGATACCCACTATCTTCTGGTTTTCTGGCCGAGTCAGGTTCATCCCATCTGCTTCTCGGATTCCTGTCCTGCTCACGAGAACCATGACCTTTCTCCTTCCCAGTTTCTTTCCTCTCTGAGAATCTAGAGTCTCTATCTTGCATCTTATCAACCTCCCCATCCATTAAATTATCCGCCTTGATTTTAGTTCTTCCCTGGGAGTTTTCATGAGAAGAAGCCTTCATACTTGCCTTCCTTGATGAATTTTTATCAATTTCATCAGGTTTGAATTTTCTACCATTATCCAACTCTCTTTGAGGACCTGTACTGCCAGCCTTCTTGTCACCATGATCCTCTTGGCTCCTCTTTGTGGCTTTACTTCGAGACTCCCTTCTCACATCATAATCATCATCGTCATCACCACTGTCTACTCTACTTGATCCACCAGACCTCTTCCTACCTTCTCTGTCAGAAAGTTTCCTTTTTCCACTACTATCTCTTTCTTCAGCCTCTTCTACACCAGTATACTTGCGGGACTTGCTTGACCGATGCTTCTTTTTCTCAGCATCCTCCCAATCTTCGTCCTCATCAATTTTGTCATTTTTCATGTCTAAAATTTCCTCCAAGTCTTGTCTCATGTACTTCTAACTGGATTCACAAGTATCCATTGAAAGTAAAACACTTCATAAGTTCAGTTATCATTTTCTTCCAATCTTGATAGCAAAATCAGGCAAGGAAGAAATATGGAAAAGACAACAAAAAGTCAACTTCAAAAAAATTAATGGATGAGGAAATGTAATAAACCTCCATAAGCTACTATCCCTCCCACCCCACCCAATAATACTGCGAAAAGGAACAACAAAAGTTTATAAGGAAAACTAGAACCAAGTTTTGATGAACCTGACAACACAAATAGCTAAGTTTTTACAGAAAATTGTGGAGAATAATAATGGAGCTGAGAGTTTCTATATGCATCTGTTAGAGTACTGAAACATAGGAATGACAAACACCAAAATTCAAGCTGCGGAGTTAACTTTATAGAAACCATCTTGTAGCAGCACAAACTTTACCATCATGCTAGTCAGAGTAACATTATAACACTCCAGGAAAAAAAAAAAAGCAACTACATCAAGCTACTAGTAATTATTCGAGTTTTTCTTTGAAAAAGGGTAGCTGTTTCATTTTCACAAAATCAAGACCCAAATTTTTTGGCACTCAAGAAAATAAAAATCTCGAACAAAGAATAAACATTCACAGATAAACCACGGATCATGTTCGAGGAACAGCAACAACAGAACACATGCACCACAATCAAATGTTTCTTTTTTTCCCTACGGAATAACACCACAAATTCACTCCAAGCACTACCCAAGCGACTATAACCAAAAATCCCCTCCCGACACAACCCACACGCTTCCATAAGCAAATCGATGCAAACTCCAACCACACCCCAAAAACTACTCAGCCCGCGGCCCTACACCAAAATCACCACAAACAATACCACCCACTCAAATCGAAACCCTAAATCGAATTAAAAACCCGAAATTTCCTTTCCAAAACACAAAAAAAAAAAAAAAAAATCCCGCTTCCACATCCGCGAACCAAGTATAAACCCTAAAACGAAAAAACAAATAAGAAAGACAGGCGGACAGCCTTACCAAACAGCGGATCTCGAAAAGACCGATAAGAATCCAATAGCCGATGCTTCAGCAATAAGACGACTCTTGAGAGATAGAGGGTGAGGCAGGTAGAGAGAGAGAGAGACAGAGGTGTAGAAAGAGGAGAACAGACTCCAAAGAGTGTCCTCGTACTGTCCACAGACGAAAGGAGTTTGCTTTAGCAGAACACGCAAGAACGGAGAAACAAGAAGCGAATTGCCGACTCACAACCCCGCGCTCGCAGCCTGTATAGGTGGGCCCGGGTCTAGATATGCTGGAATGCAATGGTCCAGATTTTTTAAACAAATGGTGGGACCTGATGAGGGAGATGTATCGGACAGTTGGATTATCTACGAAATCGGTACAGAAATTGTGAGTACTATCGTATAATCGGTACGTTGGACGCCATTTATGATATATCCATGAAATTATGTTTTGCTTTTTTTTGGATTGAATAATGCTAGTTGCACTTAGCCCACGCACTTATCCCAGAGATTTGTTAATCTATGCCTAGGGTTTATCCTCTAAAAAATAAGATTTTATAAAAAAAATATTTTTTTATATTTTTAGGGGCTTAGATTAATATATAAGTCGCTAGATGCCTCTAACATTACTCTTTTGGATTTAGAATCCGATAAGGGAAATTGGAACAAATGTTGTCAATATTTTTATTAAAGCCAAAAGTAAATTGTTGACTTTGACAATCAGGAGAACAGTATTTTATTTAAATATATAATTAAAATAATAAACTACTAAATTCTTAATTTCCTAGAATTCTGTTTATAACTAATCTTATGGAACAGTAAATATAATAAAAAGTATGTTCGGTAATTGACCAAATGGCACTGTATATTGGTTGCCACTTTATTACCCTTTATAACTGATGAATAAAATAGCCTCACTTTTAGGATCTACTCGGATCTGATGAAAAAGCCAGACAAATTTATTACAATAACTGTCTTATTTAATATATAATAAGAGTTTCCATGCCATGTCCATTTTGGAAGATAGCACCAATTAGGGAATAACATTTTACTATTTATAACATTGCAATAATTGGTACAGTATTTATTCAAAACATTGAATTAATGTTAATTATAATTTTGTACTATGTCATCCTATAAACTTGTACTATTTTTCATTAATATTGTACTATGCTCATTCATAAGCTTGTATTATAACCCCTTGTTTTTATCAGACAAAATAAAGTGCATCCAGAGTGGCATATCCTCGACTGCGAACTAAAACAGAATCCTGCTTTCTGGGCATATAAAATAGCACTATTCCTTTCTTTTAGAAAATCAACAAACATGAGATTCGCGCACTATAATTGATACCAGACAGAATGAAAAACCATGTCGTGCACAGTTTGATAAAAAGAACTGTATATTACACAATTCCAGAGAAGCTTTGTTTCGTATCTCTCGCTCTCTCAAATAAACTGGACTTTCGTCATCATCCCTATGAGTCGGCAATGCTCAGCCGGACCTCAACGCTCAGCTGCAAGACTGCCACGGGCAACTGGACTACGCCGCTGGCCGCCAACAAGAACATCCTTGAACCTTGATATTGGGCCCAGAAGTCGATTCATTTTCTAGCAATGACAATCAATTTAACTTATAAATAACCATTGCCACCTTTTACACTATTGCAGAAAGGAAATATCAATTTCTACAAATCTGAACTTTTTTGCCCTGCTATACACAGACGGAATCAGGTGCCATATCAACTTGTAGTAATTGGTCGCAACAGAAGAGAAAAAAGAGAATTCTTGAGTAACGATTTAAAAAGCGATGTCACGAAACAGCATCTCACGTCTATTGTTTATCAACGTGTAATGGAACTTTTGAACCTGTTATTGCCTTCAGGTGGACTATTTTCTGTTCATAGTATAAATCCTAGAACGCGGAGAAGAAGCAACCCAAGTTCTCAAGCAAAGGATAAAACTACGCTGAAAACAGAAAGGATGCATAAAAGATATAATGGGAAAAGAATGCCAGAAAAAGAAAACAGCACCTCCCAAGCTACCACCCTAGTGAAGGGAAAAAGAGAACAGCAAGACCACCCATAAAGCTCTCTATGAAAAGAAAAAGGAAATCTTAGATGCATGTACCTCGTCATGAACATGCCACTTAAGCTGCTGAAGCTGCCATCTCTCCTGCTGCCACCTTTGTCCAAGTATGACAAGACCCATTAAAGCAGCGGCGACGACAACAGACCAGAGTGCATTGGTTTCCTTTGCGTGAGAATACAATGTTGTCATATGCTTCTTCCACCATGCCTGACATGGGAGGTCAGGCTGTCGACCATCATTTTCCTTTGTTGACTTGGGAGACTTGGAAACCTGATCAAGGGAATCTACATTATGCTGAGACTGTTCATCGGGATCAGACATGACACTGCTCTCTGCTTCACCATGAAAAGATCGGAATTGACCCGCACTGTACATACTCTCCTCTTCAGCAACTAAACTAAGTCCCCGTAGGACTTTCCCCTCCTCAAAACCTGTGACCTGCGTAGGTATACTTTTACACTTGTCATCAAAGAACTGGACTCCATGAACTTCATCTGTTTCTGTCAATCCTTGAATGTTCCAATCTTCGTCACTTTTTTCAGTTCTACGTCCCTCCTCCATGTATGGTTCAGCACCACTGTCTTGCCTGGAGTACGTGCTTTGTTCACCTGTGAGTTCATTATGAATCTCACCAGTACCAGGTCGGATTAGTAAATTCTCGTGCTCGTTGGGAGGAAACACGAAATGTCCTGACAAGAACATGGCACGAGCCGATTCCTCAGCTTCATTGAGTTCCTTATCAGCAGGCTCAAGTGCAATCTCCCGAGCATCAGGAGCAGCAGCATATGTAGATGCTGTCAGCGATACAACTTCCCACTCATTTCCTCGAGTAGAACTTTCCTCTTTATCCTTCTCTTCATCTGCCATTTGCACAGAACAAGTGCTGCCTATTGATGATCATAAAGAGAGTCAGGATAACAACATAGTAGTAAGAAAAAGGTATATGCATAAATTTCAGGTCAAACACAAACACGCTAAATGGGGAAGAAAGAAATACTTAATCAAAATGACCTCCTGAAACAATATAATTCCAGGATCTCTCATTAACGTCCTTAATCTTATGTTTCAAATTCAATCATATAGAGAAACAATATCTGCAAAATTCTGTAACATCGGGACATCATCATGGGCATACTGCACCATCTAAGTTAGATTAAGGCATCAGAAGTATCCCCCTTCCATAACACAAGCTTTTTTCACCAATAACCAAAGCTAGCACAATGCATCCAGTAGGAAAATTAGTAAACACGGAAATCCACTTCACTTAGATCAAACCCCACATGTCACCAATGTCTAAGGCTATGATAAAGAACATCAATATCAGATGTTGCTACAGAAATTTAAAACTAAAATCAATGCACAACTCCTGATACAGAATAAAAGATGTTAACAGACTACTCCAGTTTTCCAACACAATAATACACAATGGCTTAAAACATCCTAGTCCAGTGCTCCAATTAAACGTTTATTAAAAAATAGAAACTCACTCAAAATTATGAATGACAAAACATCCTATTTTGTCTGAAAGTTCAGTCGGTACAATCAGTCTCCGCTAACAACCTTCGGTTTCATAAATCAAATGATGCACAATAAATACAGCTGTCAAAGAATTAACAAGAATTAAATCATTACAGAAGAGGCAGGAAGAGGAAAGTACATATCACGAATTTTTGTTGAAGTTACAGATTCTAAAGGAAAAAAAACGAAAATAACGTATTAATTATGCCAAAAAAGCTACAACACATGTCACAAACTAGTGCAACCAAACAACTTCAAACACATCGATGAAAGCGGACGCGAGTCATTAAGCAATATTGAACAGAACTAAAATGACGCCATCATAAGTACCTGATATTTCTAGTTTGACACAAAAAATCTCACAATTCCTCATCCACAGCAAGAAGCAAAATTCAAAAGGATCAAGCGACTGATTCCTCACTCACATCGAACCGATCACGCAACAATATAAGGGAGAAAAACAACAGCAAAGACCTAAAATTATATATATATATATATTCCGAACAAATCGACAATCCACCGTCTTCATCCATCCAGTCCCCGATTCACAAAAACATCCCCTTAAAACGCACAACTACTCACAAAAACACGATCTTTCACAAATACCGCATAAAATCCACACAAAAAACAAAACAAAAAAAATTCGTCGAGCAAACCTCACACTTACCAATCCGATAACCCGATCAGATGACAAAAATGCGATTTCCAGAAAAAAAAAAAAAAAAAACAGTTACTTCTAAAAGACTGCGATAGCTACCTCCGGCGACAGAGAAAGGCAGTTCGAAGATCTCCGGCGAGAGAGAAAAGAAAAGTGGAAGATCTCCGGCGAAGTCTCCGGCGAAGTCTCCGGCGATTCCCTGCGGATATGGACAGTGATGGGAAGAAACAACCGCCTGACGGCCGAATTTATATACATTTCCTTTGCGTAAGAGATAGCTCGCTCAGACGACCGGATCGACAGGTTGTGATCTCCGCGGTCCATTACGTGTACCGGCTGTAGCCTGTCTGCCACGTCTCGCGACTCTAGTGGATTAAATATCTCCTCCGTTTTAAGTAATCGTTTTGCACTGCAGGATAAGCTTCAAAAGACCATCTCATGGGCCCCATTAGGACCCATTTTCCAAATATGGCCCACGCTTACCCATCTATGGCATCGCAGAAACTGGGCCCCTCATATCATACTACCCCGCCGGGTCGAACACGACTCGGCCGAGTCTGCTGGAATCATTTTTAAACGACAAATATTATACGTACTGTATAAAGTACCCGAGTCAAATATTTTTTTTACGTATACATCCTGACGTGGCGTCGATAAACTCAGAAAATTAAATTTGCAAAATTTCATTTTTAATAAAATATTATTTATCTATTCTTAGATAAACCCTAAACTCACAATATTGTAAGCATAACATTATTCAACCAAAAATAAGAGGGTGCAATTCATCCAGGCCCGACCGTGGTTTTAATAACATTGGTTAGAAATACATAAATAAATTGCAATAAATGAACAATCAATGATGAACAACATATAAAATAAATCATACATTCCAATACTTCATTTCGTAAAATCTCCTCTTATTGAAACTAATAATCAAACCACGAACAAATCAAATGAAATGAAATCAATCGGTCAGTCCAAGAACGCCCATGGATGCTCCCTCCTGATCGCCTGCTCTTCCTCGGGAGAGTAATCGTTCTGAATATTGTACAAGGCTCTTATCTCCGCGACGGACTTCCCTTTCATGGTGTCGGCGACGATCTGGCAAGCGACCTCCGTCAGTTCCTTGAGACCCAGAAAGTAAGCCCCCTCGATGAGGTCGAACAGGGTGTCCTGGTCGACACGGAAGAACTCCGCCTCCCACGCCTTCATCTCTGCCTTCGCCGCCACGTCGCCTGCCGTGACACGCCGCTTGAAGTGGTGGCGCCGGTCGACGAAGTCCATGGACCTCTTCAGCACGCCGCCTTTTATGTTGGGGATTCGGAGAACTGGTACTGAAGCGGCGGCGGCGTTCTTGTTACCGGTGCCGGAGTTGGAGGAGTCGGCGATGTTTTTTATTACCGGGGACTCGAAGGCCACCGCTTTCTCGACTTGGAGGGTCTGCCCGTCGATGGTTACGAGGCTCAGCACCGTCGCCGCCATTGTTCGCTGCGCGAGATGGAGAGAGATGAGTAAAACAGAGGAATGGATGAAAACGAAAACTGATTTAAACAGGGGAAAGGATGAAGATTGAAACAGGGGAATGGGAAGAAGATTGAAACAGAGGAATGGGATGTTGAATGAAACAGGGGAATGGGGATTGAAGAGAAGAAAGAGATGGTGGTGAGGGGAAGGGAAGGAGGAGGGTTTATATAGGAGAGGGGGGAGGTGCGACTGTTTAAGGGTGAAGAGGCATGAATGAATCTGAATGGGCGTTGTGAATGGGGGAGGATTTACAGAGAAGGAAGGCTCGTTTTCTTTATTTGCATTTTCTGAAACGGAAACTATAGTTCATATGTAGAAGGTCGACGTACGGTGATTTAAGAAGAAAAGAGGGACAGATCGAAGAGAATGTTGATAGGATATAATTTGAATACAATCACGTCAGGTGGATCCGTGGCGCAATGGTAGCGCGTCTGACTCCAGATCAGAAGGTTGCGTGTTCGATTCACGTCGGGTTCAATTCCCAAAATGTTTTTTAATTTTTTTGGCTTTATTTTTATGCAAAAATACGCTGGGGACATAACATTACTCTTTTTTTTTTTGGTAAAACCATAAAACATGAAGGAAAATTTGTGGAACTTAATAAGTGAAAACTGGAACGGATAGATAAATAGGAACAAGAATAATATCTTCTGACTTATAATAATAATTTTTAAGGCAATTAAAACTACAAAAAATATATATTGAAGTTATGTTAATAAATTCTAAATGACATGATCAAAAACCAGATTTGAAGTTATATATTGAATCCTAAATTGCAAAATTTGGGTAAATTCTAAATATCTCTAACCTCTACTATATATTAAGAGCGGTTGTATAAGTACATGGCGTCCACCTTGAAGAGATAAACTCTGAGATAAAATATGCAAGATTTTATTTTTTAATAAAATATTATCTACTTAATCTATGAATAAATTCTAAACCTTATATTTTCTCTTACCTAGACCGATGTAAAACCTTGAAGCAAAATCAAGAAGCATTGATATCATTTTTCATGTATTAAACATTGAGCGGATAAACTTTATTTAACAAAATTTTATAATGAGAGAGAGAGAGAGAGAGTCCGAGAAGGATGGAAACATAGAGCGATAAAAATAGACATACAAAATAATACAGTGAATGTAATAGCCGATAATATAATATTATATTAAGAAAAGTAGGTTAATTTACCTTAATAATGAAATACAAAGTTCTATCTTTCATCCTCCTGGAGCAGTGGGACTGAACTCCTGACCTTGACATTCTACTACTCTTACCACACATCTTCCAACCTTTGAGATCTTGAAAATTATAACCCATGTAAGAAAGGGAAAAAGAAAAAATGTGCGAAGAGAGAAATAATAGAGTAGAGAAAAATGAGAGAGATCTTTTCAACTTGTTGGGACACCCTATTTATAAGGTTGTCTAAAAGAGCAAAATGGAAATTTCAATTTAATGACATATTATACATAATATCCTCTACTAAATGATTTCTATATATAATTATCTGGCGGATTTTGTTTTTAAACATATTAGACTATGTGTGACTCAACAAAATCTTTATAATTAATATTTACATAAATGGAAATCGTATTAGTCGGTCAACACGATAAGCGTAAAACAGTTACACATTACGTAAATGTGTAGTATTCTATTACATACTTATACTATTTATTGTATTCTATCTTAATTGAATTATGTTGTATAACTTGTTGTTGATCAATGTTATAATTATTTGAATTATGATTACTTTTGTCTACCAATTTAATTTTATCATGAAATCAGCCTCTTCTGTTTACAACACAACACTGAGAAAAAAATTGGCCAACAAAATTCACTAGAAAGTTTATCCCAAAATGACTTACTGAAGTTAGAAATCGGTTTCCCATTGATAAGTAGAAAACATTTTAAATAACATATTTGTAAATGAGATTAATTTCCAACATGTGCATCTCTTGCCATAAAAAGCGTTATTGACTGTTGTAATGGCAATGTGCATTTGATTTGAGATCGTAGCGTTTACGCTAATTTGAGAATGCACATCTACTCAATAGTCGTACTTTAAGCACGTACTTGTATGACATGGGAAGCTTCTCAAAATTATGACTAAAGAGGTTAATTGAGAGAACCTATAAATAGATTTTTTTGTTTTGCACATGTTGATTATACATTCCATTGTGCACATCTCTTTGTTTTTACAAGGATCTCTCATATTGTAGGATGTGGTTTATCTATATATTGTAGTTATACTCATGGATGGTGTCTAATATCTTTATCAGCAAAATCTCATAAGATTCATAAAAATTCAAAATAGGGTCAAACAAAAAGTTTGATCAAAATTAGAGACTCACATCTCGTGAGAGGGACCCACACGGGCAACGTTTTTCACCTTAAGCACTAGGACCCACACAAGTAAATTTTTGTGCATTTTACACCTTAGTGTGGGACCCTTATCAAGCAACGGTTTGTATTCCCCACTTAGTAATGGGACCCTTATCAAGCAACGGTTTGTATTCCCCACTTAGTAATGGGACCCAGGCGGCGGAGAGGTTCACCTGGAAGAGAGAAGTGGACCCTACAGGGTACATACGCCTTGCGAAAGAATAGAGTAAAAAAGAAACCCTAGAAGATGACACGTATCACCTTTCCCGGACGCCCCTTCTCTCTCTACCTCTCTCTGTCTCTCTCTCTCTCTCTCTCTCTCTCTCTCTCTCTCTCTCTCTCTCTCTCTCTCTCTCTCTCTCTCTCTCTCTCTCTCTCTCTCTCTCTCTCTCTTCCCCCGTTTCGTTATCCGTTTTTTAGCTCCTCGTTACACTTTTCTTTCTCTCTCACCCTCTCTCCCTCTCTCCCTCTCTCTCTCTCTTCCCCGTCGACAAAAACCGCCAAAACCCTAGCATTCAAAGCGTCTTCTCTCTCATCGACCTCCGAATCGCATTACGACGCTTCGTTCAGGTATTCACTGCTCTCATCCGCTCGCTCAATCTCTTCGGCTCAGCAGCTTCAGTGTGGTTTGTTCTTCTCGTTTGGTACGCTTAATCGGCCGGCCGTGTGTATCGAAATGGGTTTTGATTCCGAGGCTGCGCGGAGGCCTCATTTCTTTATCGCGCTGTTGCATTTCGGATGGGTTTTTAGTTTTGGGGGTTATTTGGCTTATTGGATGTAGACAGGTTCTGGAATTTAAATGAGGGTTTTTCGTGAGAACGGATGCGGGAGCTGGTATACTTGTTTTTGAGGTATTAAATTTATTTACTTGTGGGATTTTTGTTGAGGTTATCAGGGGTGCAATTGAAAAATTGAATTTTTTAATCTGGCTTTGCTTAGAGTGGTGAAAGAAATTTCCTGGAAGGTTTTGTTCGGATGGATTGAGCTGTTGGCTTTTCAAGAGTTCAAAACGATTGAGTTCAGAGTATGATGGCTCTATATTTTGCCTTTTGAGCTTGCTCTGTTAACTTTGTGAGAAGGGTATTAATTGAACTTTCTGGCAGTTATTCTTTTTTTTTTTTACTGGCTTGACTGATTTCTATTTTTTACTTCTGTTTAGCAGGATTATGTTTTTTTTTTACTGGCTTGACTGATTTAATTTTTTTTTACCTCTGTTTAGCAGGATTATATGGGTTTTGGATTTTTGTCCTATTTTTTTTACTTCTTGACTGATATTGCATTTTGTATGGTATTCTAGTTGCTAATATTGTGAAAACTGGTTCTAATCTGATTAACCTACTGTTTCTTAAAAGTCGTCCATTTTGTCTTTGTGGGCGTGCTTTTCATCCATGCAAGAGGGTGTTCTAATTTTGTAATGGATTTATATGATCTGCTTCTGTTAGTGTTTCAGTCTGCGTCTTATCTCCTTGTGCATTGTTTATTTACTTAGTCTTCTTTCAGGAATTTGCCACTTGGCCACAGTAGCAACTTACCGACCAGAGAAATTGGAGGACCTCAATAAATTTAGCAGTGCAAGAAAGATGCTACTATTGTGTCCAGGGGTGACAGAGATGTTCTGGGTAATATTAGTAAATGGCCTCAATGTGCTTAATGGTCATTACTTTTTGAGAGGAGAGAACTGTCTAACGATTGACCACTTTTGAGACTTTGTATTTGAGAGTTGAGCACACTTTCCTGTATAGCTTTTGAAGTCATATTTTTTTATTTTTTGGCGGAAGTTCTGTTAATGTCAGAAAGTGAGATGGCGATCATCAAACCAGAGGTACATAGTCGATCTCTGTAAAAAATTATTGCTTGTTACATTTCTCATGATTTTTTTAGTATTTCTTCTTTCTGAGCTATCGCAGCCAAAAATTTAAAACTCAATAAATTATTTTAATTGGTGGAGAGCTATTTACTGGTCTTATGTGCCTTTACTACAAAAAAAAGAGTTTGTTTGTGTGACTTGACCCATTTTATGTTATAGATAACACATACATTGAACTATATATTCTGAGATACGAATTGTGTGACTTGACCCATTTTATGTTATAGATAACACATACATTGAACTATATATTCTGAGATACGAACTTTCATTTTCAATGTGGATGACGTCGCTTAAGGGCATCCTAAAAATTTGAAAATATTTAATTGGTTGTTATGTGATTTTTTGGGCTGATCCAGTTCAGGCGATATTGAGCACTAGGAAGCATAAGGTTGCACAACACTGAGAGTATGGGATTTGTCCAGAAAAGTCCAACAAGGCTCTTGTTGAATTTAAGTTTGAAAATAAATGTGAATATTATTGAAGCTGTATTTTACTCAATATGCAAAATATTACTTTCAAATTTTTGTTTATTGGATGAGGTTTCACTTGTCCATGCATTTGTAAAGGCATCTGAGATGAAAATGTGAAAAGAACTTGTGAATCTATGATTTATCTGATTGACATTTTAATTGTGAAATTAAAGATTTTTTTTTCAAATATAGTTTCTCCAGGTAGAAACTAGTTTTTTTTTCTTTTATTTTTGGGAAAGGAAAGAGATCAAAATTAAAAGCATGTTTCCCTATACCAAGCAATAATCCATCAGAGAGGGCATCACCTAGACAACTTTAGCATAATCTATTACACGGGTGCTTTAGACTCTAAATTTTTTTTTTTACACATTCTTTAAAAATGTACAAGTATTGGAACTTTGGATATAAATATGCAATTGACCTGCTATGGAAAAAACTATAAGGAAAGAACCAAAAAACGGTGTGGAACTGTGGCTAGTCAGTGTTGAGGGCAACAATGATCAATGTTCATGACAATTTTTCAAATTGACATGTTTATTCAGTGTAAAACAAAATGGATTTTTATTGCGATGTTTAGGGAAATGACTTTAGAAATGCTTTTCACAGGTCATGAAATCTTACATCTGGCTCCAAACTGCTGATGGTTCAATTCAGCAAGTGGAAGAAGAAGTTGCCATGTTCTGTCCAATGATCTGTCGAGAAATAATCCAGACTGGGATGGGTTCTTCAAAGAACTTTGCAATTTCCCTGCCACAGCGAGTTAATCCTGCTATATTGAGCTTAATACTCGATTATTGCAGGTTCCATCAAGTGCCTGGACGCTCCAATAAGGTATCTCTCTTCATCCATGTCGATATTTTGCTATGCATTTACATTTATAGGGCAATATCAAGATACAGTGCTGTGTTTGCTTAATTCGTATGTAGGTTTAAACTTTCAAAAAAAAAAAAAATCATATATAGGCTTCAACCTGCCATATATTTATATATTAATTAGTTTAAATACATTTCTTACACCTGTGGCTCTATATATCTTACTAAGCAGTCTCTGTATTCCAATGCTTTATCAAAATACTTCTTGCTCTTCTTTAAATCCTCTCAATATATTCTTCTTCTCATTGCTCCAAAAATAAGTGAGATCATCTCTGAGCTCCTACTCCTGGCACGTGGAGGTCCCTGGGAGGGAGATGTCCTCTCAAGTGACTGGATTCTTTTGGTAGTTTGAATTGCTGTATTTGTATCTGTGTGGTATCTCAAATATGGCGTTCTTTAGTCTGTTTTTAATGTTTGTAAATATGTAGTTTCTGAAAAATATGCAAACTTAAAGTCTGTATTTTGAAATTACTCCTATTTTATGGTTCAAATTCTAAAATAATACTCTTTTTTTCAAAATTTTAACAGTTACAGAGGAATAAGTATATTTGATCTTGACTTTCGGAGGAACTTTACTGTTGTATTTATTTGTTATACAATGATTTTTAATCATTTATAATTTTTTTTATTTAATTGAATGTTATTTTATCCATACATTAGAGAGCTCTTTCTTCTACTTGAGGCATTTCTCATATGTGGCAGTACAGTCTTTGTACTTAGACTCTTTTATGGTTTTTACATAAGGTTGGTTACATGAGTCTCACGTTCTTTCCTTCTTTATTATTCCAGGAAAGAAAATCATTTGATGAAAAATTTATCCGTATAGATACAAAGCGATTATGTGAATTGACATCCGCAGCTGATAGCCTCCAACTAAAGCCATTGGTGGACCTGACAAGCCGTGCACTTGCTCGAATGATAGAGGGGAAAACACCAGAAGAAATTCGCGAGACATTCCATTTACCTGATGATCTTACTGAGGTGTTTGGCTCGGAGTGTATCATTTATTGTTTTCTCCAATATTTTCTATTACTTAGTATAACTGTATCTCTGATTTTCTTACCAGGAAGAGAAGTTGGAACCCCTCAGAAATACAGCAGATGATCCGAGGATTCGTCTGTTAAATCGTCTATATGCTAGGAAGCGAAAAGAGCTAAAAGAAAAAGAGAAATTGAAGGTGATGGAAATTTTATTAAGTGTTCTTTTCTGTTGCTTTTTGTCTTAGCGAATTATGGGATGGGATTCATGCAAGTTTTTTATCATTCCATTTCTTCTCCGCTAATCGTATTCAAGAGCAAAATCACTTGTTCTGTTTGTCAGAATGTTGAAGTTGAAGAGGAGAGAGTGGATGAGCGCTCAGTTGATGACCTCCTGTCATTTATTAATGGAGGAGATGGAGGTACATCTAATGTTACTTTTTGCATCCACTTTCTTTATATTTTTTGTACTACAATCAGTTTTTTACCTAACTGGAATTAATTTACATTTCTAATATTCACGCATTCAAGCACAGATGAGACTGCCAAGCTTGTTAAGGACGCAGTAATTATATTTGTTACATTTTCTGACAATATGGCCCTTAGTTTGGATTATCTTCATATTAAAGAAAAGTTTGGTTTCTCTTCTTATCCAAGAAAACGTAGTTTTGCCTTTATAAAAAGATTTCTAGTGTTCCCACAAAAATGAAGGTGGATGTAAAGCTTTATTGATTTATATTTTCTGGTGGATTGCTGAATTTTTTATGCAAAGCTTTATCTAGTAGAGCAGTTAAAAAGAAAGCACCGATCTTTATCTATACTGATTTCTATTGATTCTCTTATGTTATTGTTGTTATTTGACATGATTGTCATTTCCTATCTCAGCAGTGAATATGAAATCTTGCTCTTATAGTATCTTGTTTGCTTTATCAGGGACGAAAGGGGCCAGATCTGCTAAGCAGAAGAAAAAAAATAGGAGAAGAAAAGATCAAACAAAAGATCCTTCTGCTAACAATGTAAACAATAAGCATAGCAAGGTTTTACTCATCGCACTGTGCTACTTCCCTCCACTTTAGTCCCAGTTTCCATGAAACTCTTTGTTTGAGTTCACTTAGTTTCACTTATTTGTTTTAGGAGTCCGGCCCTGCTGATGCTGTGAATGGATGTGCAAGCAAGAGTTCAAAATCACATGATCATCGAGAGGATATATTCCCTGCAAAGGTGGAATTCGAGGACGTGGATATCGATGATGAACTGGACCCGGCAATGAAAGAACAACTTGACAGGTATCTTTATGCGGTCTAACTTCATTTTTTCTTTATTCTTTATTTTTACTATTTTAGTCTTAATAGATTTTTACGGAATGTTTATTTGTGCAGGGAAGTCGAGGACTTTGCCAGGAGATTAAATTCTGATTGGCCAGAGAGGATGCAACAAATTCTGTCAGGCCAGGAAAGAAGGCCCGTTTCAATATCCATGAATGGGAATGGGTGTTTGCACAGATATTCAAGTATGTTTGCTCTCCAATATTATCAGTTTAGTTCAGAAAAAAGCTCTTGGATGAGCATGTACTCCTAGATATTTTCATTGCTCGTCCTGGGATTAGGAGAGAGAACCATTTGATCAATACTTTATTTTCTTTAGAAATCCTTTTGTCATCCTAAGAACATCTCCTTGACATAAGCATTTGATGAAATGAATCTCACCCTGTTTCAATCACAAGTAGTTGATCTTCTTTATTTTTCTTAAATTTAGTGAATTCATTCTGTTTTGCATCCCAGTTGCTACCAAATTGTTTAAGTATTCACTATCCATTTTCAAACATTCGAGTTGATGTTAAATTTTAGATTTCAATACTGGGCCATGATTAGATTTGATCATGTACTAATGCAATTTGTCTTTTCGCATGAGCAGGTTTGGACGGGAGATAATTTATCTGCAGTACTAGAAGAGGCAAGAGAAAACTAGGGTTCCCGTCTCGGTTCTTGTAGACGCACTGTGTAAGTTTTTGTGCTTGTTGAAATGGAAGAGAAATGCAATTTTGGTTCAGGGGAATTTGTATTTTAGAAAGAAAGTTCACAAGTGTTTATTTCAAAGCCATTTGAGCCAAATTGCTGTCACTTTTGTCACTTTTAATTTGTTGTGGCCACCTTCGGACTTAGATTTTCGTTGCGCGTACTTCTAGAGAGCTGCCGATGCCCCCAAAAGGAGTGGGTCTTTGGGTCAGTTAATACATAGTGTCTTCTCTTTTTTCTTCTTTCTTTTCTCATTTCAGGTCATTTGACATTATCAATTGCTGTACATAATTTAGAATAAAGTAGACATTTTTCTGAGTTTGGTATCAATGGCTTGTAAAGATCCAAGCCCACAATATCTACCCATCGCCTGGAAGAAATTCTGGATACAGTATGTGGCGTTTGGTGCTATAGCTTGCCCTTACGTCACGTGTGTACGTTTTGACGGCTTCTTAGTGGTGCTTTTTGAGGCTTTTTATTGTTGTGAACTCTGACCAGAATGCTCATGCCAAATTAAATGTTTAAACAAAAGAAATTCTTACAAAGGCACGGGAAAACCCATACTGCTTCTAATTTATGGAGGGGATCCATATTAAAGTGACACTTAATTGTTTGCAACTAGTGGCAGAAACCTCCTGCTCTCCTGTTCGAGATTTGAGTCGTACATACCACATCAATTAAACTGAACTTACATTACCTTAACATCGACAATCTCCTTAGAAAAGTTCAGAGTTGTTTGAGCAAGGGCTATCAGTTACATGGGGCATTAAGCGTCCAGCTTAGCAGTGATTCTTTTGCTGGCACTAAGATCATACTATGGTGATATTCTACACAACATATGCTTATAAACTGCAGGCAGATACCCTGAGAAATGCGTTCCAGTCTCTTGCAGGGGAGGTCGTGGCTGCTTCTCATTACATCACCCTCGGGAATACTTACAACACAGAACATGGTTAGGTTCCCTAATGGGTGAGCCGGACATGTGGACAAACTCGTTCTGGTTCACCTTTGGTCCACAAATTTCTGAGGTCTCCTCTTTTCTTTCCCAGTGTCAAGAAAGTACCTGTTGCAAGAATTATTACAGAGTTAACAGAAGGACAAAAGCGAGTATGGGCCCGGTGAACTTGTTCATAAGAAACACAATACTATCTTCCATGGATCCGTATCATGATTGGCATTGTTAGCTAGGATGAGAGCTTAGGCTGTTATTCAACTCACCGAGTGTGAACGGTACAATGTAAAGGAGGGCTGGCTGGCCATGCCCATCCATCAAATTCAGGGCCACGTAAGTAATAAGAAGACCTGCAGATCAGCCAGGTTACATAATGAACTTTACAATTTCAAGAATAGCACAGAGGATCCTTTCGCACATTAAAATCAGCATGTCAAATAGAAAGACTAGACACAAGGGATGTAGATGCATGGTCCTGGTATTCTGAGCAGGAAGCAGAGGGCTCAGTTGAGTCATCTGCATACTATTCTAAGTTTTATGCAAGTTGACAGTTTCCAAAAAGATAGGCTTGACCGGAATTAGACGCCAAACTGAAATCACAGTTCAGTATAAGCCAGCCTCCAACATTGGACTATTGGCTGACCGGAATTAATTCCTGCAGCCTGGTGTCCAATAACCTCAGAAGCTATCATAGTATCTTCTTTCATATAGCGAGTAAACAGTACCCTTCCCTTAACATCCTAATGATAATTCTTTTTCTTTGGTCTCTTTAACCTTTTAGCATTTTGAAATGTTTAAAAGATGAGGATTAAGAAGTAACCGAAAAGGTATGAGAGCCTCTACCTGTACCATAAGCTAGCATAGCCCACAGGAAGTATCCAGCACGTAGATTCTTTCTTGCAGCATAATCATACCTAAATCATTCGGAAATACAAAAAGTGACAAGCACGACTAGAATCTTAACCACTGGAAAATAGATGATAAACAAGTAAGATTCATAAAAGATCCAACCAAGCATGGGTATAGTGTTTGAACCTTAATGCAAACGCTATTACCAATCCTGGCAGAAGGATGTCACCAAATCCTATTATGCTGTAACCACCCCATGGATCAAACATACGGGGGATCTTCAACAACATTGGAATACCATCTTCTCCACTTCTATCTCCGCGAGCTACCTATAGAAGTGAAAGATGACAACCCAACAGAAAACGAAAAAAAAGAAACTGAATGCAAAAACTAAGAGATATACTGACCACAATCATGACACTTTCATGGAACCACTTCTTTGAGACAAAGACCCAAAAAATGTCATACAGGAATGCGCAACTGAGAAGCACAGTTCCAACCTAGATCCAAAGTCAAATAAGCAATATGATTTGGGTCAGCATATGGAATGGGAAAAATCACCAGATACGAGAAAATACAACACTTCATATAGACACATTAATTCAATCCCACAGCAAGTAAGGGCTAAATCAACGACATAAAAAAAAGAAAATTTCGGTACTCATAGAACAAAGAGCAATCTCAGCATCTCTTTAGTCTGCACATGGGAATAGTATAAAAGGACACTGGAGGTAACACCAATTCAGATGCTATCACTATATCCAGCCAATGAGTTTTGGTCGTATGAGAAGAATAAGTCGTGTAGCAGTATACAGGATGCCCCAAAAGGAGGTTTGTACAGAAGACACTCTGCCTACCTTTCATATTCCTGTCACTGTTCCCTCTGAATGTAAATGGCTAATAAAACTAAATTGCTGAACTCTTCATGAGGATGTGTCCTGAAGTTTTTATCTAATGAAAAAAACTTTGAAACTTTACCTTGAGATTAGGCACCCGAACAATTTGAAGAACGGTAATAATCAGTGCAATACCCTGATAGTGGAATCCATCATCAGCACTATGTCTCATGGAGGAACTAAGTAATCAAATACATAGAGAAGATACAGCAAGGAACAATACAAAGTGAAAAAGCTCAAGAAGACACTTATCAACCAGTCAGACACAAAGTAAAAAGGAGTTCATGCATAAAGACTCATTAAACAAGAAACAAAAGAGGAAATGGCCTTAGCCACTTCCATATCACAAAACAACATCTAATAAGTCAAAGATTTCTTAAGTGAATTTTGTACATAAACCAGACAGTAAATCCGTTGCAAGTTGCTTGTAAGAAATGCAATAATTCTTTTCGTTTTATATTTTTAGCAAAATGAAAGAGCTTAAAAAAAAAAAGAAGCAGAAGTATTACAGAATTCAAAGAAGACAGGCAGAAAAAACGGATATGATATGCACCCTTGAAGTTTTCTTCAACAATAATTATTACTTATCAGCAAAACACGCTCTCATCACATATTGAATAAGTTCAATTTACATAGAAAAAGGAAATGCCCAATCAAGAAAACACAATTCATCATCGAATATATTTGACTCTCAACTTGAGCATAAACTTGAACACTAAGTCATTCAGAAAATAAGTGTAAAGCTTGTAAGCAAATGAAAACAACTAACATGGAATTAAGTAGTTTTTCTCAATGTTCATCATACACGTTTAGACTACTTCCAAGACCCTTCTCACAGGTAATTTATTAAGATATTGTAGCTTCCAGTCAACAATGTTAATACACAATTCAAACTTAGATATTACAAAGACATCCAGAAAATATGTTTTCTACTGTGATTCAGAAATTTAATAAAAAACAGATACAAGAATGTCAGTCATTCCCTGGCTGGACATGTTATTGTTGTTGTCATCATTAAAAACAACAAAAAGAACAAACACAGATTAAAAATTTAAAAACTAAAAAGTATTCATCATTGCTGTTGATATGTGAGAAGTACTCTGATAGTTCTCCAAACAAAACTCTTTGTAGTAGCTGTTACAAAATAAAAAAAAAATATTCATAGTCATTGTTGTAAAAATAGAACTCATAATCCGCGGCGTCGCGGTAGTCCAAGGATGCAACTTTCAAAAAAAAAAAAAAATAGAACTCATAATAGTCGCTATAGAAGCAAAACTATTTATAGTCATTTTTCTAAAAACAGAACTATTTATATTGTATGCTGCAGCAAACTGGATGCACATGGAACTACCACACAATAAGAGATATTATTTAATAAGAAAACAAAAAAAGAGTCAACCAACATACAAGAATGTCCTGGCCTATCCAGGCGAAGGAAATCCGGCGGTATACTGCCCAAACCACAGCAAAGGCTATGCAGAATGGTGTCACGGCCAATGTAAGATAAGAAACAGCTCCAAAAAAGGGTACTTTAACAAATGATTCTCCAGCACGTTTGAACCACCTGAAAGTCAAACTTAAGCCATATACAAAAAATCATACTTGAAATTTAAGCTCAAAGCATAGACTGCCCCTAGAACTTGCTGGTTGTGGATTTTTCAGATTAAAACTTAGATGACATGTCAAAAGCGGGCATAAGAACTGGAAAACCTAATGGAAGATAACGAATCGCACAGGATCTCATCCATATTTCTAGGAGGAATAAGTCCAACATAATGATATAGCCACACACCATCTTTATCCAGAGAAGGTCTCTCACAAAATTTGCTTGGCCTGCAAGTAGGTGTTGCATGAAAAGAATTTTTTACCTTTTCTCTTCATTTGTTGTTTTGACTTGAGACATAGGAAACACATGTAGTGATTTATGTGCCTTAAATTTGCCTACCTCCTAGTCTGAGTCATGGTGACAGCATTCTCTTCCTCCATATGGTATTTTGAGACAAGTATGAACAAATCATTCCATGACTTTAGCCATACGAATTATGCAGAATGATTTTTTAAGTTATCTTCCTGTTAAATCATGGTGACTGCACGTCAATCTCCATTACAAGATCCATAAAGCAAAGTCAAAAAGAGGATCCCGAAGATAAGTGTAGCTGATAAATAGATCTAGGCAATCAAAAAATATTTTGAAGGGGCCGCCAGAGGTGAAGAAAGAAAACTGTAGCCCATTCCACTGTGAATTCTGTAGAAAATCCTCTGATATAGGCAAAGTTAGTTCACAAACATGTCAAGTATTTATTGACATTATAATTACTGAGACCAAACATCTTCATGGTATTTATTTATTTTTTGGTGAGGCAGCTGTTATTTGTGACCACATTTATAATAATTTTGGATGTGACTAGAGCAAGTTCAATTCACTGGAGACAAAGAAGGTTTATGCAGTTAATCATTGGGGACTCGTACCTTGATAACAATGCCACCAAGCATGTTTGTAAGCCCTGGTGTAATAAAGATATTTTTAGATGTTAATATTGTGCTTCTAAGCATCAAGTCATTTAGGAACTGTAAAACATTTTTGTATTTATCCTGTACCTCAACGCCTCCAATGCAAAAGAGAACCACCAAAAGCTCAACAAACCAGAAAGACATGAGCTTGTACAGAAGGATCAAGAAACACGATGCTATAACAACAAAAAGGACAGCTGAAGTTGTGTTAATATCAACTACACCAGAACCCGTCTCTTCCACATTGAGAACCCCATCTGGAGCATCCTATAGCAGCAAAAAAAAAAAGCCATGCTGGTCAAGCAAACGACATAGGGATTTTCTTTTCCTTGAAGGATCTTTTTAACTTATAAATAAATAAATCAGTTCCAGCTGAAGAAAGAAAAACCTTCAGTAGCTTCTCGTACTCAAGTGTTGCTTCCCTGGAAGTCCATGCAGACCAATAAGATGCACATAAGATGGTGCCCACAGCCATAAGCCACAAAAATACTTCAGCTGTGTCCACCAATGGACGTTCAGGAGAGTACAACTGTACTGCAACTGGAGATAAGATAACACTCCTCAGATATAAAAATAGTGTCGGTTTTGTATGGGAACAATTCTTAGTTTTATTTTCCAACACAGGAAATATCACTCTGAAACTATGCAAAATTAATTCTTTAATAATGGAACAAAGTCAACAAAGATAAAAATCACTAATATTTTGTATTTAATTGTAGTGTTTACAGTATTTCTGATTTCAGGGATGATGCCAAAATTGTTATTGTAAATCAAAATAAAAATTTATCACTAAACTGTGCAGCTGTTCATTTCAGTACTGAGGACAAGAACAGATAAAATTACCTTTAGCCCCACTACGAATACTTTTTTCCAAGTTTCCACCTGCATCCTGTGGAAGCATAACTGCAGGTATGCTTATGTTGGGGTTTGGCTCACTTTTGTCGCAGACCATCTTGTACAGTTCTGAACAGAGCAGAGAGACATAGAATTCATAAATGCATTTCAGATAACTAATTAATGGAGCAGCTAGGTGGTCGAATAGAACTGGTATTCCTATGGGTGATCAATCTACCCAACACAATAACAGATATTTTTCTTTTTTTTATTTGTGAAATGACAAATGACCTTTACTAATAAGCAAAAAACAGATTATCTCCAATCTATAATTGAAGGAACATTACGCTCATCACAGTAGCCTTGATATAGCACTTGGCTCAGCTGCTACATCGTTTGAAGTGGCCCCATAATAAGAAATAATAAGCATCACCATAGCTTAGACAGAGTTGAAAAAAAACTGATGAAATAAAGGAAGTTAGTAAAATTATTGGAACAGAAATGGATCTACACAAATATGATCTATAACAACAAACAAAACAAAGCATTAAGCACTAATAGGATCCCGGTCCTCGAGTCAAGAGCTCAAACTCTTACGTTCAGTTGCCTTCTACTTCACGATGATGATAAAACTTATCTAACTGGTGGATGAATTCATATTCATTTTCTAAAGTTACTGATCAGTAATGCTAAATACAATCAACAATCTCTGACTCTTAACAGACAGGAACAGATAGTGAAGCATCAGGATAACTCCCAACCTTTGAAATTTATAAGAAAACTTTTAGGATTAACAAAAGTTAATCATTCTCATTGAGATCTATGATAGGAAAAAAATAAATGTCTTCATGTGTATGTGTAAACAACTAGAAGAGATACCTTTCTCATAATTAATAACAAGCATTGCTTCAGCACCAGCCTGCTGAGCAACACTGGCTTTCTTTGTAAATTTGCAGTTCCCGCGGCGAACCAAAACAACATTCCCATTAAGCTACAAAATATCAAAAGCTTTACATGTTATAATCCATAAAAAGACAAATAAACATCCATCCATTGAGCTTTACAAAAAACAAAAAGAAGTAAGGAACCTTATTCTTGGGTTCAGTACAAAAGTCTGATGGATCTGCCAGAGTAAGATTGGTACGGTTCGCATGTTTCTCCTTTGACTGCATTAGAGTTCCAAAACGGGCTCCAACGCCAACAAACTCGCCGCCTGGTTTGTCATTGATCCAAGTTTGGACTTTAACCTAGTTCACAAAAAGGGAATAATAAAGGCACTTTATTGATTGGATATAACAAAAAATCCAAACACTACTGGAAATCTGTCCGTATTCCAGTTGAAGGGAAGACTCATGACTTTATCCTTATGAAGCTTTAGGAACAGAAGTGAGAAGCATTATAGCGCACACGAGCAGATGAATATGGATAACATCAATGCCAAGAAAAGACTGGAATGGCATTATGTACGTGAAATTTGAAAAATAAAAGAATTCAAACTTAACACCCGAGTAAAAGGGCTAATTAGAAATGCATACACACTGGGCAATTCCTCTACACAATTTTCAATTGATCATTTTATTTTTCAAAACAAAACGAATTACAAAAGAATTTGGACTCGATTTTTATGAATCAGAAGTTAAAAAATAAAAAATACAAAAGCTAATGAATTCAAATTTAACACGAGCAATGTGAGCGAAACACCTTTTCACCTAAACTGAGTGTGGTGATTGATCCAAGCAAGTTGTATATTCCATATTAATCTTCAAGGAATAAGAAGTGCAGATTCCGTAATAATCGGAAACTTGAGGTAAGTAATTAATGAAGAACGAGCAATGTGCGCGAGACATCTTTCCACCTAAAATGAGTGTGGTGACTGATCCAAGCAAGTTGTACATTCCATATTACTCTTCCAATAATAAGATGTGCAGATTCCATAATAATCGGAAACTTGAGGTAAGTAACAAATGGTAATTGCCTAACTTGGTGAAATGGAGCCATCTTCGGCTATCAATTCCACTTGAAGTTACGGACAGAAACCCGCTTTAACCATAGAAACCTAAAGGAAAACTCCATAAAGCAGAACTTCCAAAAGAAGCAACGAATTAAAAGAGTAGACATCTAAATGACAACCTTCTAAATACAGATATTATGTCGGATGCCACCTTTAGATAAATTAAATTTGGAACAGTACCGGCTCCCCCTCACACCAGTTCAAACCCTTTAAAAGTGATAATAAAGACACAACGCAAAACACCTAAAATAAAACCGGTCATCTGACAGCGGAAGCAGTTAGCTAGTTTAGAACTCCACTTAGCTTAACCCATACATTTTACTCTCCAATTCGACCTGCCCAGGCATAATTTCTCATTTGCCTCATCAAATGTCACAGAAACACGAATTACAACGTCGCCAATTCATAACAGAAGGGGAAAACGAATACACAACAAGGTACCCCTCTAAACCAGAAGAAAAACCATACCAAAACAAAGACGTTATCGCATCCAGGCTGCTTGGGCGCCAAATCATCGTCGTGAGCAATATCTCCCCCCAAAACCGAGCAAGGAACGGCAAGAAACAGCAGCAACCCAACCCACAACTCCCTTCGCCGATCCATCAATTCCCCTCGACTTCTTTCAGCTGGAACACCACCCCCCAAGAATCATACCACACTACAGACCGAGACAAATAAAAAAACGCGAACTAGTAAAAGCTTGGAGCAACACGGTTTCCGTTCTGCCACTTTTCAGTTTTGTCTTTTGCCTTCCTTCCCAGCAACTCAAACAAATAAAAAACGCGATCGGCACGGTTAAAGTTCAGACTGTTCAGCAACCCAGTTGCCGTCGCTGTGCAAAATTTTTTCTAATCCGGCCACCGGCTATTGCCCGTGAACGGCGGAGATCACAGTCTTCACGCAAAAGCAGAAGTCAGATTCTCAGACTAGTCGTACAGGTGCAACGTCCGTATCGGTGAGAGCAGTGACCTTCTCCACTGTAATCGCGGTTGATCGAGGTCGCACGAAGAGCTGAACTTTGTTCTTCTTCCGACAATTCACCAGTCAAGATGCTGAACCCCGGGCCCGCTATCTGTCAAGCTGGGTTTTCCACTTAAGAGAAGGTACATGTCACATGCTTCCCTTCATACTCTTGTCTCCCTCAAAGTCTTAAGCCCCAATGTATATCTCCACAATACAATAAGAAGAGAATTAGAAGGGTGGGGGTGCCTCTTGGAAGCCTGAGATAAAGGAAGGGGTACCCTAGTTACTTGCCTCTCTTCTTCTTGTTCAAAGAGAGTGTCCAAACAAATCACTTGGATAGGATGCTCCAAAAAATCAAAATCCTTCCAACTAATACAATAACCAAATAGGCTTCAAATTGAAGGTCTTTCTTCTCATTCTGGACTGTCACCAAGAGTCAACGGCCCGCCCAAGTAAGAATTCAACAGGACCTTGCTCCGCAAGAGAAAGGGCTACCAAAAAGAGAGGCCCATAGAAGACCGACAAGAAAAGGCCCGTAAAATAAAAGACCAACCTACGAATAGCCCCGCCCACAAAAGGCTCACCCAATAAAAGACCCACGCACATAAATGCCCACCCACAAGGGCCGACCTTAAAGAGGCGGCCAAATCGACACTTGGCCCATTCCAAGACTCACAAGTTCGTGAGCGGGCCTCAACATAAGCTGCATTAACGTGGCAGATCCAATCAAGGGCGGGCCAAAACATGAACGGCGACAACAAGAGCAGCCCAATTCAAGGGTGGGTCCGAACGTGGGCGGGCCATATCCTGGGCAGAGTCGAACGTGAGCAGGCTAGTTCAAAGCTGGCCAAAACAAGGGCCGAACCGGCCATACATGGGCTAGACTTAACGGAGATGGGCCTAAATGTTGTGCGGGCATTTTCGTTGGCGGGCTATAGTCTTAACGTGGAGGTGCTTTAACATTTGCGATCTTAAACGTGGGCGGGCTATAACGTAGGCAGGTCTTAACTTCAGCGGCCCTTACCACGGGTGGCTTAATCGTGATAGGGCCATATCGTGAATGAGCCGTAAGAAGTGCGAGACATAACATGTGCAGCCTAAAAGTGATGGGCCAAAACAAGAGCCGCATAATCACAAGCAGGCCAAAACCCAGAAGAAAACAAGCCCAAAAAAGGGCCCCCCCACTAAAGGGCCCGCCCACAAAAAGCCCTCTCACATAATTGCCCGCCCAAGAAAATGCCTGCACATGAAAAGGCCCGTCCATGTTAAGTCCTACCCACATTCATGCCCGTCCACCCATAAGCAGCACATAACAAAAAAGCCCGCCCACTTCAAAGGCCCGTCTACATAAAGAAGCGCCCAAGTAAAGCCCCCCAGAAAAGAAGCCCCCCAAAAAAAACAATATAGCCGAGGGAAGACATTAAAGCGACGCCCACTTAAAAGGCCCCCAACGACAACCCCCAACGAGGCCCGAACAAGAAAAAGCCCGCCCAGGAAAAGGCAAGCCCAAGAAATGCCTCGGCCTTTACAAGGCCCGCACAAATTTAGGCGTTTGTCCCACCCACTTTCTGGCTTGTCCACGTCAAGATAACCGACGTCAGGCACCGCTCTCATTAAAGCCGCCCATTTTAATTCCAGCCCATGAAAAGACATTTCACTAAGAGGCCGCACACAAAAAGCTCCACCCACGAGAGTACAGCCCAGGAAGAAGACAGCCCACAAAAAGGCCGCCCACGTAAACTGGCAAATGCTTCACGACCGAAGGCCTTTCAGTGGAAATTGGCTACAAACCAAAATGCCCAGCAAGACGAAAGGCCCACCCACACTCTAGCCCGCCCACTAAATATCAAGCTCACTATATGGACAGAACGTCCGAAAAAAACCGCACAAACAAACGACTGCCCGCAAAGAGGCCCACTCAAGAAAAAACCCAGCCCACGAAAGGTTACCCAGCGAAAATTCTCAATCAATCTACGGGCCGAGAACAATCAATCAACGGGCTGGGCTCGTCCACTCTTAGGGCTGGGCTGGTTCTCTTTTCCGTCTGAAACGTCTCTCTACGGACTGGGCTCGAACTCTCGACGGGCTGGCTTATCGCTACAGTAGGCTCAGCACGACAACACAGGGGCCTGGCTTTTCTCTCATCTGGCTGGGCTCGTCCTCGCTATGGCCTGGGCTCATGGTCACTGCTGGCTGGGGTAGTCCACACTACGTGCCGGGGTCGTCCTCAGAATTCTGGGCTCTTCCTTAGTTCGGGTAAGGCACGTCCTCTCAGTGGGATGGGCTCATCCCCTCTGCAGGCTGCTCTCGAACAATCTGCAGGCTGGCCTCGTCGTCAAACTAGCTGGGCTCGTCCACTCAACAGCAGAGCGAGTCCCCAAAGCGGGCTGGGCTCAAATACTCAACAGGCTGGGCTCAATACTCTTCGGCCTGGGCTAGTCAACTTTGTCGACTGGGCTCGCCCTCTCTGTGGGGTGGTCTCATCAACTCTGCGGCCACGGCTCGTCTCCTCAGCGGCTGGGCGTATCCTCCCAGCGGGCTGGGCTCGACTTCTTAGTGGTCAGAGCAAGACCGCTCCACAGAATTGGCCCATTAATTTGATGGGCTGCTCTGGACTTCTCATTTGACTGGGCTTGAGTTACCAATGGGCTGAACTCGAGCTGCTAGTGGGCAGCAAGTCACTCTGCGGGCTGGGCTCGACATAACTGCGGGATGGGCATGTCATTTCAACGGGCTTGGCATGTCTTGTAAGTGGGCGTTGTTTGTGTTTCTGCTGGCAGGGCTCGTTCTCTATGCGGGCTGGGGTCGTGCGCTCTGAGGATTGAGCTCGTCCTAACAGCAGGCTGGCAAGTCTACTCAGCGGGCTGGGCTGACTTGGCTCGGCATGTCCTCACAGCGAGCTGGGCTTTTTCTCTGCTTGCAGGGCTCGTCATCAGAGGGGCCTGGGCAAGTCCTCTCTGCGGGCTGGGCTCTTCCTCACTGCTGTCTGGGTTCTTCCTCACTGCAGTCTGGGCTCGCTCTCTCGGCGGCTTGGCTCGTCGTCACAATGGGATGGGCTAGTCTTCTCTGTTGGCTTGGCTCGACCTCTCTGGGGGCTGGGCACTACCTCTCAGTAGGTAAGCAAGTCCACGCTGTGGGCTGGGCTCATCGGAAAGATGGGCTGGGCTCAAACTTGCCGCGGCTGGGTACGATCTCTACAGGCTGGGCTTTTCTTACCAGTGCATGGCTCATCTTTGAAGTGGGCTGGGCTTCATTATGCTGGCTGGGGTCGTCAACTCTGCGGGTTGAGCTCGTCCTCACCGCGGGCTGGCCTAGTTATCCCAGCGGCTCGGCTCGTCTCGTCCTCACAGCGAGCTGGGCATTTTCTCAGGTGGCAAGGCTCGTCCTCACTGTGGCCTAAGCATGTCCTCTCAGCGGGCTGGGCTCGTCGTCACTGCTAGCTGGGCTCGCTCTCTCTGAGGTTTGGCTCCTCTTCATAACGGGCTGGGCTCGTCTTCACTGCGGGCAAGGCACGTCTTCTCTGCAGGCTGGCATGTCCTATCAACGGGCTGGGCTCCTCCTTGGATGTGTCGAACACTCCAGAACTGGGTTCGTCTTCTCCAAGGGATGGGCTCGGGCTTTGAGTGGGCTGCTAACTTTCGGAGGCCTGGGCTTGTCTATTCTGCAGGAGGCAAGTCCACTCTTCTGACTGGGCTAGTGGACTCTGCGGGCTGGGTTCTTCCTCACAGCGGGCTGGGCTTGTCCATTCTGTGGGCTAGGTATGTCTTTCTTCTGGCATGGCTCATTCTCAATGCGGGCTGGGGTCGTCAACTCTGCGGGATGAGCTCGTCCTAACTGCGGGCTGGGCTCTTCTACACTGCGGCTAGTCTAGTCAACCCAGAGGGCTGGGCTTTAGTCATCTGCTGGCACGGCTCGTCCACACTGCAGCTGGGCTTGTCTTCAGAGCAGGCTGGGTCGCACTCTTAGCGGCTTGGCTTATCGTCACAACGGGCTAGGCTCGGCCTCTTTGCTCGCTAGGCTCGACCTCTTTTCTGGCTGGGCTCGTCTTCTCAGCAGCCTAGGCTCGACCTCTCTTCAGGCTGGGCGCGTCTTCACCGATGCCTGGGCTCCTCTTCACTGAGGCCTGGGCTCGTTCTATCTGCTGGCTTGGATCGTCGTCACTGCGGGCTGGGCTCGTCCTATCTGTGGTCTTAGTTTGTCTTCTCTGCGGGTAGCGCGCGTCGTCTCAGTGGGCTGGGCTCGTTCTCTCTGCGAGGTGGGTGGACCTTTAAGTGGGTTGGGCGTGTCTTGTAGTGGGCTGGGCATGTCATCTCTTTGAGCTAGGCTTTTTCTCTCTTTTGGCTCCGCTGTCCTCACAGTGTCCTCGGCTTGTCCAATCTTCAGCCGAGACACGTCCACACTGAAGGATGGGCTCATCCTCTCTTCGGCTGGGTTCGCCCTCTCTTTGAGGTGGGCTTGATCTCTGTACTGGCAGGGTTTTCGTCTCAGGATATTGGGCTGGGCTTAATCTCTTTGCTGGCAGCGTAGGTCCTCATTGTGGGCTGATTATTTTGACGAATTGGGTTGGGCTCTTTCAATCTTTCTTGGGCTCATTGTCTCTGCGGGCTGGGCTCGTCCTCTCTTCGGGCTGCGCTTGTCCGCTTTGATGGCTAGGGTTGTCCTCTCTGCGGCCTGGATTTTGCCTGCCTTCTGTCTGGGTCTTCCACATAGTGGGCAGGAGACATTCTCTCTGCGGTCTGGACTCGACTTCTCTTAGAGTTCGGCTTGTCAACTCTGCTGGCTGCGTTCCTCCTCTCTGTGGGCAGGGCTTGTTCCTCAGCGTGCGGAGCTCCAACACTCCGCGGTGTGGGCTTTTCACAAATGTGGGCTGGGCTCTTTCCTTCAGCCGGCTGGCTCTTCTTCTCTGCTGGTTGGGCTCCTTTTCTCTTTAAGCTGGACTCGTCTTCTCTGCAGTTTGTGCTCGTCTTCTCTGCTGCCTGGGCTTGTTCTCTCTGCTAGCTAGCCTTTTCATCTCTTCTGCTTGGGCTCCTCTTCTCTGCGGACTGGGCTTGTTCGTCTCTTTTTACTGGGCTTGACAACTCGCTGGCTGGGCTCTTTCTCTCAGCGGGCTGGGCTAGTTCCTCTAAGAGCTTGGCTCAAATTGCTGCTGTCTGGACTTTTCACTTCTGTTGGCTGGGCTCGTTCTCTCTTGGGGATGGGCTCTCTCTCTTCAGGCTGGGCTTTTCTTTTCTTTGGCCTAGGCTTGTCTTCTCGTGCGGCTGGGCTCTTCTTTTCACTAATATGGGCTGATCGGCTGGGCTCGTCTTCTCTATTTGAGGGCTTGTCTTTTCATCACTTTTTGTGGGCTTGGCGTGTTCTCTCTTTTTGTGGGCTTGGCTCGACCTTTCTGTGGTTCGGCTCGTCTTCTCTGCGGGCTTGGCTATTCTTCTCTGGGGAGTGGGGTAGTCCTTTCATCGGGCTGTGCTCGTCTTCTCTGCGGGCTGGGTTCGTTCATTCAGTGGGCTGGGCTGTTCTTTTCTGCCGGCTTGGCTCGTCCTCGCCGCTGGCTGCGCTCCTCTTCACTGCCGCCTGTGCTCGTCTTCTCTGCGGGATGGGCTCGTTGTCACTGCGGGCTGGACACGTCGACGCTGAGGTCTGGGCACGTCCTCTCCGCGGGCTGGCGTTTCCACTCAGCGGTCTGGGCTCCTCTTCTCTTAGGGATGGGCTAGCTCTCTGTGGGCTGGGTCCACTTTTCTGGCTCAGAATGTGCTCTCTGTGGCATGGGCTTGCTCTTACTTTGGTCTGGGCTCATCCTGTTTTTTTCTGGGCTTCTTTACTCTCTGGGCTGGGCTCGTCCTCTTTGGTTTCTGGACGTGTCCACTTTTCTGGATGGGCTTGTCTGTTCGGTGGGCTGGGCTTGTCTTTTCTGTGTGATGTGTTCGTTTTCTTCGGTGGATGGGCTAGTCTTTCTTTTTATGTTTTGATGTAAAGGCTTGTCATTTCAGCGGGCTGGGCTTGTTGACTTTGTGAGATGGGCTCTCGTTGTGGGTGGGGTTTGTCCGCTTTGTCGCTGGTTCGTTCTCACTGCGGACTGGGCTCGTCCTCTTTGTGGGCGGGGCTTGTTCTCTCGGTTGGGTTGTTCGTTTCTTGGGCTGGGCTTTCTTTTTGTATGGACTGGGAGGTGCTTCTCTCTGTGGGCTGCTGTTGTTTTTTTGTGGGCGGACTTTATGTGGGCAGGCCTTTCGACCATTAACTCGCTGCCTAATTATGGCACGCCCACAAATAGTCTTAACGTGTGCGGTGTGTTCATTAATAGGTGTTTTCGTGAGCAGGCCTTTTTTGGGGCGGGCCTGTTTTTTGTAGAACTCTTAACGTATACGGAACCCGTCATTTGGATTGGCCTTATTGTGAGGGACCAAAAAGTGGGCGGGCCATTGTTGGGGCCTTTTGTTGTTGGGGGCTTTTTATTGGGCGGGGCTGATTGTTGCACTCCAATCTGTTGGCGGGCTTGTCAGGGGTCGCCCCAATTCGTTGGCGGGCATTTCGTGGGGTGTGTTTTTGTGGGCTGTTCTGTTCGTGGGCTGGAGGTAAAGTTGGTCATTTGTTGGGCTGTCTTTTTTGGGCTTGTCCGGTTATTTGTGGGCCTGTTTTTGGGTTGCATTGATTTTATCGGACGCTCCTTAACGTTGCAACACCTTTAAGAGAGCAGGTAAGCCTTTTGGTGGGCTACCGTTAAAGTGTTGGGCTTCTTCTGGGACGGGCCTTTGTTATGGGCGGGCATTTTCTTGTCTTTACTTGGGCGGGCCGTTGAATTTGGATTGGGATGTTCTAGAAATCCAAATCCAATAATTACCCATTTGGTTTTTAAGTTTTTAGTTGTTATAAGAAAAAGTGGGTACTGCATTGTAAAGTATTACAGCAAAGGTTTAGGCATCCGTATTCAAGTTCAGGTATTAGGTAAATTCAGAGATAAGATATTATATTTTTATTCGATGGGTAAATCCTAGACAATAAATTCTATTAGAAATTAATATATAATTTTTCTATAAAAAATTAAAAGTCTACGCTTGTCAATTGTTATGTAGCTGAATATTTTTATATAGAAAATACTTTGGATAAATAATTGTATTTTTTTATAATCTTACTAATTAATTAGTTTTAAAGTAATTAATCTATTTTTGCCAGACCTTGTTATTATGCCCCAAAAATCATAAAAATATGTAACATCCTACTATGTCTAAGTGGGTCTAGGCGGCTGTACAAAAATTAAAATACCAAGATAAATTAAAATATATTTGGTCATTTTTATACAATTGATAGGATATTGTAATAATTAATTTTTTTATAGACGTAAAAAATAAAAATATAGAATAAATAATACTCCTCAAGGTCCACATATCTTACTTATCTATTTAAAAGTCCACTAAAAAACAAAGAGATAATTAACAGATGATCCACCTGTAGTATATTGCCACGTGTTCTCGTTTTACGTTGCGGATTTGAGGACGTGCGACATAACCGTTTTGACGAAACGCAGGAATTCCGAGAGTCTCGGTAGCTCGGACGTCACGATCTCCTCCGTGACACGTTTCTTCCAGGGAATCGCCGTGAGACACGTGTCGCGTTTATGTTCCACGAAATCGTCGTCCTCCGCGAGTCTCTCCCGCCATGAAAACAGATACTATTATTACTACCTCATCTTCGGCCATTACTGGGTCAAAAAGTGTTACAAGCGACGGCCTCGTTTTGCTCTTCTGGTCCTTCTCTCTTTCCCGAAAAAGTTCTCCTTTTGATAAGTTTTTCCGATTCTGAAATTCAAGGTGGATAGTTCAGAAAGATGCTTTGAAGAAGACCACGAGATCCAGTTTGAAAAATCCTTGATTCGTTTCTGCGTTTCTCTCCTTTTTTTTTTTTTTTTTTTTTTTTTTGCATAGGATTGCCTGCTGCAAATGGGGTGAAAATGGTTGATTTTACTGTCTTCAGATCGTTTCTTGTTTCTGGATCCCACGTCAAGCTCTCCAGAAACTAGAAAGACCCAATCTGGGAACTCCTGGTTCTGTTCGCTTCATCTTCTTCTTCTCGAGAAGCTCCTGAAAATCATCCAGATTCGAGCCCCCAGAAGGGGAAAGAGAAAACAGGAAGAAAAAAAAAAGACCCATTTTCGGATCTGTCCTCTTTCGTATCAGAAGGATCAACAATGTCCGGCGGAGTAGGCCCCGGTTCCGACATCAAGCTCCCGGCGGAGGAGGAGCCGATAAACCCTAGCCCCGTCCGAGAAACCATCAAACCAGTCCCGAAACGCCGTTTCCTCACCTTCCGGCAACTGAACGCCCTAGCGATCGCCGTCGTCTTTGCAGCCACCGGAATGGTCAGCCTCGAAGATCTCGCCTTCGCTTCCTTCTCCCTCTTCTACGTCTTCTTCCTCTCCAAGCTCGCCTTCCCTGCTTCATCCCCCCAAACCGGCCGTGTCTTCCCCCAAAACAAGCTCCTCTCCTTCTACGTCCTCACCGGCGCCGTCATCGGATTACTCCTCCCCATCGCCTACATCTTCCAAGGGATCCTCGACGGCGACAAGGAAGGAATTAGGGCCGCCGCGCCCCACGTCTTCCTGTTATCCTCCCAGATTTTCATGGAGGGCGTGACGGTCTCGACGCGCTTCTCGCTCCCTATCAGGGTCTTCGTCCCAGTTTACTTCAACGCGAAGCGGCTTTCGACGCTGTTCGAGTGGACGAGGGCGGAGATCGGGAAGGTGGAAGGGGAGCACGGCTCCGGTCGCCGGCTCCTCCTCGGCCGGGGACTCGCCGTCGCGAATGTGGCTTTCTGGTCTTTCAATCTCTTCGCTTTCTTGTTACCCGTTTACCTCCCCAGGGCGTTCAAGATGTATTACGGGAAAGTGAAGGATTGATTGACTCTGAACCTCCCCCACTTTACTCGTTTTTTTCTGGTTTTAATGGCGACCTGTAGGGACGAAGACCGACAGTGGTCTGTTTATCTGTTTCATTTTTGCTGGCTGCAGATGATCAACAGAATCTGTAACATTGCAGCAGCTCTTAAACCATTCACTTAATAGGGATCTTTCTCTTCCCTGTTATGTAGTTGGGTAGCTAGGTTTGATTGAACAGCAACACCTTCAACAAGCAGTCTCTTCAAATTTGTGCCGGTTTTTTCTTCTTAACAAAGACAGAAATTTGAATGAAGTTCCTGAGATTTAATGTAACATTTGCAGGAATCACACCAAAATATAATCTTGAATTCTGATAGAAAAACTTCTGTGGTGTTCCTGTGGAATAATTACTGCCCAGCATCCCATCTAGAAAGATATATAAATTGCATAGCAAATGAAGGTACAGAAACATCAGAAACAAATAAATACGAATTCTGAACTTCAGGTTCTCTCGGTGCCATGATTAAATAAATCTACATGTTTCGGTTCTTTAGAGGGCCGTTCTCTATATAATGTGTTAATGAAAGATGAGGAGGCCCGGTGTGGTTTAGAGGACGCCAAAAAAGGGATTTACAATAGCAGAATTGAGTTCTGCTCCAGCTGCGTTCAGCACTGCTATGTCCACCTTGTCCCTGGGCAGGAACAAGAACTCTCCACCTTCGATCTTTTCAAATCCACAAAGCTCAAGGAACTCGATGCCTCCTTTTATGCTGCCAACTCTCTCCTGCCAGTTTGACATAGCAGAAAAACGTATCAGAGAAGCTGAAAAGCTGATTATGTGAACTGATGAGAGAGTTCTGCAACAAATATCCATGGATGTGCATACATGGAAAGTCGGGTTATTGAGCCGAATTTTCCTGAATTTCTCCTCAGCAGGACTCTTGGCAACATTCCCTGCAAATGTCAGTAATGTCTGGAATGCTCTCTTCACTTTGGTATCATCATCCTGCACACAAAAATCAATGGCAAGATAAAACAAGAGAGCCATTTCAAGGCTACAGTTACTGGTGAAATAATGTCCACACTGTTGACCTTGTGATTTTGCTTTAGAGTCCTCAAACAGTCTCTCATGCGTTCCCCTTTTGATGCAGGCCTAACGGGCAAGAAACTCTGCAAATATCCAAACCGTTCAAAAAGGATCAATATACTACTATCATCTAAACCCAAAGAATTTCGAGAAACAAAAATCAGGAAAAAGAATAAAAAAACCTTCTTCTCCTCCACAACAGGCGCAGCAGGCTTTACAGTTGCTGGTTCTTCTGGAGGCAATCCAAGCTTTCTCCTTCTCTCTGCCTATAATTAATGCACGAATCATAAAATTAAAGAACTGCCAAAAGAATGACCATAACATGACGCCCCTTTCAAATTTAATCACGCCATATACATTACTAAAATGAGCTCTAAATTGTCACTATTTCAATTCAAGAATCAGGTTGCAAGCAAATTTCCTGCTTCAGGGAGGCTGAACTGCACGAATCTTACTAAGCCTGTGATAAGGGTAAGTTTGCTGATCTACCCTCGTATATTAGATTTCTATGTCAAGTATCACCAGTTGAGCCAACGGCCTAACATCTTAAAAACAAAATACATCCAACATAATTTATCTAATATTAATGTGTGAAAATAATTTTAAACAATGAGATATAACTTTTACTCGTTTCTTTGGTGTTAGTACGTATTAAGCAAACATGAAAATCTATGGAGAAGCTCAAATAAAGACCTTATCTTCTTCCAGCCGCTGACGAATTTTCTCTCTAGCTCTTTTTTCTTCTTCTTTCTCTGCTTTCCGCAGGGCTATGATACTGCGATAGAAATGAACACAATGATCAATATGTATTGCAAACATACTTGTTGGTGCATGGTCTCAAATCTGACAGAGGTATGAAATTAAACGAAAAAGGAACGGAAACTGCCAAACCGCTTTCTTTCATTTTCATCCTCAATTCTCTTTGCTTCCAAGAGTTCTTTGCCAATCCGTATTCGCTCCTAGAATAAATGCAAGTAACAACAATGTTAAAACCCGTCATAATCATCTAGATTTGAAGTCTTAATAACAATTACCTAAATTAATTAAAAGTCAATGACAACAATGAAAATCGTTAAAAATTCACATCCTTAAGAGCCCAAATTACACCTCTACACAACGAGTTTTGAATGTACCAAACAGAAGTTCCACCAACAACTAAGAAAAGTTAAAAGAAGTGCAGAAAGGGCTTTCAGTTGTAGTTAAAACCCAAAAAAAATGCAAGTGGAACCAATACTATATTCACTGGTGAAAGTTTCTATGGTCAATTTGAATGTTATGGCACTAGACAAATTCGTAGCAAATTCTGGCTACTCCAAGTTTGCTTTTAATATTGTTTACTGCAACCTCTCATTGTTCAGTCATTTAGATTATGAAGAATTTCCAACAGTAGTTTGATGGATTGCTACAATGAGATAGAAATTGCACTACCATCTGTACGTTTATCAGCATCAAATATATATGGAATTTGCAATGTGGTCATGGATAGCTGATCCAAAAGGATAAAACATGGGTGGGGGTGGAACAGAACCAAAACTCACAGCACTAGGCAAGTGGTGAAAGCTGCTAAGTTGTAAGGCAATGAACAGACAAGTCAGACATAATATGTCAATTCACTAAGTTGGTGACCATCAGAAGGGGGTAATAATGCACATGGGACTACCAAATATTTAGTACAGTATATCGCTACCAAAACAATGTGTTTTATCTGCTAGTGAGAAATTATTGTTATTTCAATTAGCAATCCTTACATTCCCCACCAATCACGAATAACCACATGCATCACCTTCAGCAAATTCCAACAACAGAATACATCTCTAACAAGTAAGAGAATTTTCAAATGAATTGGTGATGTTGTACCTTCTCTCTTTCTCTTTCCATTCTCTTCTCCTCCTCTTCCTTCTTTTTACGAGCTTTCTCCCTTTAATTAAAAATAATAAACAAGCACGTAAGTAAGGAATAGAGGAGGAGTGTTTTTGCTATCCACATCATATTTTACAGTCATAAACCATCAACTGAACTCAAGCGAATAAAATTTGTCACATCAAAACAAACAAACTTTAATGTAAAGTACATATTTTCTTGACAACAAAAAACTTTTAAGATACCAAGAATCAGCTTCAATCTTTATTACTGAAGAACAGTTGTCAAGACACCCAAAATCAATCACATTACGTGGTCCCATTATTTTTTCTCTTTCTGATGTGGAGGTAAATCAAGTATGTTCTTTTAGTAGATCCTGACTTTTAAAAAACAACATTGCTAGTCGCACCTACCAAAGCAGCGAGAATGACGATTGCTCCACCAGCTAGACATGCACTTGCTACCATACTACAGTCTGCTACCAACAGTCTCACTCACCTGAAATACTATACTTATCGGAGACGAAATCTGCCTCACCAGAGACGTCTCCCACTTTCAAATGGCTTGAAAGTCTGTTTCAGAATTCGCACATTGTCCCCTCACAAGGTCTGACTGGAGGACAATGGTTATTCTGGAACCCAATTATAAATACAGATATCCATAAGACTACCCCGCATGTAATTCAAATTAAAGCTACACAACAAAGTCAAAAAAATAGATACAAAACGTTCACCTATCTGCCCCTTCAGCCAAATAGGTGGAATACGGCCCAAGAAGACTTACAAAATACTAGGTACCCAATTTCTGAACCGGAGATGATAGTGGGGGATTTTAATGCCACACTATCATCGGGGGAAAAATATTCGGCCCACGGGAACATATACAGAGAAAACAAACCTTTCATTGAGTTTGTATCAAATGGAGGGTGGATCGACATTGGATATAATGGAACGAAATTTACCTGGTCCAACGGTAGAGCTAAGGAAACGCTAGTCCTAGCTAGGTTAGACAGGGCCTTAGTAAACATCAGATGGCTCACATACTGGCCAACACATCCCTACTCACCCTCCCTCGGGTTAGGTCAGACCATACCCCCCTTCTCCTCACACTACAGCACACAGACCCAAAAAGCCCAAGGCCTTTTAGGTACCATGCTATGTGGAAAGAGGGAGAGCATATAACACCCACACTTAGCCACCCCTCCCCCGGAATTATTACCAAAGAGGCTACAAAAAATAGCATCAGAATTAACAAAGTGGAATCGTGAGACTTTTGGGAATTTTCATAAAAACATCAGAAAAACAGCAAAGCAACTTGAGAGCACCCAAAAGGATATTCAGGAAAACCCACAAAACCAGACCTTACTGATAAAAGAAAAAAAATCTTCAACATGAGCTTATGAAACTCTCCAGAATCAAACATATGCATACCTAAAGAGCGAGACAGAGTATCTTCAAAGATGGGGATGAAAACACGCGGTTCTTTCATTCCTTTGTTAAAGCCCGAGCTCACATAAACAAGATTCAGCAAATCGAGAAACAGGATGGCTCGATTTTGCATAGTGAGGATGACTTAAAGAAGGAGGTTGTCTCCTTCTTTTAGAGACTATACTCACAACCCACTAGAAAAGGACTCCCACCATTCAAGCCTATAAGGACACTATCGGAGGAAGATAAACATGCTTTATCTTCTCCCATTTCCATGAGTCATGGAATCATATAAAGCCCTTGGGCCTGATGGATTCCAACCAATATTTTTCAAGCAGCATTGGCCCCTCATAAAAAATGACCTACTAGCGAATACACAAGCCATTTTTAACTCAGGACGTATGGAAAATGAGTTCAACAAGACATTTATTGTGCTCATCCCTACAGTAGAAACACCAAAAAGCTTTAGTGACTTTAGGCCAATTAGCTTGTGCAATGTTGCATATAGGATCCTTACAAAAATACTTGCAACTAGACTAACAAAGCTTCTCCCAAACCTCATCTCCCCCACCCAAGCTGCCTTCATAAAAGGAAGACAGTTAACGGACCACATCATGCTAGCTCCGAAATCATCAAAAATTTCCAATCAAATAGGAAAAAGGACACCTACTTTGGTGCAAAAATAGACCTCAGGAAAGCTTTTGACATGATTTACTGGGAGTGTATTAGTCATACTCTAGAGGCTTTCAGCTTTCCTAAGCAATGGCAGAACCTGATTCTTTCCTGCATCACCACTACAACTTATCAGATACTAATAAATGGTACCCCTACATAACCAATCTCTCCAAAATGTGGCATTAGGCAAGGGGACCCCATCCTGGCAACAGAATTACTATCCTCAAAATTACAGGAGGCCACAACCACGGGAACAATCATGCCCTAGAAACCCATTACATCTATGTTGGGTGTCTGCAACATACATTATGCTAATGACACTGATAGTTGGCAAAGCTGAAGAACACAAAGAAAAGAGTATTAAAAGCATAATTGATGAATATGCAGAATATTCGGGTGAACATGTAAACCCAAACAAATCGTCCTTATTCTTCTCAAGGGTTGTGAATCAACCCACAAAAGATAGCATAACAACTCACTTACCATATCATCAAGCTCCCTCTATCGGATCCTACCTAGGGATAACTATCCCACAATCAAGGATAACCAGGGACATATATGACCCCTTAATAAAATCCGTACAGAGAAAACTTAAAGGTTAGATGAAGAAGTCTTTGTCCCTAGCGGGCAAAGTAACCCTTCTGAAATCAGGACTATCGAGCATCCCCTTTCACACTCTAACTTGTTTTAATATCCCCAAAAAAGCAACGGATCAAACAGAAAAGCTTTTTTGAGACTTCCTCTGGTCCTACAAGGGAAACAAAAAGATGCACCCAGTAAACTGGCAGAGTATATGTGAGTCACATAGAGAGGGAGGACTAGGTTTACGAAGCTTGCAATCCTTAGGGGCAGGATTTAGAATTACACTCTTATGGAGAATGTTCACAAACACAGACTCCCTCTGGCCAGATTATATGAGAAAAAAATACGGACAATCACCACACATAGCAAATGAAAAAGTAAACAACCATGGTACATCCCTCCCTTGGAAGCAAAATGGTGAGATATCTGAATTGCCTCAAACAAAACACAAGATGTCAAATTGCAAATAGAAATAACACATCTCTGTGGTACGACAACTGGGTTAGGGAAATTGATAAACCATTGACTGAATACAAAAGACTACAGAGTGGACCTCAGGAGCCCATCACCAAAGTTGCTTCCATTATTCTTAATGGAAACAAGTGGAATGAAACACGTGTTAGGGATCTATGGCCACCTAACGTTGTAAAAAAATTCTGGAGACAACAATAGATACCTCTAGGGTGGACTCCCTCATATGGTCCCCCTCGCCCGATGGTCTCTTCTCTGTAAAGTCTGCCTACCACCTAGTTTCTAATATGATGAAAGAAAAAACTCATACACAAACCTACGGACCCACAGATTTCCTTTGGAGCAAAATCTGGAAATTAAAAACACTACCCAAGCAAAAGATTTTCCTCTGGTTAATGCTGAAGGAACGGCTTCCCACTGCTGACAACCTCAATAGAAGGGGTTTCCATGTGAACCCCCTCTGTGACATGTATCAAACTGATGTTAAATCCATCACCCACATACTAATGTCATGCGACTTTGCTGTCCAAGTTTGGAACCTAGTAAACGAAGAAACGGGAGTCGTCCCACAGGAAGGTACCGTTCGGTCCTTCCTGGTAAAACTTCTTAACAACAGGCCAATGCAGGACTCCCCGAAAGCTCTAATTTATGCAATTACCACAAAGCGGAGTTTATTGCATTATATCTAGCATTACAAATTAATATTGAATGCCTCAAAAACGATAATGTTGAAATTGAGGGAGACTCCAAGACTGTAATTCAGCTATTGCAGGGAAGCCAACAGGGGAACTCAGATACTCACCATCAGTGAGACTTCATCATCAGTACAGGGTAGCTAATTCTGCAGCGGACACACTTACAAAAAGGGGGTCAAATTTTGCAGCAAATGGAAATACCAAGCTCCACATATGGACAAACGGAATCCCTGCTTTTTTGAAAATGAATGTTATGAAAGACTGTCTTAAGGGACATGGTACACCCAAACATTATCATTAAGGATGACTGTAACCTATTCGACGTGGCATACCCCATCAGCTCGTTCCAGAGCCTGAACCTAAACACATCAATGAAACTTAACTTCGTTTCGGATAAAAAAAAGTCTGTTTCAAAGGGTAGTTCATATACATGAAGTCCAAAAACCTATTACCAGCAATAAAAAATACTAAATTTACAGCGCACAAGTGGATGGGACCTATTGGATAGATAAAATTTCAGTGGTAACCACCAGCCATAGTATGCTAGTGAAACCAAAATAGTTATTTGCAGACACTGGAAGTTGCCAAGGGGGGAAGATTTGGAGAAGCCCAAGAAATGGGATTTAATGTCACCTACAAATGAATTTGACTGATCAGTTCTCACAATTAATATGTATAATTCCTTTAGATAGTGATTGGAGATAATTTCAAGTTCCACTTTTGTCGATCGGCATTACTAGATACTTTTCAAACAATATCGAAACTGCTTATATGGTCTACCGTTTTCAAAAATTCAAACTGCAGTTAATATTAGGAGAATGACACCATGAAAAGGAAGACATGAGCTAGGAACTTCATTTCAGGTCTACCTAGTTGAAGACCCAGCAACTCTCCTTTATTAGTTGCTTATTCTTAAAAATCAGCAGTCCAAGAATTTTCATTTGAGCACTGTTACTTTTTATGCAAGTGCACGAATAAGCCTTGACGGAAGCTCTGTTCTACAATGTTACCAACACAAGACTTGTGCTTTGGGCTTAATGATGACATGGGAAGTACCAATAGTTAAAAATAAATAAATATAAATTAATTACTTAGAGAAACTAATACGGTTGTTATAACTTTTTTTATCAGATTGCTGGACTTGTTGAAACTTTCATCAGATTATTTAAGTCAAACTTCAGGGCACTCGTTCAGATTTCATCTCCATCTCTGCTTTCCTTTAGTTTCTGTTGGCAGTATTGCATATCCAACTGTAACTTCTTGTTCGTTTCTGCAGACTGGAATGTGTATCCAACTGTAAGTTCTTGATTTCCACAGTCAGAAACTAACATACCTCAGTTCTTGTGCTTTCATCTTCACTTCCTCTGAAGTCAGAGATGGCTTCCCAGACTCTATTTTGATTTCAACTGGTACCTATAGTAAGTACACAACCAAGAACACGAACAATTAGAATAGTCCTTGTTTCTAGCAATACATCTGTTAGAGATTATCTCCTATTTGGACAAGTTTATCCATATTCAGGAACAAAATAAAGGATTGATTATGACCATTTAGTATAAAGTGAACTTAACTAAATAGGGTGGAATTTTGCAGACACATCTGTGCAAAGCAAACAAGAATAAAAAAAATCACAGAAACTTGTCTGAAACAGTTGAAGGAAACTAGTTAGACAATAGGTGACCGGAAAGAAAAAAAATAGAAAAATTAAAACTGTATGCAAAGGATGCGTGAAATAAATTTTATCTTATAGCAGAAAGTGCAGAAAGACTTTTATGCTCAAATGGATTGAGATCAAGAAATGCAGTTCCCAGCAGAACTACTCTGCTAAGTGAAGGGAGAACTCAGGAGTGCACCAACTAAGAGCTAGCACAGTTTGTCTACAACTTGATCCCTCAAAACCATCGTTCACATCCAGTACCACATAAAGCTCAATAATATTGGTTCAAGAACCTAGTTTCAATTAACAAAACAAAACTGCTTTTAAAAACATATATATTTTGCATAGTAATCTTTAGTTAGCACGAACTAGAGGAGTTTTTATGAACATGTAAATGGTTTAGATGAGGGTAACAATTGATAAGGAATCAGATAATTCGCTTCATTTTTATAGCTTTCCTTCTTAATTATTTTCCCTCTTCTCACCAAAGTCCTAAGGTAGAACTTACAACTGCTTAATGTACCACCTCCTGTACAGCAGAAGATCATGCCAGTCAACAGTTAAATAACAGAAACTGTAGTGAGATAAATCCAATCTCTGAAATGGAAGACGTTCCGAAAATGACAGGGAAATGCCCTCGCATCTTATTTCCACATTAAGGACTCCATTGCAACCAAAAATTAAGATTGACTGTAATTTGCAGTATGTGGGAGACAGTTTCCCCAAATATGAATCAAATGTATCTAGATGAATATCTGAGGAAATATACATCATCAACTTTGTTATCAGAGCAGACATACAGTTCAGAAATATATATCCACTAAAACATATTGACAAAGTTGTTACATCACACCTCCAATTAATGCACCCAAATAGAACATTGTACTCCAAAATAATGAGATGTTCACATCATATAGCAAAAAGAGATGTCGGAAACTTAAAACTTTTCATATTGATTGAAAACATACCATCGGCATTTCATCAATATCTGGGTCATTCTCATGGTCCACAACCCAATTAACAGCAGCTTCAAGACTAGAATTACCTGCGTCATAATAACGATGAATATTATAACAATACCTATAGTAGTAGTGATGAAAACATAATAATAATAATAGCCATCACAAAATAATAGTAATAATGGTGGAACAACATTATGATGATAATAACAACAGCCATAACAATAATTATAGCAACAAGAGTACCAAAAATTCAGTGGGCTGGCAGGATGTCCCCAAATACCAAAAAAGCATGACAGTCTATAAGTCCATTGATTAGAGCATCCAATAATGTATCTGAAGTCTTACCAACAAACTAAGAAAGGGTGTGGACTACAAGAGGAAAACAGAATAGGGAAGGAAGAAACATGAAAGAAGAGACTGTTCCCATTGATGATCTCACCAGAATAATGAAGTGCCCGAGTCGCCTTTGCTGTAGAAAATCCCATCGATTCGAGTTCCTCAAGTAATTTTTTATCAACTTCAGGAGCAGCCATTTCTAAAAGAAAAGTTTTCAACCAGCTCAGTGCATATGTGCAGTCATGCCAAGAGGACAAAAATACATTTAAGTTTTTATCACTAATGATCCTCAGAAATTCACATAAAAGATAATTTCTTAAATTCTCATGTAATTTCTCAAAAGTCAGAGTTGAAAATCACAAACCACCTATCAAACCCAAAGGCAATAAAAAGTTCCAGATTAAACATCCATATCAATGCCTTTATATGAATTATACCACTCAATACAAGTTATAACGTTTATTTTTTGCTTTTATTTTCCTATTGAATATTACAGGATATAAGTTACAAAACCTGCTAAATAACAGATTATGGACAAGTATTCTAAAGTCCATGCTCAACATTTTGAGTAGTGCTACGAAATGCAGCAAGTTACAGGGCCAATATTTGTATTTAAGTTTCATTCCTTCCTTTTTCATAATTATAAAAAAAAAATTCAGAAGCACACCAAAAAGCATTCAACAATAATCACCTTGAGCTGGCTCGCTTTCAGCACTCTTTTCACCCTCTCCTGACTCAGGTGGCACCTTTGGTGCTTCTAATTCAATTGGTTTTGCTGCCTCGGAGGTTTTATCAGTAAAATCAGCATGCCCAGTCCTTTTGGTATGCAGATCGGTTTCCTTCAACAACCAGAAAACCCATTCTCCATCAATTGAAACAAATATACGCGATCAGAATACGCACACAAAAACCCATTCTCCATCAATTGAAACAATTCACCTCAACAGAGAATCACCCAAGATTCAATTCTATCATACGATATTCACAAACGAGACCAATGAAACGTCAATTTGAGAAATAGGATGAGAACAAACTCATACAGTTTTCGATCGGCAGGGTTTTCCACACGTAGTACAGACGAGATTGAGCACAGCTTCGGTGGATTCGGCAAAATTGGAGTGGGAAGTTAGCTCCGCGTGTTCTTGAGCCTCTTCCACACTCCTGAGGAGGGCGCCGCAATCTCCACACTTAAGAGACAAACCCGCCATTGCACTGAGAATTCAGAATCGATTCCGAGAACAACCGCGTTTTTCTATTCTTCTATTGTGCTGTCCTTCTCATCCTCACCGCTTGGGGACTCTTCAGATTCGGGTGCTTTATGCCTTTCGTCCTCCGCAGGGAAGACTTCTCTGGGCAGCAGCGCTAGTAACAAAACGGAGGCTTTTTTTTGCCGGATTTATCGATCTGACTCACTGATTCAACATGCTCGACTCACCTTCATTCGACTCGGAAGCCTGGGCCGTCTTTGGCCCAAACCTGACCTGACCCATTAAAATTAATATTAAAATAATTAAATTATTTAAAATTAAATTTTTATTGTTAGTATATCAACATAATATTTTCTCTAATAAATAGTATTCTTATTTATTAACAACCAACTAAAGCCTTAATTGAAAGTTTAAAGAGATCTTTAACTATGCTGATTTATGGTTAAAAACCAACAAGAAAATGTTGCGATTGTTTTGAGATGAGTAATGCTATATGCACTTTATTGTGTAGGCACTTTGTGCACTTCCCCCTCAAGGTAGCAGTGGGATATTAAAATATTTCTGGTGTAGGTCACATGCACAGTAATTGCACAAAGTGCATGCACAGTAAAGTGCATATAGCATTTTTCTTTTGAAATTGTTTTAAAATTTATAAGCCATTAATACCTTAATATTTATCAAAAGACAATCAAGTTCAAGGGTCCTGTTAGAGTGAAAAAACCCTTAAACATGATATGAGAAATCATTTTAATAATAAATGAAAATTATACAAGTCTTAAAGTAATTGAGACCAGTCAAGTTCAAGGTGCAGTACTTTTATCTTGGATTTATAATTGTATGCCTTTTGATGAATTTGTCAACTAACACAAGCATTATTACAAGGGTATTGACAATCAACTCCCTTGTAGGGATTCCTACCAAAGTACCAGTCACCCACAGCTTCTGCAATCGTCTGCAAACAAAAGAACAAACAATTAGTTGCTTAAACCTTCATTATTTCCTTTTAGATCTTTGAAAATCAGTTCTTTATACATCATACTTAGTAAAGAAACTTCTCTTATAAAAACAATGTATACTTAAGGAAAAAGATGAGTATTCCCCTTTACATTTATATTGAACATATAGTATTAATGTATATTAAAGAATTAAAGAAAAGTAGTCATTAAAATATTTTCCAAAAATTTGAGATATGTCCAATTGTATATATACCTAACACCCACTAATTGATGCTATGTATTATTTTATGAAGAATATTAAAGATAAAAACCATGGACACGATAACTTATTAAGACTAAATGACTTGATGAGAGTTCATGACTTACCTTATTATTCAACCTAGGAGAGTAAGGAGCAAACCATGCATCCTGTAGTTCACTTTGACCATGTGTGTAGCACGAGTTTATCAATAACCCTCCATCGCTTGAGCCATTGAGTGGTTGTAGAGCTGCAAGCATTTTCATTCTAAAAGCTGAAAGAGAAACTTACCATTAGTTGATGAAAAATCATTAAAAAATGGATGATTGGGTTTTGAGTTAGAAAAATATAATAATAGTAATAATAATAATAGTTGCTAGAATACTGTTATAGAGGTTGACAAGAAGAAACTTGGGATTGAAAGGGCAATCCACCCGAATCTTTTTTTTTCTTTCTTTTTCTTTTCTACCCAAATCGAACGGTCTTATTAGCATCCATGAGTGAAAATCATATACATACCCAACTGGGTCAAATCCAATGGAACGTTTTTTTATTTTCATTTTTTTTATTATGAAGGGTCAAACCCAAAATTGATACCCTGCCCTATAACCTTGTAACAACAACTTTTGCTTGTTATTTGAATTTAGAAGATTAGTAAGTAATAGAATTCTCAACCCAATTCATATCACACATTCAGAAAATCAAAATAAAAAAAAAACTTTGTTGGAGAAGACAAACCTTCTAATTCATCTAGTTGTTCTTGTGTGCATTTGGTTATGTCGCTCTTGCAGTGCAACCACTCTCCTTTTGGATCAGTATAAGGTGGCACAAATATATGATTAAACTGGAAACAAGAAAAATACACTTAATCCCTCTAAAAACAATTCTTAATATTCAGTTAGCATAAAGAAAACTATAGAAATTTAGAAACCATTACCTGATAAGTATCATAAGCAGCGTTTAGAATGAAGTATGGGGTTTGAATATACGGCAAAGCATATTGTGGAAAGAAGCACTGGAGATGAAGAAGAAAGAGAAACAATGACACGGTGTTTAAGGAAGATTTAAGAGAATCAGTGCAGCTTCTGATGCACAAATCTGCAAGAGGATTGATACCAGTGATGGATTTTGGAGAGAAGCAGTGCATCTCCTGTCCAGGTTTTTTTCCACTCCCTGCAATTATCAAAGTTTGTTTATGAGAAGGGAAAGAAAACTAAAAACAGTCCCTTGCAAGCTTGAGTGAGGTAACTGGAAGAGCCACCTGCAATTCAATCAAATTTTGGAAAAATGGCCTGATTGTATTGCTGCCTGTTACATCTTCTCTGAAAAGAAATAGAAAATATCAAACGGTGCTGAAAACCATGAGGTAAGATAGAAGAGGTACCTGACTCAATCAACTAAAATCCTTAAATGTTTATCTAACAAATACAGATCAACGTCTTTATTATGCTCTGGATTTCTAACTTAAGAGCAAATCTTGTTTTTAGACTTAACTCCAACCTGATCCTACCTGACCCATTGAAATTCCCAATCCGACTTCTTAAAACCCTAAATAATCTCAAAAACATAATAAACATTTGATCAAGATTGGTACGGGTGAGAGTTACTCATTGGCTTGTTTTCTGATTCAAAGGCAGAGGATTACACATCAAGGAAGAATCCAGCATCACTTAAGCATTTGACAGTGGCAGTGTTTGGAAGAAGGGCTGTGAACTTGTCACAGTGTAGGAAGGTTGCTAGGCCACCTGCAGAACTTCCAGAGAGCAAAGCCTATATAATAGAATTATTAATGTTAGCATTAGTTAGGATTATGCATTTAAAACTTTTAAAAGGAGAGATTAACAAAAAGAAAAGAAATTCACCTTATTTGCAAGATTTAAACCCTTGGGAAGGAGATCAAACATGAAAGCTTCCCAGATTCTTTCCCCTCTGAAGTATAGTCTTGTTGTCTGCAGTTTAATAGTAAGAGTTAGTCTTCTGCTTATCAAAGTATCATTGGTACCTTTCTTTTTCCTTATATAAATGTAACTTTTTTTATATTTTCTAATAAAAAAATTATTTAAAATATATTATGTAAAAAATTACAAATGACTTTTAAAAGTGAAGCCAATTAATTTTAACTTAAAAACAAGCTGTGGAACCTATATATTTTTCCTAATTAAAGGGAATTTTAACTCTTTATAAACTACATTCTCATAAATATTTAATTTTTATATTAATCTATGCTTCTTAATTTACTGGTGCTATATAAAATTTTATGATTCATTTTATTTTGAAAATTATTATTTAACCTTTTATTTAATTTAATTTAATTTAATTTTATATATTAAAATTTTATGTTGCCACTTTAAAATGAATTTGCCGTGTTTATGATATGGAAAATGCTAGCTGCACCTATGCACAATAACTATCTGACGTACCAGCAAATTCGAAAAGCAATTGCTTAGAGTTTATCCTTCAGAAATTAGGAATTTATAAAATAAAAAATAATATTTTATTTTTTAAGTATTTCTATTGGCTGGTACGTCGGATAGGTACTACGGCCTAGGTGCAACTAGCAATACTCTTATGGTATTGTTTGGTTAATACTATAATAGGTTCAGCAAATGTGTGTTTTCTAGTTAAAAATAATTAATTAGATAAATATTAGTCTTAATAGAAGGAAAAAGAAATTCGACCCCATTAAGAAGCTGGGAGTCTCCGGCAAATGATGCCCCATCACAATACCGAAGTTTCACTCGATTCCAATTGTAGAAATCTGCAAACATACCTTAATATTAGTCTATAAATATGACCCATTATACACAAGCAATTGTGTGATCGATACCCTCAAGAATTTAGAGAACCGACCAATCTGAAAAATCTGAACTTCACTAATGTTAATTAAACAAATTGTAGATTCCCATTTAATGAATAAAAAGTAATTTTAAAAACAGTACCTGGATTTTCAGATTTGTTGTTGCTTAAAATACCAGAAAAGACTGCCCACTTATTCTTTAGTGTAGTGGATCCTCTATAAGTCCCCGCTCTTTCTAAGCAAGACTTAATATCATTGCACCATCCTCCACCCTTTTCAGAACAATAATAAAACAAATTGTGTGGTAAGATGTAAGAGTTGTTTATCTTTGTGAACTATATTAATTATTGGTTTCAAAGCTAAAGAAACCATCAGAATTTTATTACTTACCTCAAATTGAAGAAGCCAGTTATCAATTCCAGAGCCAAAACCTCTATCCAAATGATACCCAGGTAAGCTCCCATCCAAACAAACTATAAAAGTGATATTACCCTTAAATAAACATCCAAAAGCATGTAAAAGAAAGAAAGAAATCATAAAATTAAAGAATCAAGAAATTTTATAGATTCAATGTGTTTGATAGAAACTCACCAGCTTCTTTTTTTTCGGCTTCGGCAACGAGCGTCATCTTAACCATATGCCGCTCTGACCGAACTCCGGCAAGATGGCCGGAAAACAACAACAAAACCATGCAAACCAACGTGAAGTTTCTACTTCTTTGAGAAAACTCCATCCTCCCTCCTCCCTCCTCCCTACATACAGAAGATCTAACATATGAAAATATGAAGAAGAAACAAACTTAGAGATGTCTATTTATGGAGAGAGGTTTGGAAGGAATCTTAACTAATTTTATGGACTAGAAGAGAGGTCAGGTTTGGTAGAGGAAAGCGATTTGAGTTTGTTAAAGGGAAATTAGCGAGTTAATTAAGAGAATTAGCTTGGTCATGAGTAGCAATCAGAGAACATATATACGTAGTGCATGAACGTTACTTCTCCTTGTGTAATTCCTGCCTATCACATTTTAGAAAGGCCATTAAAAAATTGGCCTAATCTTAGCTGTATATGGATAATTTTACACGTTAATCTGTTTAGTCCCTTGATGGAAATTGAAAAACCTATAAACAGGCCTTGCAAAAATTGGCAGATTAGCTGCTAATTTTATCCTTCTTTTCTAATTTTGTCCTTCCATTACTAAACTAAATGGATATGAAATAAAAAAAAACTCTTAAACAATTATGCAAACGGATAACCTAACCCCTTTATATATTCACTCCCTTAAAATGGATTAAAGGTATGCTTATCGTAAAATCACCCCTCTACATTAATATTCGTGAAATTAGTGACTTATAAAAATAAAGATCAACCTGATTATATATAATTAACTATTGCAAATGCATGTAGCCGGTCTTACGTTTTGGAAGGAAAACTCTCTTCTTCTTCTTGGGAAAATTCTATTTTCCAAGCTTATATGCTGTTTCGATGGATAATTTCATAATTAATGGAGAGATTAGGACAGAATTGTTCAATTAATTCAGCTTTTTCACTGATAAGATCGTTGTAAAGCACAAGGTTTTGTGATTCATTATTTATTATTTGATTGGACTCTAAAAATTGGACACAATTTTTTATTTAATGTAGATAGGTGCGTCCGCTAGGTGCGTCTAGCATTACTCTATTAGAAAAATAGTCCTTACTATTAGCCTTATAAAATTTCAAAGTTTATTTATGATTGAGAAATCAATTTCAAGCATGGTTTGTGATTCAAGCTCGTGAAAACCGGAACTAGGTTGTCTAGTAATTCACCTTGAGTCACCTTGAAAGGGCGAATGTTTAGAAGTGATTAAGAACATAGCTGTATAAATATTTCAAGGACTAAGAAAACTCCTATTATTTTTGTAGTCTCACCTCATATGAAGAATACTTTTATCCTGAGGAGTGAAATGGATTGAGAAGAGAACTATCTTTGAAGCTAAGATGAAACCTTAGCTACCGATAGTGAACAAAATGCAGCATTTTCTTTTGAAAATTGTGCCTATGTGGCTATTATACAAGGAAAAAATTATCAATCAGTAAATCAATCTCTACTGTGATGAACAGCCACTGCAATGCCCTTCTTTTGGTTACTTAAACCTGCAGTTGACTCCAACAGCTTCACCTTTGTTACTTGCTGTTGAAAAAGAATGTGTAGCCTTTACATGTGTACTTCCACTTTGGAATGTTGATGTACCATTTATCATTACTTTATCTTCTCCATCATCTGTAACAATAGAAAACAATACAAAAACTGATACAAGAGACAAATACAAAAAAAGAAACTAGTCAAAGAACACTCCAATGCACACTAGCCAATGATCATTTCGTTGCATAGGAAACATAAACTCACTTTGGAAGAGATCATAAAAGCACCAGAGCTTCCTCTATGGAATCAAATTGTGGCAAGTTTTATCACAGGGAAACGGGCAGTCAACTTCTTTTGTGACCCGTCTACTGAGGTACCAATCACCAACAGCCCTTGCAATTGTCTTCAGAACAGCAACATGAAGGTAAGCTACCTCATAATTTATGTAAGTAGACAGGGACAACCATATATCATTGTAGAGAAACACTTGTTTTCTTTATGTTTAGTTTACCTTATTGTGCATATTGGGGGAATTTGGCGCCAACCAATTATCTTGCAGCTCACTCTGGCAGTGAGCAAAACAGGAGTTTATGTATAGACCCCCAGTACTTGAGCCCCTCTGGATTGTCAGAGCCACCAGCATTTTGTATCTCAAAACTGTTTGTAAAGGTGAAATAATTAAAAGAACCAATATGGGCAACCACATTAATTTGAAAGCACCGTATATTTTAAATGTAGGCAAGTAATTAGTCATAAAAAGGAAATGAGCACCAAAGAATGGAGGTTAATTAAAATGAATGTTGGGGGAGAAGGGAACCTTGCAAGAAGATAATCTGATGTGGAGTACAGGCTGCAGGATCCAACTTGCAACGATTCCAGTGTCCGCGTGGATCAGCAGAAGGTGGAACAAGTATGTGATGAAACTGCTTGAAACGGATCATAATCAACTTAACCATACATGATTTTCATCCTTCAACACGGAGCTCATGATTTAAAAACAGCGAAAGAGGTTTACCTGGAACACATCGTAGGCAGAATTTAAGATGAAGTATGGAGTTTTGATGTATGGCAAAACGTATTGAGGGAAGAAGCACTGCAGGGAAAAATAAAAATTCAGTAAGGTGAGTCAGGAAGAACAAGAATAAATAGAAAATACATATTACTAACCAGATATGGTTGGATGAGAGCTCTTGTGCAGTTCGCATTCAGATTCTGCTTTATTGCCTGCATTATTGAATCGCAGTTCAGTAGAAAATCTCTAGACTGTAGTATCCTTGTTTTCCTTTATTAGGAAGTAATCTTCCTACACTGAAAGGAGAGAGAGAATAGAAAGAGAGCAGAAATCCGCCAAGAATGTGGCTGCACCTGTAAGGCTACTAGGCTTTCGAAGAAAGATCTCATGGTACTGTTTCCTGATATATCTCGTCTGCAAACAAGTAAGAGTAGATCTCCTAAATAATACTCAAAACAGATTCATGAAACATAGTTTCATTTAGTAATTTTTTGTTGAAGTTGGATTCAACATGGTGGATCAACATGAGACTATTTTCATCAATTCTTGTAATGTTATGTATTATTATAGACAAATTTTGTGGAACCCGGTGATGGTAATCGAAGTTAAGGTTGAGTACTGGATGAGAGCTTACATATCAAGAAAAAATCCAGCGTCACTCAGGCATTTTAAAGTTGCATTTTTGGGTAGAAATGTTTTCAAGTTGTCACAGTGATGAAAGGTTGCCAGTCCCCCTGCCGAACAACCTGAAAGCAGAGCCTAAACAAGAATAAGATGAATTAAAACACTCACTGTTGCTAGGAAACAAGAAACAGATCATCATATATTCTAGCATATACATTGTGGATTGTGGATACAAGAAAAAATCAGAGCAGAAACACCTTGTAATTTCATGCCTATGTCATACACCAACACGAATTTGGTGAAATATTAACATTGGAAAGATGTCATCTAGCTTTGCCAGAATTCGAGAGAATTTTTTTTTAAAAGAAAAAAGAAGTTGCTTGAATATATAAGCAGAAAACAACTTCCAAAAGATAGTTCAAAACTAAAAGTGTAACTCTGGGGTCATGAAATTATTGAAGTATGGAAAAAGAATGGTCTTAACTCTCACCTTACGAGCAGTGTTTAGTCCTTTCGACAGAAGATCAAGAATGATGGCGTACCAAATTCTCTGCCCCCTGAAGTAGAGAGTCGTTGTCTGGTCAAGAAATGGCATGGAATAAAATAAGTGAAAAAATCTAAATTCTAATGATAACCAACCAACCAGACAAATGTTCATTTGATTAGACACAGCAATTAGATGCAGCAATTATTAGTTTAACTATTTTTTAATTTTAAATTCATCATTTTTATGACTCATTCTGAAAACTTGACTTCAAATACACTCACATATAAACCTGTTTTTTTCACTAAAACAATATCACAAAGATTTTTCACTATTTTTACTTCTATAAGTAAGACACATTTTTCCCAACAAGACCATGCAAGAAATAGTAAGGTGAGAAGCTTAATTACCCCGTTGTGGTATTGGGAATTCCCCGTGAAGGAGCCACCATCACAATATCGAAGCTTTACACGATTCCAATTGTAAAAATCTGAATACGAATGAGACATCCATTAGTGTCAAGAATAATGATGCACTTGAAACTTGAAAGTGAAACACCTGCTCAAGGAACAATGACTTCATGACGTAAGGTTCAGTATCAGCCAAATTTCAACTGTTATAAGTTACAACTTACACATATTTTTCTTCCACTTAAATGCATGCTCTTTAGTGAAAAAAGCAGTTTAAGAATCCATTTTTTCCACAGAGAATTAGTGAGTGACCTTTTAAGAACGATGAAGAAAAAACAAAAACGCCAATAAATAAAATTCTGGGGTGCCATCTACTGATGTCCCGAACCCGGAAATTGAAGACCGAGAAAGAGGGACAGAGCGAGTGACAGAGTCACACGAACAAAAAGAATCCCTCTTTAATAAAAGCATTTAATGGAATGTGCACACAGGAAATAATAAAACTGATCCGCCAAAAGGGATTTCATATGACAATTTTTGTTACGCCATAAATATTTACATTTAATACCCACTACGTACATATGGAATGAAAACATCAACTCCTTCAATCATTTGTCAGAAACGTTTTATAGTATGTCATAAAGACGTCCGAGGGTTGAGCACAGAGGCCATAACTCAGATGGTCGATAAGGCGAGGGCCCAAACACTGACTTTGAGGAGTTTGTTTACTCGATAAAATGTAGAAAACTGACTTGAGGAGCTTGTATTAAATCCACATTTAATGCTAGGTGCACCTCGACCAAGTACTCTATAACGTACTTCGGACATAGATGCCACAACTTGCATCTACGTCAAAATCCTGGTCAGCTTCTTTTTAGAAGAAATTTTTTTATTCAAAACTCTAAACCCTACGTACAATACATCACGGACCATTTTAAAGATAATAATCCTAGTTGTACCTACGTACAATACCCATCTGATGTATTAACCAATAAAAAACACTTAAAATATTTAAAAATATTTTTAATTTTATAAAATCTTAAATCTTAAAGAAACGTAGGCTGTTTTATCTGATGGGAACTGCCCTAGGTGCAACAAGCATTTTCCTTTCAAAGAGGGTACGTGTGTCATCGTACTCTCACCAGATGGGACCGCGCATGGGCCCACATGACATTTAAGTATCGTATAAAACACAAAAATCCGACACAAATGCGTAACGGCTATGCGTGAAATAAAAAGACGCAAAAGAAGTAAGAGGGGGCATATTAAGGACTTTTTACCGGGGTTTTCTGATCTGTTGCCGCTCAAGATTCCGGAGAAGACCTCCAACTTACGCATGTAAAGAGTGGACCCGCGCTGCGTCTTCGCTCTCTCCGTGCATGATGCGATATCATTGCACCATCCGCCTCCCTTCAAGACCACGCCATCAAACACGCTAAAATGAGAACCCACCATTTCCAAAGTAACCCACAAAAAAAAAAAAATCTAAATTTTCAAAGTCATATTAATTTTTTATTTTATTTTCATGAATATAGATCAACTAATAGTACTTAATTAGGGTGGAGGCACATCCCTTTATATTAATCAAATCCGCAGGTATTGATAATTCTATTCCACCCAAACTCAAGTCGTTGAGGGTTGAATCACGCTTCCCTAAGTTTCAAACCATGATTCATGTACTATAAGTTCATAAGTACAAAACTGTCAATCATGTAATGGTTCGGTCTATTGTGACAATAATGGTGTTTTTTTATAATGCGTTGGACTTGTATAATTCATTTTTTTTAATTCAATCACCAATTCACTGGTTATTAAAAAGAAATATAAAATACTAAAAAACAAAATCCAGCCATAATGAATGGTCGATTCGTCTTGGTTGACATTGGGTGATAGACTTGAGTGAGTCATGTGAAATTCTTTTCAAATGATTAATTCGGCAACACGAAGCAACGAAGAGAGAGAAAGTGGGACCCGCAGAAGCAATAATTGTCTGAACAAGGTTCACCGTGGGGCCCCAGTCCCAGAACATATATAGCTACCAGACACCCGGCTTTACTTGACCAGAAATATCGACCAGTGCCTTCACCAATACCCAGCGTCTTTTACCTGTCGCGTGCAAGTGGGCCCACTTCAAAAGCTGCGAGTCTTCGCAAATGCCAAACGTTTCACGTTTCGATGGGGTCCATCCTGTGGACCCACACTAACGCAGCCTCCGCAGAAATTTGGTCCCCATCGTGGCGTCTAAATAATTCAATTTCTATTTCTATATTTTACCAATCTATTTAAAGAAATCCAAAATATATAAATTGTATATTACCTAATTAGTAAATATTAAAAACAATCTATAAAAAATTTTAAAACTCAAGTACTTAATTTACTTCATATTTAGTTAAACTAATTTAATTCAAAATATAAAAATAAATAAAAGTGAAATAATAAGTAATAACTAATAAGTTAATAACAACCAAAAACGTTTTATTAATGGATGATTGGATTTATTAAGACAAAGAAATCCACTTTATCCGCTTCATTTCATCCATCACTTTTCATCCCTATCTTGTTTCCCAACTTGTCCATAGCGTAAGAAAAACCATTTTACCTGGGACCCACTATGTGGGCCCCAGGATTTCCCGCCGCAAAGACCCAAATAGCCACTTTTGCTAAAATGTCATTTTTTTCAGAAAAAAATGAAAAAGGGAAGAAAGAAGTTTAAGATTCAAGAACTTAAGAGCGAAACTTTTCTTTCTTTTCTTCTTTTTTTTTTTTGTTAAGAGACTTGTCTTGTTCCTTTCTTACCTCAAACTGCAGAAGCCAGTTGCTCGCTCCAGATCCAAAACCTCTGTCGAGATGATACGCCGGCAAGCTTCCATCCAGGCAAACTGGCAAGGACGATCGAGATTATAACAAGAAGAAACGCATCAATAATCACAAAAGAACAAGCACAAAAAAAAAAACCGAAAACAAATCCAAGCGTTTTACGATCTCGTAAACGAATAAATCAGTCACAGATATCGGTCTTGCCTGCTCCGATCTCGTCAGCTCTGGCGACGCGAGTCATGCCGACGAGACGCCGCTGCGAGAGAACGCCGGTCAGAGACGCGAAGGCGAGCAGAGCCACCGCAGAGACCGCCGCGAAGTCTCTTATTATCTTCATTTGAGAGGAACGTGGTACGAGCCTAGGCGCAAGAAAGATACAGAGAGATGAAAAACGTTTGTAATTCGCTTCGTCTCCGCCTCGAGATAGTATTTGAAAATAGTAGCGGAAGAGAGCGCCCGAGACTAGCAGCTAGCGCTCAGAGAGAATCGAGAACGACACCGAGGAGCAGAGATACAGAGGATTTGAGATTATATAGACACGAGAAACGGAAACGCACTTCTTTGACGCGAAAATTGCAGGCTCTGCCATTGTTTTGTTTTGGTTTTTTTTTTTTTTGTTTGGTTTTCCCGGGCTCTGGAGTTTCCTCGATTCGTCACTTACGCTGGGAAAGCATGAATTCCATATTGATGTGGGTTCTCTCAGTTTTTGCCCCAGAACCAAAACGTATTGGAATATCAGAGGCTGGAGAAGCGTTGGAGTTCGTGCGTTTGTTGAAGACATTGATGTTGCATGGGAATGGATGATGCAGATTTGTTACCGGACAATGACAGTATGTCACGGTGGAAGTTCGGTTTGAACTTCCGTGGGGAGTCGTGAGGCTGGCGAAGCACTGTTCGTTTCAGTATCGGGTGTCAATGAAATCTTAAATAAATTGCATTTCGTACCAAATTACGTGGTTTTTAACGAACGAAAGAGATACCTCTCCTAAAATATGACTTATGGCTATCAAATCTGGCTCTCCGAAGTCCGAACTCAACTCTTTATATTGCATCAAATGCAACTGTAACCAGTTATTAAAATCGGATCGAACTGGTCAGTTCACATGCTTCAATTATTCAGAAATATCTTTCATTTCTAAAAAAAATCATCTTCTCCATTTTGTTGCGTCAAAGTCATACAAGAGGAAAATGGCATCGAATAGATCAGACAGACATCGTAAAGGTTTTCTTAATTGAGAAGTTGCATCATCAGTTGCCTTTGTGATACTTCTTATCCGTACTTTTCAAAAATAATTTTGACAAATCCCTCGTGCTCCCCAAAAGACCTAGCCGATTCTGATTACAGCCTCGAATCATAACCCCCAAAAAACAAATAATTGCCCGTCGTAAAAACATTTACGTAGACTAGAGAGAAACAGTAACCGGGACTAAAGGTGAAATCAGAGAAAGAAATGCTTACAAGATGCTGCAAGGCACAAATACCTCCTAAAGAGTTTCCTGGAGATGCATGCCTAAGGGAAAAAGCAGCATAAAAGCTGCAAAAAAAACCAGATTATTACAGAGCAAAAAAAATTACCAATAGAACAAGGACTGAAAAATATCAGCCTTTCTGGAACTCAAAACATTCAAAGCAGCCTATTGCATCCATTACAACTACACACCACCCACCCACCCACCCTCTCTCTCTCTCTCTCTCTCTCTTACGCACAGAAGACCTCTGCTAAAACTGGAACCTCTGCTAAGAAGAATATATGACCATACGAACTGCGCTGCACATTTTGTATAACAAAAAGAAAAGACCTACCTCAATCGTTTAACGCTCTTACACATTGTTTCTCTGCTTAGGTATGTATTTTAGCCTGCACCCTTTTTCACCCTTTCCTCTAAACTTGGGCTTATTAGACCCTCCTCCCACCCCACCCGCTGTTTCGACTGGCCTCACTGTGCTCAGCTGATTGACGCCACTGGAATTTCCTAGTCCACCGGGACTGGTTGCCTGTTGTTGCACATCTCCCATTGTTGACATTGTGTCTTGACAGTCTGAACATTCCGTCTCTGGGGAAGGACTAGCTTCACATGGTCAGCTGCTATAGCTTCCTTCCATCCTGCAAAAAAAATATGTTATGATTTTTATTAATGTCACTTTTAGTCTGTAGATATTTATATAAAAGAAAAAGAAAATGAGAATATTAAGACAATTATTTGACTGCATGAGGTGGTGCTAACTGCGAAACATACGTGCACAGGAAGCCATTATTTTTACACAAAAATATAACAAGTCTATGATATAAAATGCAGAAGATATTCCAATAATGCTAGGTTCAAAAATTCTTACGCTGAGCTAGAAAAGCCTCTGCAGCACGGCTGGAGAACAACCTCGGACCCATATGACCTACGCTATCATTCCCCATTGCAGAAATCTTCGCAAACACATCTTCACCTTCAACTCCTTTTTTATTACATGGAGCAGTGGTTGAAACCCTGACTTCCTGCCGCCCAACTGGTCTCCATAACTTTGCAACCGATCGGATTCCACCATTGGGAGTACTGTCAAGTTTGGCATGTTTTTCTTGGCTATTAGGATGTCTTTGAGGATGATGCTCAGTGGCATTCCCATCCTTGATTGCAACAGAGATAGAACCAATCAACACCTCACAGTTATCATTTTCATCCAGCTGCTCCCGACCAGTATGTTGTAGGCTAAGGCTTGAATTATCCCCTTCGGTTTCTGTTTTGGTTTTCCGGGTCCATACCTTGTGGCTATTAGATGAAGAGGCAGGCCTCTTCACTGAAATTGAAGGTTTGGACACCAGGGTCTGGCCTGAATGGTACCCATTTGATGCATTTCTCAAAGGTTTCAGAGCTCGTCTAGCAACACCTAAATGTCGTTTGCCAAATCCTTGGGCCTGGTCTGGTGAACCCACATGTGGCCCAGAGTTTGCGCAAGAAATATCTAGGTCATTTTCAACAGATGCAGCACAGGGTTCAGTGTTCAGTCCCACATCTGAGTTCATAGGGCCAACAAACATTTCCACCAGACTCGAAGAGGCCTCAGGCGAAGTGGACTCAAAAACAAAGTCAACACGCGGGCTGGACAATTCTGGAGAAAAAGATGCACCTGCAACAGACTCAAGGACAATTTCATTGGAAGCTTCTGCACCCTGTGTTACACTAATTTGCTCCTTTGCTTTCTGCTCTTTCTGCCTTTGTTTCTTCAATCGCCTTCTCTCCATGAGATCAGCTTGCCTACATCAAAGGGTAAGAAGAAAACAAATCAAATAAAGTTGGTTCCAAATATTTGCCACTCCCACAAAAAGAGATTTAACTTTAAGTGCAGATTAGACACAAAAAACAATGGAAGAAACTCCTCCCAAGTATTAAGTTGCAGGTGCACAAGAAGAATAATTTATGGAAAACCACTTGGAAGTTGCAGCTGCACAAGAAGAATAATTATATGGAAAACCTAAGTCCCGCAGGGTTTCAAGCTTTCTAGTAAATCCAAAGTACAAACAAATTCAAATTTTGGTTAATCCACAAGCACCCATATCACTTTAAAAATCCCTTCAATCTGGTTACACCACAAGCAATAAAACTTACCTTTCTTTCCTAGCTAAGTATAAGCATTCTTAACGTACTGCAGAGCTCTACCTTTTCTGAGCGGCTTCCTCTTCCTCCACAAGCAATTTCTGGCACCTTAAAGCTTCTGCATCTTTATCTGCAACCCACGCTTTAACCTGCAGTATAACCAGGACAAGAATTAATAAACTTCAAGAAATTATTCCTATAACGAAAACTAACTCCCTCTTGAAATTATTTTCTTGCTTGGTCTTTTTCATGCATTACAGAAAAATAACATGCTCAAATTTCAAACCTTGATCAAAATACAGGAAAATGTGACTGAACAAAAACTAAAGGTTAATGCTCATGATTTTTCCAATATGATGTTAATCCACAATGAAAAAGCAGTCCAATAATAACTAATTTTAAAAGAAACATTTTCATTACTACGGAAAAGAAGATTACCAGCTTCTGTTCAACCAAAAAACTGGTGCAGGCGATTAAGTTTTTCATCTCCAGAGCAATTTTTCCAGCTTCCCCATCAAAAACGAATTTTTGCAAGGATACTGCTGTGCCTGCACACATGAACGTCTTCTCACTGGCATCATCCAATATGCTGAAAAATTCCAGTGAAGATAAAGGGAGCATGGATGGCTTGGCTTGGATGATATCCTACACATACAGAAACGAGTCAGGACCTAGGGATAACACTCGTAAAATTTGTCATTCAAAATTGACAACTGATAAGGGATTAGAAGAATAGTGTAAGCCTCACCAATAGAGCTGCCCCAGCCTTAACATATGTTTGCGGCAAAGAAGAAAAGCCTGGTTTTCGGACAAAAGATGATAGTGCTCGGATAATTGTTGATCCAGTCACCTCCTGAAATTTCCTCAACTATTAGGATCAATTTAACAAGACAAACAGAAAATTCTTGTTTTACATAGAACAACTTGTCCAAAAAGTAGCATGAGTCAATAACTGGCATTGCAGGCAAAGTTCATTGTCACCTCAAGTGTCACATTCTTGAATGATACAAGTTCCTTCGCCTCATCCAAAGAAAGCTGACAAAAGCAAATGAATGATACCTTAGCCAAAGACCAGAAAAAATGTTAAAAAAAAAAAAGCAGAGAAGAGGCAATGAATGTTAGTACCTTATCCCAAAAAGCACTAAGGTAGTCCCTATTTTTACGCGTGTCCTACAGGAGAAATAAATAAGTAAGGATATAAGCCTTAACAGAAAAATGTCAGAAGCACTTAAATAAGGGCGGCCCTCTTTGACAATAAACCAAAACAGAGACCATATTTGTAAGAAATTCTTTGCCCTTAGATCATAAAACCCAACCAAATCTCCGGAAGAGAACCAAAAAGCTACAAGAAAAATTTCTTTCAAGGATGAGAATATAAGCCTTAACAGAAAAATGCCAGAAGCACTTGAATAAGGATGGCCCTCTTTGACAATAAACCAAAACAGAGACCATATTTGTACGAAATTCTTTGCCCTTTGATCATAAAACCCAACCAAATCTCCGGAAGAGAACCAAAAAGCTACAAGAATAATTTCTTTCGAGGATGACCAATGGGCTGCAACAAATCATACAAAACAAATGAAGCATACACATGAAGTTCGGAAGTTATATAAATGAATAATCAATTTCTTCCACTTTGCAAAGATAGTTCCATAAAGAACATGTACTCCAGACTCATTTAAGTGTTGCATACAAATCGTCTTCATAGATGGTGATAAAATAGTATGCCATTCAAAAAGATATCGTCCCTAATGGAGACCCTTCCTTTTGCAAATTAATTTTTGATTTTCAATAAAAAACCACTGTCCTCAACAAGAAAAAACAGGTATCATCCCAGGACAATAGAAAAATGTATCTGTCATATACTTCAAGTTTGTCAAGCACAATCCAATTGAAAAATAAGAACTTTTATAACCTTATCGATGTTCAAAGAGCGCCGATGAACACGTATATGTCGCCGGTAGTTAATGGGTGAACAAAATTCTCTGGAACATTTATCACACTTTTGCAGCTGCACCTTTGGAGGGGATAACAAGGGCCAACCTGGTAGATCTGCCAGTAAATCAAAAATGGAAAAGAATAAAAGCCTGCCCTAAATTTCTTCAACATGAAGCAAAACCTAGAGCTACCTACAACCTCAAATACCTGCTTTATGACACTTGACATACATTTTTCAGGCTCACCATTCGCCTTGGCAGCAGCCTGTGCAAAAGCGACAACAGCCTCAGGAATTTTGAGACTTTGTATGTGATCAGAGGTGCTCTTTGAACCCTTTAATGGGAGTCCACCACTCTTAATTGCAGGGACAGGTTCCTTAAATCCATTCAATTCTGATGAGAAAGAAGTCATACCATTGTAAAGCTCTAATGACGACCGCTCTTTTCCGTCCATTGAACCATCGAGTTTTGGACCTTTAGAAAGCTTATTTGTCCCCTGCTGATCCAAAGCATGAAGTAACTGGATCCATTGAACAGGGCTCTCGCCAGCCCTTGAAAAAGAGAGAAAAGGCTCTTTTCCAATTGCTTGTCTGATGAAAGTGTCAAGGGAGTCCTGTCCTTCCTTCTGCTCAGGCTTCATTGCATCTGGAATGTTACTACTGATTTTTGTAGCTGGCATCTACAAAATCAACGTAAACACAATCAGCAAGGATCCGTAGGAGCCACAAAGAAATGATGCCAAAAAAAAAAAAATGCAAATACACTTTTAGACTCCAAAATGAAATTTATTTACGATGTCATATTGTTGCCTTTTCAAATTACAACAAATATAACAATGTGGCTGTAGTAATATTATTTCTGGTCCAGTACAAAGTTATAATTGCAGTCTGAGCAACCAATTCATCAGTGTGCTGACCATAATAAATGGATCGAACTAGTCTAGATGGTAAAAATTATCAAATTACTACTTCATATGTTCGCTTTAAGAACAAGCAAGACAATTCAAAGGTTTGGGAAACCAATTTTCATTTCCCTAGAAGCTATCCCTCCTTTGGACTGATCGTAAGATACATATTCTCAATAGATCGTGTAAAATCGGAACCAAGGCGAGATCGATAAAGCAACAGTTCTCAAAATCATGGTAACAAACAAGAATCTCACCAAGCAGTTGAAAGCTTGGAAATTAATTCAGGAGGTTTTCCAAGAAAAATAGCACAAACAAATTAACTAAATGGTTCCCACCTCTTTGGATCAACTTACCAGCTTACTAGATGACAACCAGTTCAAAACATGAAAACTCCCCTTCCATGTCATAACAGCAGATGGAGTGGATAATACAACCATTGGTTCACTCAAAATTTTCTTATTTGTTCCAAAATTCGCAATAGAACCTAAATAAGATTTTCTAACATATGTGACTATTCTGGTTGAACTTTTCTGAGAGTTTCTCTAAATGGAAGCGATCAACAAACCTAAAATTTTTCAGAACTAAAAGCATTTGTCACCAATATACTTACTATGCATGTAGATGCACCCTGATAGTTTGAATTTTTAGTCAATATTACAATAAATCAGTGAAGGAAGGATGTCAGATCAACCTCGTGTATACTTCTGGGCTTCTTTCTCAACTCTTCTTTCCAGTTACATTATCCTTTCTCAAGCCTCAATAACTTAACAGCATATTGATCTTCGTATATTATCAGTGTCTTAAGTTTTATAACATTCAGGCGCTGTGAGAAACAGTCACTTTTGGAGTTACTATTCGATTGACCTCTTCAGAGGTACGCATACAGAACACGCTACTTTAGAGACGCACAATGAAAAATTTGGCAGCAAAATTAAGCTACTAAGATATAAGAACTACAACAGCGATGAGATAAACAACAACTGATATGGAAGCATCCAACATTACAGGATAGGAATCCAAAACTAATGGCACAAAAAAATGTACGTCACCAAACTGTCAACTACAACATATTTCCTAATCATAGGACACTTCAAACACCAGATCCACAAAAATAGGAGAAGCAAAGAGCATAAAGAAACCAACCGACACCTCATGTCTACCCGTACTAAAAAAAATTATCCATAAAAAAAACCGTTCTCCTCCTAACCTAAGAAAAATGTACAAGAGGAACCTACATATCTTTAAAAGAAAAACTTTCCGTGTCTTTAATTAGACGATCCTCACTGAAACCAAACTTTATGACCAAAGGAACATTTAAAAGCACACAAGCAGATTATGCAAAAGGAATCAAACACAATCAAGACCTAAAAAAAACGCGACGAGATCCAGAAATGATCCGGCTACAAACTCCCGCAACCAAGCCACCAGCACGGCACAAAGAGAAAAACAAAATCGCACACAGTGTTTCAAACGCTCTCCAACGAGCGATCCACGATCACGAAATGAAAAAAACTAAAACAAGAAAATTATCGGAAAGAGGCGATCAGATTAAATCAAGTAGCTTCCGACTCACCAGTTGCGGAGGCTGCGAGATCGCGCCGATGGAAGATCGCGCAGAGTCGCAAATATTGAAGAAATTCGACGGACGCGCAGTGTAAGGTACTCGAGAGGCAAAGCTCGAGATCAGATTGTTGCAGGGAAGGATCGGCGAGTGTGTGTCGAAAAGAGAACGCGACCAGGGAAAAGCACGGGGGAGGGGAAGGGGGCGGAGGGAAGTATATATATGTGTGTAGGCTAGAGAGAGAAACCGAAAACAGGGCGAGGGGTTTCTAGAGAGAAGAAAATTTGTCAAATGAAACTTCGTTTTCTCTAGTCCTGTTGGGAATTTGGATGGGAAGAAAAAAAGGGAAAATGCAAAGAGCGACAGGCGATTTCTTGGATGTTTCTGCCCTCAAATAGGGTGAATATTTACGTTGCGAAGACCGGGTCAGACATTGAACCGGAGGAGTTGTAAGCCCCGGTTGAATTAGTTGAAGCCTTCAATCTATTTTCATTTTTTTTTTAGGTTTTGTATATTTTATCTATCATAAATTCATAATCACTACTTTAGAAACACATATGAGCTATTACTGATTTTTATTTAATCAATGCTACTTTCCTAAATCTTATACACTTAATTATTCTTCTTCTTATGATTTAAGTGTCCACAAACAACTTTGTGAGTCTTAACACTTAAACTTGGCTGGATTCAAGACAAATGGATAAACAATTTTTATTTAATTAGGTCATATTGACTGCTCTGTTTTGATTTTGTTTGATCTAAAAATGTCCTATGAAACATTTGAGAGATTACTCTATAATGGCTATTTCATGAGGAAGTAATTTGATATATTGAACGGGAATGTAGAGAAATTGACAAAAAATTGTTATTGCGTTATAATATTAATTACTACACCTTGTAAATGATTACGAGGTAGATGAGACAATGGTATCTAAGTTTTATTTGATTTCATGGGGGTATAATTAGAACTTTGTAAGCTAAACTAGCATCAAATTGAGAGTATTGTTGGTTTTGGTTTAATAAGAATCAGAATGCTATTTTTTTAGATATTAAGGATAGTAAACTCTTTGCCCTATTTTTTGGTGCATTTAGATTTAGAGTGGTGATATGTGTACAGTGAGTTTTTACTGTGAGTTTTTACAGTATGACGTGGTATCCTCTTTGGTAGTCCAAATTAAGAAATAAAATAGAAATTATCTACCTAGTCTATAGAGAAACTAAACCCTAGACCTTATCTGGAATGCCAACTAGGCTGCCAGGAGGACTGTCACATCAGGATGTAAAACCTCACAGTAAAATGTCAAAGTACTGATATCATTTTTCTTAGGTTTGTTATGTCATTGCATTGAATGTGGAAGTCCAAGAAACATTGAAAAAGTTTTTTCGGCTATGAATGGTTGTAAAATATGTGAATGCATAGTCGTCGTTTTGTTATTGATTTATAATCTAGAAGTCGAGGCAACAACTATGCATCCACGTCAAAGGGGTATCCAAATTGGATATCCTCATGAGTGTGCATTAAAACATATTTCCTTGGGTCTCATCTTTGTTTCAAAAGAATTAATGGTTTTTTGTTAGAGAGGTGATAACCATACTATCAAATTTTATGGTGAGGGTTTAAAGCGTGGCATCCTCGTTGGCAATCCAGATAAGAAATATAGTAGGAACTATCTACCTATTCTTTAGGTAAGCTTAAACCCTAGACCTCATTTGGACTACCAACTAGTAACATCAGGATGTAAAAACTCATTTTCTTTTTGTTATTATTGGTGAAATATATTAGCTTGTTGAGAGTTTGAAAATAATTTTTTTTTTATTTTAATTTACTTAAACGTATTTAAGTTTTTATAATTTACTTAAGTCAGGTTTGGCTTTTGGCTTTTTAAATTCTGATTGGCCTTTCGATCTCCCCCACTTTATTTTTCTTTTTCTTTTTATTTTTTCACCCCTTTTAAATTTAATATCATACGTCTCACGCATCACCCCATAAGAAATTAAGGCCATGCCTAAGACAAATTATTGTTCTTTGTTTTAATAGTCATTTCTTAATAATTTAAGTTAAGAACCCTGCTTAAAGCAATATTTGGGTAGGTTATTAAAATTTAGTTTACAAAAAACTGGGTCAAGCTAGTGGTGGACCTTAAGTTCATAATCATTTATTTAATTATTTGCTATATTTTAAGATATGCCTTCCGTTCCAAGTCATTCTAGTGACAAGTCTCGTAGACTGGAAATCTGATATCTTATAAATGGATTGAACTGAATACAGGAGTTTCTACAACAGGTGTCTAGCTGAATACAGGCCATGGTCTTCTCTCTATATTTGCTTTTTTCAACTTGTATGATTACAGATGAACTGTGTTACTTTATACGTGCATACACATTGCTATGTACAGATGTGTAAATAATGCAATCAAAAATAGGGAAAAAAGGGTTCTAGAGATCAAGTGTATTTGAGGGAGACATGAAATGGAAAGGAAAGAGAAGTTATGGACGTTGCAGCCATTCTTGGATGGCTGAGCGGAGTGCATGGTTGGGGATGAGCTCCCGATGAAGCAGCCTGAGGTTGGTCATGGGGGATGTGTCGTGGTCACTATCGAGCCATCCTTTGATTGCCTCGGCCTCGTAAGTGTAACCATCTGCTGCTATGAGAGGATCCTGCATAATTTCCTGCAAATAGAAACGCGTTTGCATTATTCGTGGGAAAAAGGAAGGAGATAGGACCGGGTCCTGGACTCACAGTTTTTAGTGAAGGTTTTGTCAAATTTCCTGAGAATGGCCGGTTGAAGGGAAAATAAATGCATCTGGTTTCTAATTCCGAGGATTGAGTTTCAAGAACTTTATTGGAGTTCAATAGGAACTCATCCTTCAGTTGTCTGTCTAACTTCTGCTTCACAACATTCTTTTATCTGTCCTCCACTAAACAAAGCAAGAGACGGAAACTATAATCCTTCAGTATGGATACAGGAGCCTAGCTCAGGCACTACGCGTTAGAACACTGAAAATGACATTGATAGAGCCCAAGTTCTTAAACTGTTGAATTGGTGTTTATGAACACGGGTTGTAGCATAATTGCACTCTCTTCTTCCTCTTCTTCTTCTTTATATGTAGATTGAAAAAAAAACGAACACATTGAGTCTGAAAAGGAGTAAGGTACATCTTTTACAGCATTTCCCACAGACGGGAAAATGGCTATTCTCCACTGGAGAGGTTTATGGCCACGGGTTATTACTTTTAGATCCCTTCAAGGTCTGGGAAACACAATGATGCACATCTGTCAATAATATCGATTTTCCTTGCTTTTCTGGCTACTGATGACTATTCAACTTTTTGCTCTAAGATCGTAGAGAGTACATACCTGAAAGATCGGGCAAATGAAGTATGCCGGCGGTTCACCTAGATCCTCCAAACAAGTAGGGGAGGAAGGCATATTACACCCTTGTGAGGTCTTCATTGGTTCGAGCACCCTCAAGACATCTAGCTCGAGATCAGCCCGCTCTTTCCTGTCCATCTCACAACACCTTAGTCCCAAGAGAGCCAACTGCTCTGCCTGAACATATGGCCAATCTCCGGCCAACTCATCCACAATCCCATCCAAATTCCCTCTCTCCAATGCTTCCTTCACTTGTTTAACAATTCCCAAAGGCCGCCTTCCCGTCAATACACGTAGAATTATTACACCAAATGCATACACATCTGACTTCCTTGTAAGCACGCCAGTGGACTGAAACATAGGGTCAATGTAAGCTAGTGTTCCTTTAGGGCCAGTATTCCAGCCTAAGGTGGTGCAGCAACTTTGATCATTTTTCGCAATGCAGCGGGAAATTCCAAAGTCGCTCAGTTTTGCAGTAAAGTTGGAATCTAGGAGTATATTGGCAGGTTTAAGGTCACCATGGACAATATTATGGGGTTTATTGGAGTGGAGAAATAGAAGGGCAGAGCAGATGTCTGCAAGGATACGGGTCCTAACTTGCCATGAGAGGGGAGGAGAGTTGTCCTTACAGGAGAGACGGTCTTCAAGGCTACCATTTGGGAGATATTCATAAACAAGCGACCAAGCATCTGGACAGGTGCCAATGAGGGTTACTAAGTTGGGATGCCTCACTCTGCTTAAGATGTCCACCTGATTGAAAATGTAAGATTTTGAAATTGATTAAATGTTTTTCATCCCAAGACAAAACTCAGCACAAAACTAAAAAGCAGAAATCACATTTGAGTAATGTACAATAGCTATCGCTGTATTTAATGAGGCAACTCAAAGCAATTGGAGGATTTCCACTATATCAGGATCTAGCGTAAAATAAGCCACCATGAATGATATTTACCTCTTGTTCAAATTCTGCCTTTCCTTGCAAGCTCTCAGGATTCAGCACTTTGACAGCAACAGGTGTGTGCCGAAGTTGCCCTTTATAAACACTACCAAACCCTCCTTCACCAATCTTCAGCAATGGATCAAACCCCTGAGTCGCTTGTTCGATTTCAAAGAAAGAGACCAAAGAGAAATCGAATGGGCCTTCAGAGCTGGAACATGACTCCTCGTTACTTCTGCGAAGTTCTTCAGTCTCTCTAATTGCTTCATCTCGCTGCTTTTGCAAGTCATGGAATTCGTTCTTAAGAGCCTGCAGATCTTGTTGAGCTTCTGCAAGACTTCCCTCTAATTCCTTGATAATTTGATTGGAATCAGCAACTTGGCTTTCTAGTGTGGCTTGCAGCTCTCTGGTTTTTAGCATTTCTTTCATAACTTCGTCATTCTGCGCTTTCATGTTTTCTAGGTTAAGCAATTCTTGAGCTAGTAGGTCTTCAGCTTCCTTTCTTTGTTTGAGCTCTTCGTTATATGAGTTCACAGCTTGTTTTGCCTGCACAAGTAAGAAGTGTGACCTTCAAACATAGAATTGTCTTTTTCCTGCAAGATAACCATCTTCCAGAAGAAACTGAGAGAAGAGTTTGATGCACTGCCTTCTAATTTCAAGATAAATATTTCACTGAATTGTGTAGCAAGAGAATATACAAAATCCACTGATAAAGCAGGATGGTATCCTAGGAGCAGAGCATGTCAATGGATATGAATCAAGTCGTAATAAATTGATTCTGGTGAATAAGGTTTATCAATAGAATCAACAGGTTGGAATATCAGGCCAGAATCCTACGTAGTATATGACTACAACACCTTAAATACTGGGTGAGGTGAACACATCACTAATCCTAGAAGTTACCAAGCATAAGAACCTGTGAGTTATCTTTGCCGAAGAATAACTTACTTTGTGCATGGTGTCAAGAGTGAGCTTTTCAGCTTTTGCACGCCTGATTGATTCTTCAATCACTTCTCTTCTAGAAGACTCTGCCTCCATTATAGATTCTTTAAACTTATAAACAACTTTATCAATTTTCTGGAAAACACAATTAATATAAATTTGTCAAGAAAGTCTAAGATGAGTGAACACAAAATTATGTTAATAAAATTTTATATACAAGATATTAATAGTATTGTTACAAAGATGCAAAAGCAACAGAATACCGGTTGATCAAGAGGAGATGAAGATCCAATATGATGTATTGGTGTTACAAACAATCCTCTGTCACTCTCCTCTTGTCTCACTATTGAACGTGAAATCGAACTGCCTGCACCATCATTACTTAAGGACCACATTGACCCGTCAGATCCTTGTGAAGGGCTGTGCAATAAATTTCTTTTCCACACATTTGTCTGTGGTATTTCCATTTCTCTGGGACAAGAACTGCCACAGTAAGTTCTCGAGCGAAACAGCTCATCCAGAGTTGTTGGTTTGAGTTCTCTGTTTTGACCTAGAGTTCGCGATCTCAGTGAGGTCAGTTGAGTACTAGTCATGCTGACAGGTGATGGAGGAGTCACAAAGACCCCAGTACCATCCAAACTGGTCTCTCTGAAAGGGAAAGAACAACCCTTATTATAAGTGTGTGCAAAAGAATGTTCACAACCCTCGTTAGAAAAGGGACTCAAAAGATATAAAAAAATCTTCAACACGGGAAAGTTGAAAAAATTTAACGCAATCAGCAAAATGGCTCGCAATCTGCACCTCTGCCCTCAATCTAGCATTCTTCAAAAAGCATTTAACCCCATTTGCTCAAGCACTTTCATAATGTCATTTAATTCCATATGAGACAAACTATGCATATTTGCAAACTTAAAAATTAGGAATCTTCAAGAATCTAATACCGTGAGACCAACATAAAATTCAGAGCAGGCCAACTTATACAACCTAATGAAGGACTCCCCATTCGAGCACATCTAATTAAAAGTGGATACTATGTCCAAAATGAACCATCCTATTGGAAATCATGGTTGCAGATAAAAGTGGAACTTACTACAAATATATCACGTGGAAGAGTTAATGACTTTGATAAATACATACAATCCCGCAGTATCTTTCTCAGAGAAGAAGCAGACCTTTTGCAGATAAGAGAACCTTTGCAAATAAACCATATTTGGCATGAGGGAGGTGCCTCTTGGCTCACAACTGTTGCTTTTTTGGATTTAGGCACTCTCATTTTTCTGCAGTCAAGATGTGACAAGAAAGCCCAAAATTAAGAAAAACTCACAAAACCCGATTAAAATGCAGCGAAACAGAAATAGATATCCAAAATAAGCAAGGGATATATAATCTTTAAAGCAAACTTCTTACCTGGAGTAATGCTTGTCTGCTGCTGCTCCCATGATAAGCCTGTTTACCCCATGTTGTGCAACCAACTCCAAAATTCCCCTTTCTATATCATCCATTTCAATGACAAATTCCTCCACTTGCACCTATAAGAATAAAATTTGAAAAAATGAATCACGGATCCCTGTAGTTTTAAGTTGGCTGGCCTCAGAAAATGCTTCTTCAAAAATACTCATTAGCAATGAGCAAAGAAAAAGAGAGGTGTGTACCATTTGCTTGGCACAAATGGACCGGTACTTCCCCAAGTTTTTTTGCATCTTTGCCGTCTCTTGTTGCCTGTACATCTGGACTTGCTTATGCTTAAGCCTCTCTGCCGGGAACTTGCCTCCCACTGGCCACCCAATAGAAACAACGACTTAATTGCCGAAAACAAGGGATTGTTAAACCCGTCATTTCCACAATCTAATAACATACGCACGGAAATGAATCCGAGAACCCGAAACCAAAAACCAGTCATTTCCGCAGATAGCCGACAACGGCAACCGAAGCAGATCAACTGTTTAATATGTCAAGAATGCCACAAGTAACAGAATTTGCGAACTTACACATGGGAATCGTTTGCGCCGGCCGATGAACGTGAAGAAGTCCGATTTTCTTCCCACCCCCATTCTCGAGAGCCCACAACAGAGTCAACACGCAATCCTTCACTTCTTTCCCGACCGCAACAAATATCATGTCTTCCGCCGGAGTTGGCTGTTCGTCTACGGTCACTCTACTGGACGACGCCATTTCGGGTCTCACCACCTGCGCTCCATATATTCCATTGAGATTGAGATTGATATCAAACGGCTGAGCCGGAAGGGAGCTGACCACAGCCATAGGCAGGAACAAGCCGGAAGGAAACACTACACGAATACCTCAAGCTTATCGTTTCTCCCCTGTAAAATTTGCAGAGCGTCAGAACAGCAAAAGATAATTACTTCACCAAAAGTAGAAATCCAGCACCGACGAATTCTACTAGTTCGTTCATCGTTTGAAATATTCACTAAAATTTGCGTAGTGTCGGGTCAGCTAAAAATAGAAAATCCCCAACAACGACGAATTCCACCGCTTCGTGTCATATGTCTAAAACAATCGAGAAATTTATGAAGAACCTGCATGCAAATCCTAATTATGTTACATACAGCTCGTAAGGTTCTCCTGTCATCATACTACTCTTTTCCCAAAACCGCATAATAAGCACAAAAGACAGCTATCAAAGAAGAAAGCCACTCCGGAAGCTCCTAAAAACAGCACAAATATTCACAAGTACAGATACTCTCCAAAAATTAGAAAAAAGAAAAAACACTGAAACCGAAACGGCTAAAGTAAACAACTAAGATTTCGAAACCATTCTTCCTCCTCCTTCGAAGAAAAAAAAATCCTCCTCCACCACCTGTTTCTTTCACAAACATTAAAAATTCATAAAGCAAAGTTCCTCCCCCGCTACTTTCCAGTAAAAGAAAAAAAAAAAGGAAAAACAGATCCTCCAAACTACTCACTACCTCCTCCATTTTCCCTACATTCACAATCACTTCAAAAAAAAACACACGCGACACGCGCACGTAAACAACTAAGAATTCGAAACCATACCAAAAAAAAAACCAAACACTAAACCGAAACGGCTAAAGTAAACAACTAAGAATTTGAAACTATTCTAAATAGAAAAAAGAAGAACCAGTAAACCGAAACGGCTAAAGTAAACAACCAAGAATTCGAAACCATTCTTCTTCCTCCTCCTTGCTCTTCTTCTTCTTCAAAAAAAAAAGTTCCTCCTTTACGACCTGTTCATCTCGAAAACATTACGAATCCATAAAGGTCCTCAGTCGCCACTTTCCAGCAAAAAAAGAAAAAAAAAACACCAGATCCTACAAACATTTACTCACTACCTCCTCTATTCCCTACATTCACAATCCTTAAAAAAAAAAAAGCGGCGCAAACACAGACACAAAGATCGAATAACATAAACAATGCCACAGTCGAAAAAAGCCGCTACGTACCTTTCCACCTCTCACATACACCTTCAACGAGCTCCAAATCGATCCCCGTCCAATATTACCTTCAATCGAGCTCCGCCTCGTTTTTCTCGCTCCCGCACCAGACGAAGTTTCAATTCTCGTCAACTTTGAGTCGAAAGGTCCCTCTTGTCGGGACTCGGGCAGCTCTCTCTCTCTCTCTCTCTCTCTCCAACAAAACGCGCAAGGGGAGGGAGATACAAATACGTGGAAAAGGATCGCCTCCCCGTGGCCCGCGGGATGACGCAAAAGCGTGCGCCCGCGGGGTAATCGACGGCGAATATCAGCCGCGGAACGGATGAGGGACGGCGTCCGTCACCGATGGCGAAGTAAGTCAAGGCGTACGGAGGAATCATTTAAGGGGATATTCTGTTTGACGGATCCGATTTCTTCAATCTAACCGTCGTGACTACGTGTCGCGTTGCGGAGAGCGACTGCACGCGTGGCGTACTTTGATTGGCTGGGATGTTTATGAACGAGACGGGCGGTCCAGGTGAGAATGACTTGATTTACTCGTGCATGTATCTGTCTTATGAAGCAAAAAATAGAAAAAATAATAATTTTTATCGAATAAGCAATAAAAAATGCTAGTTGCACGAGGTACACGACCCAATCTGAAACAATTGCCTATGGTTACGTCACAAAATTCAACAATGGCAGCCATCCCACCTTATCTGTCTTATGAGGCAAAAATGGAAGAAAAAAATAGTTTTTTTACTTAATAACATTAAAATATATTAGAATAAAAAATAATTTAAGATTTAAATTTTTATCTGTTTATAATTTAATATAAGCATTTTTGCCACATTTTCACTATCAGAAAATTGAGAGACAAAAAAAGGGAAAATTAGTTATATTAGATAATCAACCCAATCAAAAAACTATTAAAAAATGAGTAATACTAGATCCACCTAGTAAACACACCTATCTAAGGTACATGTTAATTTAAGTCCTTAAAAATATATAAAAAATATTTTTTTATAAAATATTTTTTTCTAGAGGATAAGTGCAACTAGCATTATTCTTAAAAAATATAGTTTCTAATAATTTTGTTATTGTTTAAAAGTTTTAACGGGGAATGAGCAAAAGTCTAAACCACGTGGAATATGATGTTAAAATAGAACGTTTCTTCGAGACTAAGCATACTTGTTCACGTTTCATGTCATTTTCGTTGTTAATGACAAAGGTTTAGGAAGGCAGCACCCACTAGTGACCCACATAATGGGAAATAAGGTTGTAAAGACTAAAGCTACAAATAAATAAACTAAAAATAGATTCAAGCCAAAAGGTAGTACTTAAATTAAACATGAGATCTGTTTTGAGTGAAGGTGTAAAAAGCACTACAAGGCACTTAAAAAGTATAGTTTAAATAAAGATATTAATTTAATGCTTAATCTAGGTGTTTAGGTGAAATTCTCCATTTAGATAATCAAAGAAATGTTGAAAGGGGAGAGACATGCCACATCATGCAGCACTGTAAATGGGGCCACCACGTACGTAAGGAGGTGACAAGGGGATAATAGGAAGAAAAATGACAAATAATAGTCAAGGGCTGAAAGCTATATGAAGATGAGGTTGATGTAAGCAATTACAATTTATTATAGTAGTGATATAAATACAGCGGCGTCCACTTTGGTAAGTGATAAACTTCTGAGATAAAATCTGAAAAATTTTAATTTTTAAATAAAATATTATCAACAACGCTAAATTTTTTCTTCCCGCCAACTATGCAGCCAATGTAAAACCTCAAAGTAAAATCACAAAGTACTAATATCATTTTTCAATTAATTATTAGAAGACTGGAATATATAAAAATCTCTTGGAAATGAAAATAAAGTAAAATCAACTATGCAGCCAATGTAAAACCTCCAAGTAAAATCACAAAGTACTAATATCATTTTTCAATTAATTATTAGAAAACTGGAATATATAAAAATCTCTTGGAAATGAAAATAAAGTAAAATCACAAAATACTGATATCATTTTCAATTAATTATTAGAAGACTGGAATATATAAAGATCTCTTGGAAATGGATATTAGGGCCAGTGTTACTATTTACATGAGATTTTTAATAGTAATATTTTATATTAGAATTACAGTTTTGGGACCATTTCAGAACACAAACAAAAAATGCAAGAATTGTTGGATTGAGATAGCCAAATCTTTATACGAGGAAAAAAAGAGGCAATAGAGAGTTTGCCTCTTGCCTCTTCATTCCCTTTTTAAGCGCTTTCCTGTGATCAGAACCAAGTCCAAATAAACCGGCCAAGTTGCACAGTTTGAAGCGAACCAGTTCTAGTGACAACAAGAACCAGAAAAGCCTTCGGATCCGGTATGATCAAGTTCCACTTACCAGTCTGGTTCGATCTTTAAAACATTATGAAAGTGTAAATATAATAAACTAAATAATATTTTAAAAAGTAAATTCATTTCTTAAGAGAAAAACTTGGTGTAGCTTCCTTTCAATTTGTTAATACGTTACCCTACTTATTATAAAACTGACTTTTAGATAGTAATTACTGGTTCAAGTCGGATTTCGTTAAAAGAAACAAATCAACGAGTAGAAACAAGGTCTAAAAAGATCTGCACCACAAAAAACATGCCAAACTCTAATTGGGTAGAGGGGCAGTGAAGGATCCCCTTTGTCAAAGCCATTTAATTCTGAGTTGATTGAACCTACACATTTGGCCCCTTTCAGATTGACTTCAAAATAGAGACAAAACAAAGTCAAGCGTGGAAGCTACTGAAGAAGAAGGAATTGCACTGACTTCATTCTATTTACAACAATAAGATTACCACCATTGTGTTGTTCAAGACTGATACAAATAAGAAAAAATCTTAAATGGACATAATAATCAATGTAACACAGAAGGAAAATCACTTAAGTCAAGCCTGAAGGCTACATTAAAATCAATCAATCAGTCAATGAATCAATTAATTTATTTCTATCAATATAAGAAAACAAAAAAAAATGAAATCAAGTAATTAACAACATAATTAGTTTATGTGGTTCAACTATAGTTACCTAAATTCAGGGATGAGAAAATTTTCACTAAAATGAATCCCAAGATGAAAACAGGGATTTATACAATGGACAGAAAACTCTATGCATATTCACCATAGGATTACAAGACAGAATCTTGACAGAAAAAAATTTAATGATTTACATAATATATTAAAATAACTTTTTTAGACATGCCTCTCAGTAATGCAATTGTATACGCAACAACCCTCTCTTTTGTCTAACATCCCGCTTCACTCTGACAAAAGTTTCCTAACTCACGCATGCAAAGATAATTACAAGAAAAGCAATGGAATGAAAACCTTCTTTTCATTATTTACTCATATCATACAATTTGTACATAATTTAAATCACAAAATTTGGAGAGAGGATCCACCATTAATTTTCACTTCTAAAGCTACCTGAGTTTTGGGAAACATCCACAGATCCTTCAGTCCTTACAGAAAGGTACGAGGCCATTGATACCAGTAACTGTGCATCCAAACAACCTTCAAAACCAAAATGTAAGGGTATCATGGTGCCACATGGGGAATGATAATGCAAAGCTTTCTCTGGATTTTATTCCTACAGATGAATGGAAGGAGACTTGAAAGCATTCTTTATAGAACTACTGCGACCTGATGGCGAAGCCTGCAAGATGTCTGGCTGAAGTGTAGATTTGGACTCTTAGCAAGTTTTATGAACATTAGTGACTCTCTGGTAACCTGCAATTGTATAGTGTGAGATTATGTTAGAAAAGCATCCCTGAAAATTATTACAAGGATTATCTGGCTAAACTCAAGAGGTGAAATAATGTAAAATAGGAATGGAAGTTTAAGGAGTGGTTTGAATTTTTAACCTGATAGTGGCACAAGCAGAATAATAAGAAAGTTGGTGTATAAATTCTCCTTCAGTGTTGTTTCTACAGTTACGTTAGGAATACTAAACAGAGCCAGAACAGATAAAAGTTCGATCAAATGGCATACGTACACACAAAAATGCAGTGAAATAGTTAATATAGTCCAAATTCACAATGAAGAATTCAGCTGATAAGCATCCTGAAACCTATTTCTGGTCAGATTTGAAGATCAAGATCATAAATCATATTCTCAGAGATCCTCCTAAGCACCATGCCAAAGACGGGGCATAGTGCTTCACGCTAAGACTACCAGAAGTAAAGATATTTTCAAAACCAATAATAACGGGATTTTTCTTTAACTTATCCTATTAAATAAGTTGACTGAAAATCAAGACTCTAGCGTGATAAAAAACAACATTCTAAACTTTAAAAAAAAAAAAAACATTCTAGAAACTTCAGAATTGTTTTTTTTTTTTTGAAAGTTGAAACTTCAGAATTACTTTCATCATAAGGGTGCAAAATTGCTTATGCAGCTCATTTTTACATCTATTTTAGTTAAATCCATGGCAAGGACCCTGATCAGAGTAAAATCAACAAAATATTCAACAAGAACAGAATTGATCCTGAGAGGAACAAGTGCAAGTTCACTACCTGAATGCTGGAAGAGTCATGGCAACACAGAAATTTTAATGACTCAAAGCAGATGATCATATGCAGAATGAACTTGTCTTACCGCCATGGAAATTCACTTGTGTCTACTCCAGCTTGATGAAGCTCATCAACATACTGTAATGCTTCTCGGCACTCCTCCCTATCATCAAAGAACTCTTTCTTGTCACCTACTATTTGATATGTTTCATGACCTTTACCTGCTATGACCTGCAGAATGATAAAAGAAGGTACGACATTCAAGTAACATACAGTTTAGTTAGATTTAGACAATGAACAGAATTAAATCTACCAGCAGTGAAAGAAATACGTGACTCAGAACTGAATTCTAGAAATTATTATCAAAAATCTCCAACTTTGTTATTGCAACCGAAGAAAGACAAAAGGAAAACCTTAAAAGAGTCAAGAAAAAGACAAATATGCCTGCAGAGATGGACCAAAGGCCAATAGGCAGAGATCCCAACACCTTATAAACAAATGGTGCACCATTCACAGAGACCAGATGAATTACAAAAGGATCCCTTGTGAGGTTTCTCTTATAACACCCAGAAGTTGTCACCTCATCTCTTACAATAGAGTTCCTTAACAAAGCCAACTTTCAATTTAATAATATTCACATAAAAAAAAACCCAAGTTCTATTCAGATATGTCATTAAGTGTGCTAACATTCTAAACAACATCAATTCAAGAGCTTTCTACTTATTTTTATTTTTCAGTTACAGCATTGTACATGTGTGGCATAATGATTGGTGGATGCTGTACTAAGCTTGGAATTGCCGCTTCAACACAACAAGGATAAATGAGGTCTAGCCATTTTTAGAATTCCACACCAAAGAGCCCATGTTGCTATTGCAGAAATTGGTAAAATCAGGAATTAATTTGCCACCAGCGAATATACGATAAATGGTTTTAGAGAGGGAAAAAATATCTTCATTTTGGGCCAATGATTCCTTCACCCTAATGGTTTGTTGCTGTCTTATCAAGCACAAAAGTCTGAAAAAAAAAATGGGAAAAAAGGATAACTGGAGAGCTTGACTATACTTACAACAATATCACCCTCTTCGCCCATAGCCACAGCTGCCCTAACAGCCACTCGCCTGATGTCATGTAAGAAAAGCCTATGACCATTAGGAAGAGGTGGGTAGTAATCATTTTCACCGTATTTTAAGTAGTCTTGCATGGTCCATCCAACTCCAGCCAACATATCATCCAAAATGTCCACTGAAATGATTCAGGGAGTGAGACAAACTAAAGGTCAGTTGTAATAATCTTTTCTCAGTTTCTGCTAAATTCCATAAAAATAGCAAACCTTAATTCTTTTTCCTTTCTGTAAATCAAAATAAAATAACTTTTCAGTCCTCTTCAAAAAAAAAAAAAAAAAAACTTTTCAGTCAAGAACCGTACATGGGTCCTCAGTCCTTGGATTGTCTGAAGTCAACATAACTACATCACTTTTATCTGTCGCAATTTTAGTCATCATGGGTCTCTTTCCTCTGTCACGATCACCGCCACATCCAAATACTTCATAAAACAAAAGAGATTGTATCATAAGATAAATCCATCATTCATGTGTTTTTCGAATAAAATATCATCATCTTATCAGTGTTCACGAAGTTAAGTAAGACAATTAAAGAATTTAAATGAAAAGGCATTTAACATAACTAAATAATGTATATCATCACATTTTTTTCTTGGAAATGAACAAATAACAGGTGAAGACGGGGTTAGTACGTCACCACCATATGGACCATATTTACAGGCACCTTAAACAGTGATCAGAAAAGTAACCTTTTTAATCAGAGCATGGACATCTTCTCCTTCTGCTCATATCAAATAATACAATAATCTAATCTCACTAACTCCTAGTATAGAAGACAGCTAGAAGTGCAGTGCAAGTCCATGATCATCCATCTCATTTATCTCAAATCCTGTCAATCTGACAAAAGCTATCTAGAAGAGAATAGTTTGCCTCTTTACCCCTTAGGGTTCCCTTAAATTTATTGGGCCAAAATTACTGGAGGAGAAACATTCAGAAGCATCATATGTTCATACCTGTTATAATCCTTCGAGGTTTCAATTCCCTAAGGGTGTCTAGAAGCCTAGATAAAGCATCGGGAGTATGAGCATAATCCACAACCACTGCAAAAGCCTGCTCTTCATCAATCAATTCACACCTTCCTGGGACCCCATCCACCTCTTCGACCCCTCGAACAATATCCTCCAAAGGAGCACCCACTGCAATTCCAACAGACACCGCAGCAAGAATGTTGTAAATATTATGCCTCCCAAGCAACCCGGAGGATATCTCGAGTACCCCTTTTGGTGTCTTAACCAAAACTTGAGTCTCAAACAATGAAAGCTCAAACTTTAATGGGTATACATCAGCACTTTTATTCTCGATAGCATATGTTACCACAGGCACATCAGGGTTACCCTGTGCTAAGAAGAAGGATGCATGTGGGTCATCAACATTTACAATCTTTCGGTGTCTCTCAGGATCCACCATTCTTGAAAACAACTTTGCCTTTGAATCTCGGTAGTCCTCAAAAGTTTTGTGAAAATCTAAGTGGTCCCGAGTTAAGTTGGTAAAAACTGCTATATCAAAATCAATTGCATCACATCTGCCAAGTGCAAGACCTTGAGATGTTGCTTCCATCACAACTGCTTCACTTCCGTTGTGTAACATTTTGGCCAGCAATTTTTGGACCATAACTGCATCAGGAGTAGTCTGTGGTGCATCAGACACGTTCAGTGGTGAAGTGTCTAGCTGGTTATCACCATGAATATATGAAGTGACAGTATTTAACATCCCAGTTCTCAACGCCATTGCTTCATACACACTTCTCACCAGATATGAAGTGGTGGTTTTCCCATTTGTGCCCGTGACTCCAATTACTGACATACTCTTAGATGGGTGTCCATAAAAGGAAGCAGCTAAAATCGGAAGCACTGAATTAGTATCTTCTACTATAACCAAAGCTTTACATCCTAAGGTTTCATCTATGTTTATCTCCTTGCTTGCCACTACAGCAACAGCCCCACGCTTGTCAGCTTCGCTCAAATACAAATGTCCATCAGTTTTCAACCCAACACAACACACAAAAAGATCCCCAGAGGTAACCTCTCTGGAATCATGTTGAATTCCAGTAATCGTAACATCTATGTTACCATAAACAGAAACAGGCACCACCCGACTCTCGTCCAAAAGCTCAGCTAAAGTCATTTTAAACTTGGGTTCCACAATTCTCACCTTGGGCTTCCCGTAATGATCAAAATCTACATCAAACGCAGACGATGAGCCTGTATTGGCATTCGACTCACCGGCCTCTTCTTCGGAAAACTTAACCCGGTCACCTTCCTCGCCTGCTTCCTCCGAAACCACAGTAAGACCCTGGAGCTCATCAATCTCCTCCAAGTCCACGACTTCCTCCGGCGAAAGCTCTTCGATCCCTTCAGGAACCTCCGGCTCCTTCCTGGGATTCGGCTCCAGTAAACCCTGCTTCACAAACTCCTGCCTTTTGAGAGCGATTGCCTTATCAATCTCCCCAAAAAGATCATCCCCACCGGACTCGTCATCCACGGAACTGGGATTCTCTGGCGGGTCCTTTTCAGTGGCAAGCGCAGCGAGGAAGATGGACTGCTCCTTCTTGAACTGCTCCTCTTGGTGTTTCTTCGCTCGGGCCGCCTTGCGCTGGATTTGGGTGAACTTAGAGACGCCGTGGTCGGAATCCTCGGGAGCTTCAGGTGGGTCGTCATCGGCTGGGGAGATGTGGAACTTCCCGTCGGGACCAATAGCAGTGGGCACCAGGAGAGGCCGGAGGCGAAGTAGGGGAGAGAAGTAGGGTACCAAAATCCGAGACTTCGGAGAAGCGGTACTAAATGGGGCAGCTGGGAGCTGGCAGAAGAGTAACGGGAACGCCATCAGAGAGAAAGCGTGGCCAGAGCAGAGAGGAACTAGCACCGGAGAGTAGCAGAGTAGGGGGCTCAGTGACGGCCGAGACCGGAATTTGGATGGGAAGAGGGTAAGGCAGTTGGCGGCAATTATACTGGATGTGACTTACAAATGAAACCCATATTCGGACACTAAGTTGGGTTGCACTGACTCGGTCGCTAGAGCCATATCCGGTCACGGCTCAACGAGTTGACTCGTCACATTTAAGGGGTCCAGGTCAGGAGACCTACTCTCCTATACATATCAATACAAAGCACTAGAGGACCACATGGACCCTCCATATGTATCAAATTTGGTCCCCATTGATTACCATCAAAAGCTTACTCCGAGTATAATTATAGACAAAAATATTACTATCACCATGACCTTCTCACTCTTGCCCCATATAATTGTAATAATAATGCTATGCATACTATAAAAATATCCGAGTCAGATACTATTTTATATGGGGTCTACCATACTATAAAATTAATGATAGCACACATTTTTCAACATGTGACATCCACATTAGAAAACTACCCCACTCAATTATTTTTCACAGTACCCATAACATTATTATAAAGATGTAACCTATGCGTCATTGTTACTTTTATTATAAGTATTAAAAGAACTTAGTCATGTAAGTTTAACTAGAAGTGAGGGCAAAATGCAGCTAACAAAATAAAAATTAGTACCATTATGTATCCTTCTTGAGATTCTTATAAGCTTCTCATGTTACAACCTGTGACCATATATCCACTGGACAAGTCTCCCTGATCAACCGTTACGTTCCCGCGCAACAATCCTCTTCTTCTTCCCTTGTCATCTCGTTTCGAGTTTGACTGGTAGCTGGGTATCTTCTCTCTTCTCTGTCCAGAATGCTTTCGTTCTCCTCTTTCTTCATCACATCTGGAACTTCCCCAATGAATGAAACGAAAGCATGGAAGATGCTGCAGATGCATTTATCGATCCTGCAATCGGCAAATATCTCCCTTCCGATGGTCCAGTGGAAAGTAGTCCTCCTTTAGCTGATTCGAATGAGGTCTCGCATCAGGGTCTCGTGTCAAATTGCAAGGTTTTGGAGGAAGCTTTGGTCGTACTCCAGAGCGAAAAAGATGAAGCCAAGAAGCAGAATCTCCATCTCGTTAAAGCACTTGAAGAGGTTTCGCGTGAGAGAGACAATCTGCTTTTGAATCTTGGTGTATGTAAGGAAAGAGAGAAGGATTTGATAAGAAGGGGGGATGATGAAATTAGGGATAAATTACGTCTGGAAGGTGAGCTTCAATATGCACAAGACAGGATTGTGGGATTTTGCGAAGAAGGGAATCGGATGATGGGGGTTTTGACCCAGGGTTTTGAGTACATAAAATCTGTCGAAGATTTCTTGAGGCGAGTTGTGGAAAGAATTGATAAGGAGATTTCGCAACTTTTTGCTCCTGAAAATGGAGCGGATGGTCGTTCTCAAATGAAAAATGGAGAAGAAGATGATCCCAGTATTGATGAAGAAGCAGAGAAGCTTCTGAAAAAAATTAGGGTTGCTCATGGACTGTCGGAGAAAGCTGAGGAGCGAGTAAATATGTGTATAGAAATGATAAAAAAGGAGAAGAAGCAGCTGGAGAATAGCATTGTGAGCTTGACAGAGGAAAACAGAGACATAAGTAGCTTGTTGAGGATTGCTCTGGTAGAAAAAGAAAAGGTGGAAAAACAGTTGAATAGATTAAAAGGAGGTGGTGAGCAGAAAAGAGTGGCATTACTGCAGTTTGCAGAGAAGGGGTTGCAGAAAGTGGGTTTTGGATTCATGGTTGGTGCTTCAGCTGGGGATTTAGCTGACATTTCTAGCTCAAATGCTGGGCCAAGATCTGATAGCAGTGACTATGAAGAGGAAGTTGTTAGCCTGGTAATTTCCTTCCCGCGTTTTTTTTTTCATTTTGTTGCTTGATTTCACAATTGGATTGATGGTACATCGAAGATGTCCCTAATGGAAACTTTCAAATTCAATCAAGGCTGAAGAACAATTAGTATACTCTGCGTAATTTGCCATTCTACTTCTATCTATACTAAATCTTTAAGTTCTATAGAATGCAAAACAAAAGTGAAAATGACTTGTTTGAATTTGACGAGCCTTCTCTTAAACTCTACCAGCGAATTGAACAGTTGGTGCTGGGAGATCTGCTACATTGATGATTACTACTGATTTTACTACATCGGCTCTTAAGTCATAGGCATTTTCGCTAAAGGAAGAACTATCATTGCAAACGTGATAGAATTTTTAACTTAGGTCACTGTGTTTTCTATCTGTTGGAAGTTTGAGATTTCCTCTTATTGTGATATAGGCTTCAACTGTGGAAAAGATCATGAAGAACTTGCGGCTTGAGATTTCCCAATTAAAACAATCTTTGGATGACTCCAGGTAGTCCTTTTTTTTTGTTATCTCAATGTTACAATCTGCTCTATAGAAGAGTTTATCATCACTACAACATCCTCCCAATGCAAATTATTCATTTTTGTGCTTCAAAAGATCTGATCAAGTACACAAATGCAAAAACTGAGATTGAAAAGTCCAGAGTTTATTGATTGATAAACCCCACTTGTAAAGGGAGAGATTAGAGCAATCCCAATCAAATTCATGATCCCCATGTTGATCAGGAAGAGATTTCCCAAGTTTACCAGACATGTCTTAGTGCATCTGTCATCTGTTCATTTGCTACCTGGGACTTTTAAATGGTGTTTGAAGCTCACTCATATTACTTGATGAGAATAAATCACATATGTTTTTAAAAGCATCCTCAGAGTAACAACATGCCTATTTCAAACCCAATGTCAGGTCAGGAAACGAGCGGTTGCAGAGTTTCACAGAAAAACAGGCCCAGAAAATCGCAGAAGACTCGCTTTACATAAAAGATCTAGAAGAAAGAGAAGCCCTGCTGACCCAAAATGTACTCTCCTTTCTCTATCAGTGAAACCAACTGAAAGACTTCTTTGACCAAGATACACCAACATTGATTTCTGACATACATTTTCCTGTCTTTTAAGTTTGAAGAGCTGATGAAAGTGTTAAGAGAAACAGAGGAAGATGTCAAAAGGTGGATGGAAGCTTGTGAACTAGAGGTGGAAGCCGGTAAGACCGCCATTGAAGAGCGCGACAAAGAGGTACATTTCTAATCTTACTTCCTCGTACCTTCAACTCCATTAATTCACAACCCCACCAGGTAGCATCCCTCGAGCAAGAATTGGAAAACGCGAGAGCTTCCGTGAACATGCTGACGAACAAGCTGAGGCTGAAGGAAGAGCTGGTGTCTGCTGCAGTGGCAGCTCAAGCGGCCGCCGAGAGGTCCCTCCGGCTCGTCGACGGCAGATGCGCCGGATTCCGGGACCGGATAGAGGAGTTAACGAGGCAAGTGGAGGAAGCTGAGAGCAGGGGCGAGCGCAGGGGTTGCCGGAGAGTAAGGCACGTCTGCTGGCCGTGGCGGGCGCTACGACTCGGTCCGGCTCCCGGGCGGAGGCTACGTGCGGGTAGATGTGGACCGGAGATGGAAGCCCTTCTGCATTTCAATATTTGACAATTGAAACCATACCTTGTGAACTAAAAGCCAACATCTTGCATTTCCGTATATTAATAAGTTATTTTGTTTACTATTTATTTATTTATTAATCGGGTAACCAGATAATAAACTGAATAATACGAAATAAATCATAAATATAAAAAGAAAAATAATTTCTGTACTGTTGAGTTTTTACATCCTGATGTGCCTATTGAGAACTCGTGCGTAACGTTAAAGCTCGCCCAAGTAAGAGCCTGTCGACATAAACACTCGCTCATGAAAAGGCCCCCCACAAAAAGATAAGCCCAAAAACAGACCAGCCCACATAAAGGCCCTCCCTCAAAAACGCCTCAAAGAAAACGCCCACCCACCAAAAGGCCCGCTCACAGAAAGTCCCGCCCACAAAAAAGCTGAACATAGAAAAAGCCCGCCCACCACATAAAAGCAAGCCCAAGAAAAGGCCATCCATAGCACAAGCCGCCCACCAAAAGGCCTACTAACATATTGCCACCCATCAAAAGGCCTGAACAAGAAAAGGACAGCACACAATAAGGCCCGCCAACGTTTTGACACACCCACTAAAAAGACTGCCACGAAATGACATGCCCACAAAAAAGACGGCCCCCATAAAGGACACAAATAAAAAGATTCCCCACAAAAAGCCCAGCCCAAAAAGAGCCCACAGAAAGAAAGACGCACATTTCATTGACGGCCCATAATAAGGCTATCCCAACAAAAATCCTCGTAAAATAAGGCTCACCAACGAAAAGGCCTTCCCAGAACATGGTCCAACGATAAAAAGGCCTGTCCACTAAAAACCAAGCTCCCAAAAAGACTACCCATCGTTGCCGGCCCATCGTCAGGCGCATCAAAGTAGGCATCCCATCATAAGGCGCGTCAAAAGGAAAATTGGGCCAACTTATCCCTGGGCCATACAGTTGCAGGCCTTTCAGTAGATGGGGAAAATTGAAGGACACGTTTATTACGCGGGCCAAGTTTGGCCTGCCAACATTTGGGCCAGACCTCTAAATGGCCCTTTCTCGGTTTCTCTGCCTACGAATCGTCCACCCACGTTATGGCCAGCCTGCTCTCCGGCTTGCTCAATTTTTGGCCGCCCAGAAAAAAGGCCCCTCTTCGTGTTGGCCCGCCCATGAATGGGCTGCGTCCATTTTAGCCCATGAACGAAAAAGGCTGCTTGGGATTTCTTCTGGCCGACGATAAGGCCCGCCCACTTATCCGCCCGCGTTAGATAACGTGTGGGACGTGCAGGTGTGTCCACGTTCTGTCCCGCCAACCAAAAGACTTAGCTCATGTTTTGGCCCGCTCTTGTGAAGGCCCGCTCACTAAAAGGCCTTCTTCTTTTATGGCTGCTCAAATCGTGGCCGCCCACTTTCAGCCTGCCTAAGAGTCGGCCTGCTCTCGGAAAGGTAGCGTATTAAAGCCCCGCCCAAGTTCGTCGTTTAAAAGTGAGCGTACTAAAGCCCCGCCCAAGTTCTGGCACGCCCACTAAGTGGCCTGCTCACGAAAAAGATGGCTAACGTTAACGCCGCCTACTTAATGTCAAGATCAATTAAAGGGCCGCCCTTGATATGGCTTGCCCACTTTAAGATTGTCCCTTTAAGGGCGTGCCCACTTAATTGCTTCCCAACCTAATTGCCAGCCCATAAAGAGGCCCGCCCGCTTAAAGGTCCGCCCACAAAAGGCCCGCCCACTGCAAATTATGATTATGGAAAATAAACTGAATCAGATTTTATCTTTATTTTGAATATGAATATTTGAAATAAACATAATCTTTGACTTAATTAATAATCATGTAAAATAAAAAAATACAAAAAAATATTTTGTTTCGGTTTTATTTATTTAATGTTAATTAAATTATTATTTATTAGTTGAGTAACATTTTTTTTGTTTCTTTTTCCGTTTTCTTTTTTTTTTTTCAGAGATTCTCATTATATTTTTCTTTTTGATTCGACTGTTTTCTTTTGATTATCGTGGTGCCACGTGTACGGTAAAGATGATTCCCTGGAAACCGGACACATCCGTCATTTTGCGCTTGGAACTTCCGTTATAAATCAAACGCCAAGGCCAAAACAACCGCCATTTCTCATTTCGTTTTTCCGAATTCCGATCCTTGAGCCAGTCTTTCTCGTTGCTTTTGTTGCTGCGAAGAGGAAACGTGAAGCAAAGCTCACTATCGGGAACTCGAGCAGTTGATATTTTTGACGAGTTAACTGCGTAGATGATTTGCTGTTCTTAGGATTGGAGTAATGAAGCTGAAGATCAACAAAGCCTGCGATTTGAGCTCTATTTCTGTCCTTCCTCCTCACTCAAGGTCGATAGCTGTGCGGATCATGTCAGTTTTAGTCGAATGAGCTCTCTTCTTCTTCTTCATTGTTGATAAGAACTCTCGCTTCTGTTGGCAGGCGAGCGAACACTAATACTTCGGGAGCGGACGGTTCTGGTTTCGGCTTAAATCAGGCTTCTCAGTTTCGATCCATGTCCTCGATGTCTCAGCAGTCGTTTTCTCAGGGAGTTTCGTTGTCGCAGCTCTCTCAGAACTCAATTGAGGAGAACCTCACGAGCGAGCATGTAAGGAGTTTTATATTTTTTGCTTAATATAGTTTTGCTAGTTTGGAGTTTTTAGAAGCGCAAGGAGCGTGCTACTGTGCGACATATTTCGAAATTGGTTCTGGTGACGTGGCTTATGGATGCAAGTGTCGCAGGATCGTTATTCGTCAAATTTGACCTTCCTGGCTTTAGTTTTAACTTGTCGCTTCTTCGCAAAGATTGTAAACAATTTAGCTTCTTGATTGGAATCCAATGGTTTTCTTATGCTTGATTTGTGATGGACTTGTGGAGGTTAGAGTTAGTTTCAAGTTTGCTTTTACTAGATTCATGATGAACTTGTGGAGATTGACTTATATCTTTTTTTGGATTAAAAATTGTTTCACCTGTTGCTTGTCTTCTCAATGTGATTGGTGATAAGATGAATAGTGAAAGTTGCAGTGTCTACTGTTCCGAAGTCCAGGTGAATTTAGAAACTGAGAGTGATATGGAAAGGGAAGTGCTGACTTCGTGATTGATAGCCTTACTCTTAACAGGTTTAAGCTTTGAAATTATAATTCACAATAGATTTCTAGTTTTAGTACCTCGAGTTTTAGCCAATTCTTGTACACATATCTACAAGCTTGTCAGTCATTTAAAATATTCCAGAAGGAGATTATTATTTTAACTTTTCACGTTTTTACTGATTGTTAGGATCTGCAATTTTTAACTTTCTGTCTGATATAAACAATCACCGTTGTTTTTCTGAGAAAATAATTCAATTTTTTGCACCACAAACTATATCACTTTCTGAGTTTGAAATTCTCACTCAATATATTTATGAGGACATGGTACTTCCATTTTTTCATGTATGTCTAATGATATATGTGATCATGACGACTTGCTGTCCTAAAGGTCTCTTTTGAATTTGACTGGGGGCTTGTGAATCTACAAATGGTTCCAATATTTTCTGATTTACCACAGAGAGTTGGAGTAGCTGTTTTAATTCGATCGAATTGACATATTATCCAGAATAAAGAGAAATGAGTGCCTCTTGCATGTATCTTCTTTATCACCATCTCTTATCAGCGTGTAATTATTTTTTCTCTGATGAGTGCCTAACTATCGTTCTTGTGTAAAATTGGAGATTGTTTATTTCAGAGATTGGGATCTCAGGAGAGAGATAACTCAATGAAGAGAATTTCTTCAGTGATGCCGATCAATTGCATGCGAGAAGACTCTCAGATGCCTCTTTCAAAATCATGCAACAGTATCACACGCCGATGGAGTTCAGCCCCTCCTCTGGATTATAAATGTAATGATCCTGCTTAGTTGCCAGAAGTCTATAGCGGTAGTCACTGCCCAGCTTTATATTCTAAATTTTATCTTTTCAACAGGATATGACCAGTGATGGTTTACTCTCTCCCTTCCAGTGTTGATCATGGTAGTATGTCATATGGATTCTTTGCGATAGATCAAATAAAGATGACATGCTTGTCATGATTTAGTAATTAGTTTACCTTTTATAATTAGCTATTTAGGAGAATTGCTTTCTGAGAAGTTATTTTCTGGTTCCTGGAACAGGTCAGGTTTCTGAAGAACTTGAGCGGAGAATTGGATTGGTGGAAACTTCAGTGAGCAGGCTGGCCATGATCCTTGATTCTATTCAGAGCGATGTCATGCAAGTAAATAAATCAGTAAAAGAAGTACATTTGGGAAGTAAGCATATGATTATAAGAACTAAGTTCAATACATCCAAGTCTACAGTTTTTTAATGCTTCAATTGGATCCCTGTGCCACATACACTTAAGTTGAAATTATATTTCATGTGAACCTTTAGCAGACTGTAAAAGGCCAGCCTTTTCTGTAGTTTATCCAGGAAATTGTTGTACTTGTCTGTAATTTTCTAGAGCATCCAAACAAGAAAATTGATTTCAGTGCGTAAGGGTTTTCTTAAGAATACATTAAGTTAGATTAATTAAGTATATGTTTTATGATAAAGGGAATTGCTTTAAAATATGAGAAATTTTGTTTGTTACTTTTCTTATGTATCAGTGCTATTAAAACTTGTCATGGAACGATGATATTTCTCCATCTTAAAATCTGCATGTTCACCAATTTTTCACTGCATATTTCAGTTGTCTAATTCAAGTATGCATATACTTTTACATATAATTCGGCTTTGATTTTCACAAATACGACAACTTTGGGGTTTATCTTCAGCCGAAGGAGTAAGACAGAAGATGGTCCTTCAGGAAAACACATTGGAGCTCATAGTAAGAACTTGAGACTCTTGAGCTACTTGTTCCTTTTTTACTCCTATTCATATGTTTGTTAGACTGAACAAGTGGAGCAATCAGACCAAAGGAGAGGAAGACATCAAGGCCAGCCTTGTGAAAAGCTTAGAATCAGACTGCAATAAACTGAAGCAGATTGAATCAACACTCTCTGCCCTACCACATCAGATTCGAACTCATTTGTCAGGCCTCCAGAGTGAACTCTGTCAGACCTTGGCAAAAGAAATTGTATGTTAATCTGGACAGATATTTTATACACTAAATGAATAGAGCTTTTAAGAATCTTCTTTTCTTCCTTTTTAAAATTTTCTCTAGGCTGTCTTGTCCTCAGAAGAAAATTGTGGTAGTTCAATAATTTTTCTGCTTATCTAGTATTTTCTTGTCTGCTTTGAAAAATCTATTCTAAAGTGCTTCAGTCTCTTTTCAGGAAAAAGTGAATATCCCACAGCCAGTTCTTACTCAACCACTAAAAGTAAAGTTTCTTTACCTTGTAATTTGTTTCCTATGCCTGTTATATTTCTTTAGAATACCCTCTTGACTACGGCTTTTTCTATTTATAGAGAGCAACTCGTGCTGCTACATGGTCTTTCAAAAAACAGCCAAACCCTATAGAAATGTATGTTTCTTGGACTTATTTTCATTTTCTTCAAGTAGAGTAACAAATAAAATATGTTTGCTTTAATAAAATATGTATGTTATTTTTAAAAAATTTCTTCAAGTAGGATAACATATAATATATGATCAAAACTTCTCTTTCTACCTACTTCGGCAATGTTGAACTTGAACCGTATTTGTCTTAAAAACTTGATAAATTGTTGCAGTTTTTGAAAATTGTCAAATTTAGATCCTATAGGACTACTTAAAGCTTGAGCCTTGATATGGAAACATCTTCTTTTTGTCAAAAAAAATAAAAAACAAACAAATATTTGGAACCAATAGCATTTTGGGATTAACTCTTTATGTTGACAGCTTTCGGGATTGACTGTTTACGTTTGCAGCAAGCTGATGAAATATTGGAAATTGCAAATTCTTCCTTTTTTTTTTTTACATTAATCGGTCCTTTCTTTTTTCTTCTTTTCATTCTATATATATCTTCTCTCTCTTCCCTGGAGTGAGTCATGGGGGGCCATGCTTCCGGTCAAGTAACAATAATAGATATAGTTGGGGATAACACCTCTGGAAGCTCATACTGCCAAGGCTAACTTTAGGATTGCATAAAGCATTTGCGCAGGAAACTGAAGAAGCTACAAGTTACAAGATTTTTATCATTTTCTGGGACCTATGTATTCCCTGGATATATGTGATTTTCGTTTTTCTTTTTCATAAGGACTTGTTTCAAATCCACATTCAACGGGTTGCTAGTTATTTTCAGTTTTTAACTCAATTTTCATTGCTTCTGTGGGTTTAGTCCAGATGCACCTCCAAATAGTCAAACAAAGGGCAGGAAAAGAAGATCAGAAAAGACAACATCAAGGAAACAAGCTCCAGCCACTTCTGCTCGTAAAATGCATTTGAAGCTTACAAAGAGAGTGACACCTGAGAAAAAACAGGTAATCCCTACAATTTTTTATGATAACTGAAAGCCTTCTTTTTAACACGTTCCCCTACCTGGGCCGATATATTTTTTTCTTCTTTCTTTGTAATTTGTTGGAATAAAAGCCCATTATAAGGTCACGTGGCTTTAGGATATTACACCAATAAATTATAGGCAATGTTGATCATGTAGAAGTGCTTACTCCTGAATGCTTCCATTTATTCTTAACTAGCTCAAACATTCTGGGATAAACTGATCGTATTCTGCGTGCAGGGAGAGGATTGGAGAATAATTATCGACTCAGATGACGAAACTGGAGTATTTTCCTTTTCGCACGAAGAGAAGGAAACTGGTACCTTCTACCTATATCTGTCACTGTTCATTATTATATCATTAAGATTATAATAAAGTCAAAAACATGACGCAAAAGCACCACCCAATCATACTACGATGCAAGCTGATGCAATTCTTCTCTTTTCTGTTGTCCTTCTTTACGAATAAAAAACTGCAACGCTATTACAATCCACGTCTAGTTCCAGATTGCGTCGACCAAAGTCAAACCTCATACTGGAATCCTATGAACACTATACTTAGTTCCACTCATCGATATTGGGTTTCTTTTATCTATCCGACGAATCCAATCTTTCCATTTTTTTCGTTGTCTCACGGTTGTGGAATAACATTTGGATACTTTCCACATCTTCGACCACTAACCTCTGCTTTGAACCCGTATCTGAAATGGCTGGCAGGGACGCACAAACGGTGGATGGAGGAAGTGAAAGAAGAGACGGAGCGGATCCTGAGAGAAGCCAGGAGACAAAAACGAAAATGTCGTAGCCCCATAATTTTACTGTCTGATTAAGCTACCAACAGATGCACATTGTAGGACGGAGTGAATACCTCGCTTGCTCCAGTCTCAGCCTCCCAAGATTAATCTACTGTAACCTTTAATTTCCAAACATCGAAAACGTAATTTGACCTGAAAGCTCCTAATATAAGAGCTTTTGCTTGATTACATCTTCTAGCAAAATGTTCCTGGAGCAAAGGCTTAACAGATAAATTTGTCAAAAGAGGAGATTGACTATCAATTTGTCATAAGAGGTTTTAGTTGGGTAAGGTTTTACCAGCAAAAATGATCAGAGGACAAGGTTATGATATTGGCGCTTTAGGACCCTTAGTAGCTCAATAGAAAGAACAATTTATAGATTTTAATTTTTGAATTTTTTTTGCACCTTTTTTTTGTTTTTATAGTTTGTACTGTATAGATCATACTCTATTCCGTCATTAGGAGCAATACAAATACTAATTTGGAAAAATTTGGTTATCAATAAACTCAACCCGATTGAGGTAATAAGGTGAGTGTGATGGATTATCAGAAATTTTTTTTTTTGATACCTGTTTGTTCATTTTTATTGTTTCCTATTGAATTATATCTAACAGATATCTTCAATTCATTCAAATTTCTTGAGAACCGGCATGCATATATAAATAACAGAAAGCTTTAGATAAGCTAAAATTTTAAATGTTGTGTATAATTACACACGGCTTCAAAATGCCATCTCTATAGCCATCGCACTAGATCAATGAGATCTGGATCAGTTTTACATTTACCATGACAAAGATCGATTCTAAGTAGCGGCTGCAAATCATGATACCGAGGTCCACTACCTGTTAATCAACGCCTTTTCATTGAACTAAAAAACTGTACAGTGTCGATAACCATGTGAGTTGGTTTGTACCCACTTCTGTGCATCGTACTCTGATGATCAGATCCAGTTCCAAATCCTGACTCCTGACATTAGAATTGCCCCCACACTGTCAGTAATCGTGGCCGGTGCTCTGCAAAGGCTGGCCTCCTTTTCACTGAAATTCACGCTCTCTGCGATCATATCATCTGCACAGACCACAGCTTTACATGGATTCGATCAATTTAATCCTATGAATGCTTGATGCATCCCATATATATTGAATAAAGCAGATATGAATATAATTTGAGAGAAGGGAAAATGGACCTCCTAAGTCACACAATGAGCAAATTTATTAATTTTTAATTTTTTTTCTATTTCATAATATTTTTGTACACATTCATACATAATTAATTATGTTACTTTTTAGATTTTTTATTTAAATTTCTCTTGTCAAATTGTGATAATGGGGTTATCCGTTATACTATCCACAATCTTAAAAAGTCACTTTTGTATATAAAGCAACTTTCGATGGAAAATTAGGGTGCACTAATATTAGGTGAACTTGGATATAAACATTCCCTTTTTCTTTTACTGTTTAGTTCTTTTTTTTCATTAATTTATGACTAACTTGTGATTATTCTGTTTAATATTGTCGGATTATCCGTCTTAACTCAGAAAATAAATAAACTACATATATGTACAATAACTTATCCAGTATATAAATTATGAAGGCTGGATACTACTATATATATATATATATATACCGAGTACTAGTACAGACTACAGTAAATTAATAGCCTATATTCCAAACAAATGAATTGTCAAAATGCCAAACATCAAAACATATCCCGAAACGATCCTGACTTTTATTTTCCTACGCACGTCGTGGAGACACTCTCCTTTAATTTGAGGGACATGTCACCGGATCCCATGGTGTCAAGTCTGCTCTTTCTTTTGCACGGCAAAAAAAACTGTACAGCCCACGCGCATGCACTACTCCCCCACATCCACTTTCCTTCACACCCCGGCAAAGCAACAGCAAACCAGCAAATCAAAGTCTTCCTCTCCTTATTTGTTCCCCACTGCTTTGTATTCCTCTCTCCTCCTTTACAACTCACGCCCATCTTCTCTTCCCCAAATCAAAGCCTGGAAACCCATCTTCTCCCTGGGAACCCCACGGAGGAATATGATTCAGAAACGCTTTTCATGGAGACTGAGGGAGGATTTTCCTTCCTTGGCACTTGGGCATATTGCAGAATCCGTTATGCCGCTAATATAAAATTTACAAGATGAAGTCTAAAAAATTAAAGGAAAGTTAATTTTTTTTTATTTACTAGGAGTCGAGCACTTCATATTTCTAGCTTTGATATTCTCTCACTTCTTCTTTGTAAACCCTCTTTAGTTAAGGTTATAGTTTACAACATATTATGTTCTCTCATATGGTCAAACAAGAAAACAAACCCAAAAAAGAGCAATAAATGATAAATATCCTAATTGTCTATTCTTAGTTCTTGTCGCCACTCCATCTGATTCTCCCCCTTGGATAGCTCCAAATGTTATGCTTGGAACTTTGAAGACCCATTTTATGATGGCCATTAGCCACTTTTCAACGACCCATTACCTCTATTTCATCATCTTCCCCAAATTGATATAAAAAGCCAATTATCCTATACAGGGCCTGCTTGATGACAAAATCACTTGTAATAAAAATGATATGATATGATATAAGGGTCAAGAAAGAGGGAGTGTGACTTGTTTAGTGAATAATGAGATAAAAAAATAACTATTATCTAATCTTAATCTCACAAGACAATATAGAGGAAATGTGATGCTGATACGATAATATGGGCATGATTGGTAGATTTGATCTTAGTTTATATCAAATTTTGGGTTAAGGAATCAAGGGGTCTTCTCTATCTTTGGCGGATATTTCATTATTATTATGAAATAAATTATGGGTGAGAGCGTGAGGAGCACCTCATGAGGTAGTCAAACAAATCATCAATAATTTTTTTTAAATTTATTGCATGATTAAAATAGAGGATTGCCTTGACTAACTTTATAAATTGAAATTAATTCTTTGGGTTTTATATGATTTTCTACTCATAAATGACTCTTTACTGTTTATTTCAAAAGGACAATTTGAAACCTAATAAAAACTAGAGTTAAGCACATTAAATGAAAACACTTATGTTTCAAACTTACCTCAAGTGAAAATGTTTGTCACTTGTAAAAGTAGAACACTAAAATAAATATTTTCCTTAATGCAAGTTATGATTAGTCTGTAGACAGATGAATATATCGCGGCAAATTTAACCAAAATCTGTCAATCTAATTATGAAACAAAAAAAAAAATCAAGATTCCTATAGTCTCAAGTCATCCCAAGCCATCATATATTATTCGTTTTTTAATAAAGTCATACAAGGTAGGCCTTATTATCTTTTTGTTTGTAATTCAAACAAGTGGAAGTGGTTCTTGTTCTTTGATTTATGAGTTTGCAGAAGAGCCCAAAAAGAAGAGAATCCAATATTTTCAAGTGGGAAAGAGAGATCCAAAAGAAAAAATCTCTCCATAACTTTTAAAGGTCTTCAGCATGAGCGGCTGAGCCACTCACCACCTGTTTGTAGTCAAACTTTTAATAAAGATTAGGCTTTGCTTTTTCTCATTGTACATAATTCTTATGATAAACTATCATTCAAAAACAAAAATTTTAAACTAAAAAAATTAAAAATTCATCTAACTTTTGATTTCGCATTCATTCTACATTAATGAGAATTTTGGGGTCAAATGGAACAAGAGTATTTTCTAAAAACTTTGTATTATTTAACAGGTTCAAATTCCCGAAAAAGTGTATTATCACTTTTCACTTTTATATTTTTTAATGGAAGAGGATTTTAAGTTCTGTTATTTACTCATATGACAATTTTTTTTATGATTTTTAACAAGGAAATGGATGTGTTCACTGTTCACAGATTATATAATTTTGCAGAAAAAATATGACCAATAATAGATTGTAATGTAATTACGTTATGACTTATGCAGTTTGGCTCATTTATATAATTCCTATTTAGATAAACAAATAAAGCTATTGAAACTAGACACCTCTGAACTGGAGCATGCCAATATGTTTTTTATATACTCATAAAGAACTCGTTGAGTACAGATGGATAAATATTGGGTACCCATTTTTAATTAAAAATCAATCAATGCGAGGAGCCAATTTCATGTTTCATGGCTTTTGATAAAATGAAATCCCAGTTCTTTAGCGGATTTGACTTTGGTGGGAGCAGCATGCAACATAACTAATTGAGTAGACTTCACTCATTTAGGCTTCTTTTAATGGGGCCTCCCCACCGTAGCTTGTCTCTTACATGTAAAGAAACAAACTATATGCCAGAATGAAAAATTATATTTTATATTTAAAATTTTAAAATTTTAAAACTCATGTAATGGACTTTGAGCTTGTAATCTATATGTAATAAAATACATAGAAAAAGAAAAAGAAAAAGAAAAAGTCTACTGATTTACTCTTCTAACTGATTTTTCTTCTCCTCCGGTCATGGTGGTCGTCCGGGAAAGTCATGATATCGACGTCGAGAACCATACAGTTCAACCACCATGACTCGAACTCTTAAAAGAAATTTTTTTTCTGACCCTCCCATCTTCTTATTTTAGCAAAACTAATTTAGGTATCTAAGCTTTCACCAAACTTACAACTAATTTGAATTTTACAGGAGAGATTAGGTGAGAAGTGTGGCATGGAATTGACTGTAGGGTTTTTGGAGGATGCCAACAAGGGAACCAACTAGGGGAAAGAGAAATTTTCTTTGGGGAGGCCATCATGCTCAGAGGTGGTGTGGGAAGAAGTGGAAGCAAATGGGAATGAGTGCTCCCACCATTTCTCCTTCTTTTTCTTTTGTGTGCCTTTGGGAACAAGGGAAGCTTTAAGAGAAGGTTGTAGGGTAGGAAGTCCTTTAAAAATTGGATGTAGAGTGGGGGTGGATGGAACCTTTTCTCTAAGGTCAGGTGAGTTTGGTGATGTGGTGATATGGCACATGATTGCGGGTCCTTATACACTTATTTGTGAGATGACATTTTCTACTTTGGGTGGAATGTGTCCTAGATTGCCAGATTTCCTGTTCATATAGTGGGGGGTTTTATGTAACAGTACCAAAGGTTCTATAGTGCTAGTTATTCATGTGGGTCCTATGTGAATCAAGAGAGTTTTGGTATATGGAGCCATATCAACACACTTGTATAAATGGAGGAGTGGCCGGCATATGGAGGATTTTCTCCTTGATTTGTTTTTCATTATATATATATATATATATATATATATATATATATATATATATATATATATAGGGAATGCATTCAAGTGGATCCCACATTTATAAATATGAGCCTTTAGGTCTATCGTTTCAATTGACATAAATCCACCTGAATAGATGACCCTAAAACCCGTTACACCTTATCAATGTCCTAGAGGTTATTGATAAACAAAAATTGTTTCTCTTTATCAAGTTTGTTTTACATTTTTTTCACACCTTAAGCAACCTAACATCATTGTTTTAAGCTGAGAAAGACTCACCCAACAAAACCAGCCTGGTCCTCCCTCCAAACATACAACTCACACACACACAAGAGACATACACACACCTCCAAAAAGAAAAAGGAAGAAGAATTTGGCTAGGGTTTCAGAATCAAACAGGTACAAGGTCCCCCACTCTTCTTCCTAAATACCTTCAAAAATAAGTTTCCAAGTGGTCCAAAGATTGAAGGATAAGAAATAGTTATAGAGGTTTGGTAATCTAATCATGCAGAGTACTGCTTCCATTTGTAACAACTGCATGGCAGTGATAGAAGACTGAAGAAAGATGGTGATATCTTGTCAACAGGGTTCCTCGGTTTCTCAATGTCATCTGCACCTTTTATGCATATGAGAAGTAGCTTTTGTGAAAGAAGACAAAGTAGAGGCATTTGACCATTCTAGTGTGGTGGGTGGCTTTCATGTTTTCATATTAATTGAGCACATTAGGATGGATTAGTTGGTAGAAGATTAGGACATCTTTTTCAAAGATAATGCCGTGGGACCCTTCAATCGAAAAGATTAAAGATATTGAACATAGTATTGTGAATCTATACGTGAGGATAATTACCCCGGCTTTCGTTTTCTTGAAATGTTTTCATGTTTTCATATTAATTGAGCTAAGTGGGTGAATATCTTCAATCATGACCGAGTTTGAGGGTTGAGCCAACTCGACCATAAAACAATACTAAGATGAGTCTGATCCTGGATCATAAAACTATGATAAAAAACCATTGTCATATATATGTCTTACTGCAAGAAATGCACCCTAACACTCCAAATCCCCTGAGAAGTCTCTTATGCATGTTATGAGTTAGGTATCCAAATTTTAACTAATTAACTCGAAATCAGATTTTGACACTAAACCCTAACCTCCTATAATACTCCTTTGCCCTTCCAATCTAATATCTACTTGAAGTTGAGGCCATGCCAAATGAAGGAGATTAGTCATAATTCACAACCTCCATTAGTTTGGAGTATACCTTCCATGAATTGATGGAGGCATTTTTTTAATAAAATCCAAGGAAAGATTCTGAGCATCCAAAGCCATTAGTTCCAATGGCATTCACCAAATCTCCAGTTTTTGTCTCTAACTTTCTTTCCAAAAATTTGCTTACTCATCAAGGCTATTTTAATTGAGTTTATACTGTACAAAAACAGGGTTAGTTGATCTAACGGTGAGTTATCAATCCTAGTGATTATTTTAGCCCCCAGGGGTCCACAAAGGAGAGAGGTAGAATCCAATAAATGAAGCTTCTCCATTTTTCATTCATCAGTTTTGAAATGGGTGTAACCTAAAGAGGGGTAAAATCTGATGGGTCCACTTCATCTCCCTCTTCATCGAGCTATCACGGCCGTTGGATCGAATGCAGGCCCCACAGTGAGTTTTTGCTTTCATCCGTTGAGTTTTTGGTGTGGATCAGGAGGTTGTGGAGACCACACCAAGAAATTTAAACCGGGTTTTGTTTATTTATTCACTTTAGGCGCAATAATGGAACCTGACTTGAATGAAGGCTCGCTTGTCCGTAAAACTATTCATAATTAAGTGCTCTTAATTTTACTTATCTCAAAAGATTATGTTTCCTAAAGAAACTCATTAAGATTGGCCAAACGGTCAAATTCACTCGTCCCTTATAACACAAGGCAGCTTTTATAACACTTGGAATTTAATTTAACACAAGATTATACCACAAAATTAAGAAATAAAAAATAGAACGAATTGGAGACTACATCAATGGGATTGCAATTGCATGGTAGATTTTAACTGGTAAAAGGATGGAAGTTATTAATTACAGCCCTACCAATAAATTACAACAGAAAAAAATAAAAAATGAATTATAATATAAAACTTACATAAGCATCCCAGTTTACCTGGTAAAATCATTCAAAAGGAATAACTAGGGTCATTTTAATTTAAGATTAATGACTAATTAATGTATTAAAAATTTTATTTACCAAAAAAAGGAGTTTAGTTTTTCCTTCTAATTACTGATCAATATGCAGTGCAGTAGAAACATGAGGGACTCAGCCCGGTCCAAGATGCACACAGAAACCCGGTCCGGCCCGGATTAGTTTTACATATTTGCCACTATTCGCCTTCTACAATCAAAACAGAGAAGAAGAAGAAAAAAGATAAGCGGAAAAACAAAGCGCCCCCACCACTCTGGCGTCGGTCGAATTGCAGAGTGAGAAAAAAGAAGAAAAGGAGGAAGAAATAAGAAGTAGAAGAAGAAGAAGAAGGAAAATAGAATGGAAATTCCCCAAACTTTTCTTCTACCGAAAGCGTCGTCTCTGTGGGGACCTGCGATTATACCCCCTTCTGCAATTCCTCACACTCCAAAAAGCACACGGAATCCCCCCTCCTTCTCTTTTGCTTATGTGCCAAACCTTCGTTCTCTTCCCCCTTTTCTTCTCTCTCGTGGTCTTTATCGGCGACTTTCGCTCTCTGGATGTAGACACGGTTTCGGGGTTTCCCGGGGATCTTCATAGTTCCGGATTGTGGCGATATTGATCGAAATTTCTGTAGTTCTCTGTCTTCTGAACTTCTGAAGTCTCTCCTTGTTTTTGGGGGTGGGCAGGCGTCATGATTTCTGGGTTTTGTTTTATGTGAGACGAAACGGATGATTTCTCCTCCCTTATTTTTTTTCTGTTTCTCGTCGTGTCTTGGTGGTTTTCCTGTCTGAGACTCTTACTCTCTGAAAAGTATCTCGAGTTGCATTAAACCCTTTGCAATGGAGGATTCTCATTGAAGGAGTCGAGTTTCTGCGTTATATCCTGATTGAAGCGAGGGAGGTTTGAGTTGGAATTGGGATTCTGGTTCTCTGTTTTGAGTCGGAAGAATCGGCCACGAAGAAGACGAATTCGTGCACTGGTTCTCTGTTTTGAGTTGGAAGAATCGGCCACAAAGAAGACGAATTGGGGTTCTGGTTCTCTGTTTTGAGTCGGAAGAATCGGCTACGAAGAACACGAATTCGTGCACTGGTTCTCTGTTTTGAGTTGGAAGAATCGGCCACGAAGAAGACGAATTCGTGCACTGGTTCTCTGTTTGTCTCTGCCGCAGTGATTGGGTGGGAAGAATCGGCGATGGAAGAAACAGATTCGCCAATATCTCCCCAAGAGTTTTGTGTTAACAACTCAGCTCCAGCAGATTTTTTTCCTTCTGTTTTTACCTGAAAGGAATCCAATCCAATCAAACTATACCACAAAGCTTCGAGCCTCGGCGATTTGAATGCGGAAAAGTGATATCACAGACAGCTCGATTGAATTCGATTCCCAAATCGAAAGAACCGATTCCTTCCCCTCCAAAAGCAAGAACCGTAAGAATCACGGCTCCTCCTCTACTTTTCTGCAAACAAGACTGGAATCTGCTCTTCCTCGGGCGTCTCCTCCTCTGAAGATTTCCGAGAGCCCAGATTGAAGAGATTAACAGTTTCAGGTACGAACTCCGTCGCTTGACTTCTTCTGATTTTTCGCTGTGGTTCTTGCGATACCCGCCATATTTCTTCTGCTTCTTCGTTCACGAGTCCGGGAACAAACTCGGCGACTCGGTATCTTGGCTCGACCGAGCCTTGGACTCAACGCTTTCGAGCATTCCGTGGCTCGGAGCTATCTGAGAATGCGTTAACCGCCGTTGAATCGGGTGATCCAAGTACCGGTACCGAAATAGCTCGAGTTGCCGATACGGAAAATGCGGATCGGAAATTTGAAGCGGGAGAATATAGCGAAGGAAGATTGTTGGGCCCATTGGACACGCTACCCGGACTAGGAAAGCCACGTGGACGAGTAGAAGACAGTGGGCCCGTCTAATGACCATTTTGACGCATTATGTTTTTCTGTTCTAAAAATTGGGCTGGGCCCATATGGGGCCCGGACCATTACGTAAATTCCCTGACAGGTGCCCCAATTAGCTGGGGTTTATTATATCATACCTCCATTATCTCTAAAATCTGAGATACAACTCTAATTTATGTCATTTCATGTGAGAGAAACAACAAAGGGAGGGAGAGAGAGAGAGAGAGAGAGAGAGAGAGAGAGAGAGAGAGAGAGAGAGAGAGAGAGAGAGAGAGAGAGAGAGAGAGAGAGAGAGAGAGAGAGAGAGAGAGAGAGAGAGAGAGAGAGAGAGAGAGAGAGAGAGAGAGAGAGAGAGAGAGAGAGAGAGAGAGAGAGAGAGAGAGAGAGAGAGAGAGAGAGAGAGAGAGAGAGAGAGAGAGAGAGAGAGAGAGAGAGAGAGAGAGAGAGAGAGAGAGAGACAGAGAGAGAGAGAGACCGAGAGAGCAAATGAGAGAGAGACCGAGAGAGCAAATGAGAGAGCAAATGAGAGAGAGACCGAGAGAGCAAATGAGAGAGAGCAAATGAGCAAATGAGAGAGCAAATGAGCAAATGAGAGAGCAAATGAGAGAGAGACCGAGAGAGCAAATGAGAGAGAGACCGAGAGAGCAAATGAGAGAGAGACAAGAGAGCAAATGAGAGAGAGCAAATGAGCAAATGAGAGAGCAAATGAGCAAATGAGAGAGCAAATGAGCAAATGAGAGAGCAAATGAGCAAATGAGAGAGCAAATGAGAGAGAGACCGAGAGAGCAAATGAGAGAGAGAGCAAATGAGCAAATGAGAGAGAGAGCAAATGAGCAAATGAGAGAGAGCAAATGAGCAAATGAGAGAGAGCAAATGAGCAAATGAGAGAGAGCAAATGAGCAAATGAGAGAGAGCAAATGAGCAAATGAGAGAGAGCAAATGAGCAAATGAGAGAGAGCAAATGAGAGAGAGCAAATGAGAGAGAGCAAATGAGAGAGAGAGAGCAAATGAGAGAGAGCAAATGAGAGAGAGAGCAAATGAGCAAATGAGAGAGAGAGCAAATGAGCAAATGAGAGAGAGCAAATGAGCAAATGAGAGAGAGCAAATGAGCAAATGAGAGAGAGCAAATGAGCAAATGAGAGAGAGCAAATGAGCAAATGAGAGAGAGCAAATGAGCAAATGAGAGAGAAGCAAATGAGCAAATGAGAGAGAGCAAATGAGAGAGAAATGAGAGAGAGCAAATGAGAGAGAGAGAGCAAATGAGAGAGAGCAAATGAGAGAGAGAGAGCAAATGAGAGAGAGCAAATGAGAGAGAGAGAGCAAAGAGAGAGAGAGAGAGAGAGAGAGAGAGAGAGAGAGAGAGAGAGAGAGAGAGAGAGAGAGAGAGAGAGACCGAGAGAGAGAGAGACCGAGAGAGAGAGAGAGAGAGAGAGAGAGAGAGAGAGAGAGAGAGAGAGAGAGAGAGAGAGAGAACAAATGAGAGAGCAAATGAGGGAGAGCAAATGAGAGGGAGAGAGAGAGAGAACAAATGAGAGAGCAAATGAGGGAGAGCAAGAGAGAACAAATGAGAGAGCAAATGAGGGAGAGCAAGAGAGAACAAATGAGAGAGCAAATGAGGGAGAGCAAGAGAGAACAAATGAGAGAGCAAATGAGGGAGAGCAAGAGACAGCAAATGAGAGAGAGCAAATGAGAGAGAGAGAGAGAGAGCAAATGAGGGAGAGCAAGAGAGAGAGAGAGAGAGAGCAAATGAGGGAGAGCAAGAGAGCAAATGAGAGAGAGAGAGAGAGAGAGAGAGAGAGAGAGCAAATGAGGGAGAGCAAGAGAGCAAATGAGGGAGAGCAAGAGAGCAAATGAGAGAGAGAGAGAGTAGAAATATTTTCATCATGGGGCAGCCCAAGTTTCAGTGTGTTGGCTGGTTTATGTGCAGTAAAATCCACTACTGTCAATACGGGCAACCGTGGTTTTCACTTCTGATTGACTACTAAAAGGATATATATGTAGTACCCACGATGGTAGTCGGATACTTCCATTTCATAATTGGAGAAGAGCATGAAGTGCACTTTTTTCTGAACATGTAGAAGAAAATGACTAGGAGAGTACACTTCTGTAGTTGTATTATCTTTTCAATTGCATAAGATGATCTGACCATACCTCACTACGTTCAGTTTGGTTTACAGAGGCAGGGAAGTACCCATTTGAAGAAACTCCAAAGGTCGCCTGTTTACAATGGCAAAGAGAAGTCACAAACGCCTTTCGCGGAGCGATAGAGACCACTTGGGATGCATTTCGGGTTTGATTAGCATATTTGACTTTCGTCACGGTCGCGCAACCAGGAGACTCATCTCCGATCGAAGGCGTGGGAATGATAAACCGCCTCTTGGTAAGTAGTCTTTCTTCCTGAAAAGAGTATATGGAAGATATAAGGAGAGCTTTGTAATCTATTTAACAGCAAAAGAAAGCAGATGGATTCATTTTAAGAAGCATAATAAATACAGAATAATTGCGAGTCCATGTAAAATGGCTATTCTTTGCTCCTTTCATCTGATTTCAGCACAAAGACACCATATGAAATAAGTTTAGCTTTTTGTGGGTTGGGATTTGATGATCTTGTCCGATGAACGACAGAATAATTTTTTTGAGGGTCACTGTAGTGACATTCTTTATTTGCTTATTTGTGCTTCTTAGTGAATCCACTCTCATTGCCTCCACTAAAAACAACGAGAGAGGCCTGCAGGATACACACACACATACACACACACACACACACACACACACACGCACACACACACACACACGCACACGCACATACACACACACACACACACACACACACACACACACACACATATTGACAACACTCAATGAAGTTGTTACAAGACCTAAAAAATGGTAAGGGCAAACCTCACCCAGTAGGATAAGAGGCGCAATCTAATGACACTGGACCTAAACAAAATCAATGGAGGATTCGGGATGAGAAATGAATATTCGCACCCCAAAGGTCAATGGAAATGAGGTGTTGGAAAATTCCAAATTATAAATAGCTTATCAAACAAAAAATGTTGGAAAATGCCAAATTATAAATAGCTCATCAAACAAAAAATAAACAAAAGTATTATAAGGGTAGACACGACTGATGCGCTATTTAGTCTTATAGACTGCATGCTGATATGTATGACACTAAAATAGCTCTTTACAGTTCATTGAACTTTTCTCTTTTTCCTCCTTTAGTAGGTGTTTCTCACAAAAGGGGTACAGCTGATTGCTCCACAAGCTGCAAGCAACACCATGCAGAAGACGATACATCCATACATACTTTCATGGTAAGCCCCAAACAATGAAATATCCAGTTTCATTCTTCCTCCTCATAAAATGATAATGAAAACAACTCCTCACAGGACGGTAATGAAAGCAAAGAAATAAATATGGAGTTGGGCAAGACAAGTGTCAAGACCCTCATGGATGAAGAGTTGACCAAAGTGCAGGCACCAAAGAAAAGATTACCCAATCCCGTGCTTGAGCAAATAAGACAGGACCTGGATATGCAAGGCTTTGAGAACCGCACAATGCAGTCAAATTCCACTCCAAGATTGGATTCTCGTGCAAGTAAGATTGAGATTTTTCCATTCCTCGAGGAATTGTGCAGCCTGAACGCCCATGGTATAGACATTGCCACTTACCAAAAAACAAAGCAACTAGGTCACAAGCATTCTGCTCTCGAAGAAAAATTTGGTGAAGCCTTGGAGGCTTTCCTAAACCAGAAATTAAATGAAGCAAAACAGCACAACAGGGATGGAGTCTACCATTCAAATGACCTGAAGGATGCCTTAGACATATTAAACTCAAATAAGGAATTGTTTCTAAAACTCTTACAGGATCCAAATTCTCCTTTAGTGAAACATATTGAGGACTTGCGGACTGCTCAATCAGAGAAGCTGTCAAAGATTGTATCCTGTGAAGTGCTTACAGGATCTCAGTTTGCAGACAAAGAGTGTCATTCAGGTGAAAGCCAGGTGTTTGAAAGACAGGATCAGTTTCAGAATCAAGGGAGGCATCATAAATTCTTTAGAAGAAAAGATAAATCTAGGGATAAAACTCCACCAAAGACAAGTGATGCCAATGCAGATACTTCTAACACCATAGTAATCTTGAAGCCCAGCCAAAGTCCGCAACAGTCCCACTTTTCTCTTGGAGATATTAAAAGGAAGTTACAAAGCACAATTGGAGAAAGTAGAAAGGAGAGGCATTGGATATTTAAGGACAGGATTCCTCACAAGAACCAAAGTTCAACAACCTCTAGCAAGATTTCTGGTCAAACTGAAACAATTCATGAAATTCCTAGAAGTTCCAGAACAAGAGAAAAGAGAGGAAAGACAAAAGAGTTTATATCAGAGCAAAAGGAATCCCCAATCTACAAAGAGGCTAAAAAACACCTTTCAGACATGCTAAGTTTGGGAGATGAAGCTGAAGACTACACAATTAGACAGGTACCCAAACCCCTGGAGAGAATTCTTAGCTCAGCTGAATACTACAGTTCATCCCCAAGATTCAGTCCAGGAAGGAGCAGCAAGTCTAGTCCGAGACCTGAACCTGCAGATTCATCCCTAAAAGATAATTCCATGTGCACCACAGGACATACCACTCCAGTTAGAAATGAGCATCTTGCCAACTATCCAGATTCACCAAGGCAGGATACAGAGGATAGTCATAAGCCTGAAGCAGAACTGGGAACACCCAACCTAATCTCAGAATTTGAAGGGACCAAGGATGATGACCCAACAGAGCAGCATGAAAGTTTGAAAAACCACGTCATTTTAGTAGGTAATGTTTTCCATGTGGTATTATATCCTAACAGGAAGTAAATGCATTTTTTGTTCATCTAGCTTCTGACATGACCGCAATGTTCTAGATGATATGAAGACTGAGCAAATGATTGAGGCAGTGCCACTGGAGGAGAATGTTCCCACAGAACTTTACACTTCCAAGGAAGTAGAAATAGAATCTTATGAAGAGAACTCCACAGAACATTCAACTCAGGTATCTCTACTGCTTTTTCTTTGAAAGAGAGACATTTTAGTTTTAGTAGTTGTAACCTTTCCCTCATATTCTGTGCAGGTCTCTTCAGAGGAGAAGTCATGTCTGTTATATGTACCTGAGTCCTTCTCTGCGGGCCCAATTATCGTTTATGGCAATCAAACTGCGGATAACATCTATGAAAAGCTAGACCGGCCAAGTCCAGTTTCTGTTCTAGAACCGCCTTTCTCAGATGATGATGTCAGTCCTTCCGGCATAATAGCCCAAAATGGTGAGGCTCTCACCTGAGTAGTAGACAACATCTATTTGTTGACTTTGTCTCCTAATCTTATGGGCATTGACAGGTGAATCAACAATTCAACCAAGAAGACTCTATTTGGAAGAACAAGAAGATTCTGCAGTGACTAGTTTAGATCAAGAAATACTCCTAAGAACCAGCACAAGGAACAATGATTCCAACTTTGAATATGTAAAAAAAGTCATAGAAGCCTCAGGTTTGAGTTGTGATGAGTTGAAAGGGGCATGCCCTTTCTCAGATACACCACTAAATCCGTCCTTGTTTGATGAAGTGGAAGCCCCCAACAGGCTAATGTCTGAAGATCAGAAGCTTCTTTTTGATTGTGTGAATGAAGTTCTCACCAAGATATATGAAAAAAATTTTGGCCATTCACCTTGGATTTCATTTGTTAAAACAGAAACCCGGCCAATACCTCGGGGAAAATATTTTCTAAAGGAGGTCCTGGAAGGTATTGATCAATGTCTTCTTTCAACTAGATCATATACCCTAGATCAACTTGTTGGTAAGGATATGGAAAAAGATAGATCATGGATGGACGTCCGAGTACATGCAGAAGAGATTGGTTTTGAGATAGGAGATGCAATTTTTGACAAAATAATGGAAGAGTCCATACTCGAGATATGGGATTGATCAGAAATCAGAAACAACTCATTGTTCAATCTCACTACAGATCTGCAAATCAGAGAATTCAAGTAAAAAAACTGTATAACTAGGTAAGTTAGTGTTCCCATGATTTTTTGCACTTTTTAGTGGTTCCATGCACAATGAGAAAAGATAAAGGCTTCTGATTTTGTTTTTGACTGTGTTATGAACAGGTTATACTACAGAAATGCGGTCGATGGTTCTAATTTATTAACAACAGTTACTCATTCCAGACAGGAACCTGAAGTTTCGAGTCAAGCTCAGCGACTGAAGGCCATTGGTTTCAGCACTTCAATTTCTTGGTGTTATCTCCTCTTGCCTTTCCCTAGATGGTGTTGATTTTACTAGTGATGTCTTGTTCATAATATGTATATCCGTTTGTCATGTATAAATAAGTTTGATAAGGGAAAAAAAGATGCAGTTCCCTCTTTGCACAACATGCACTCTTTCAGATTATTTTAACTGTTTCTGATTCAGTCAAAAAATTTTCCTGAAGTTGAAATTTAGACTCTTCACATGTAATTCCATAAGAACACAGATTTCCCTCCAAGGATATTTGCCTTTGCTCATGGACAGTTCTATAACCAAAGTAATCGTTCTGGTAAATTAAGAACCTTAGGTAAATTGAGATAAGATGTAATGGATTATTTCAGTTCTATAACCTTGGCCGAAAGAGAGCATATCTCCAGGAATAAGAAATAACTCTTTAGTTCTAAGTAGGAAAAATTTATCCATTCTTCAAAGGCTGCTAAGTGTTAGCCCTGATGCTCAGAGATGGTACAAAGAGCCTGTGGTCAAGAATCTAGAATAAAATATGATGCAGATACATGACCAATGTAGGCTCCATGAACCGGTAAAAATGTGAAGCTAATTCACATGATTAGAACCACGAAAGACTTGAAAAAATTTATAGTTCCTAAAGCAGCCAACACTAAAGCTGCGCTCCTGGCAAAGGAGTATGGTGCGAGCAGAAGATGTAAGCCAGGTTATAAAGAAGATGTGTCTGTTTAAGTGGAACCCTTTAAACCAATGAGCATCAGAATACAAAGATAAACAAAACCAAAGTTAATCCACATGACATGACACGCCTTGACCATTAAAGTAACCATATGCAAATTGACTTTCAACAATATGAAAAATGAAGTACTTCAATTTATTTGTATACTTTTCTTTTGGCATTTCCAGCACAGATTTAAGCTTAAAGAGCCTGTGATCTGTCTAGTTTATTGAAAATGCTTTAGAATTAATGATTTTTTCAACTGCCTGAGTATCATCTGAAATAAGAATTTAATAAGTTCCATCTGACATTAATGAGTTTGCTACCTTGCTACATTTCACTAGTTCCGCAGCCTACAAAAGATTCCAACAAATGTCTCCTACGTTTTGATTAAGTTAGAGAAAATATTATTTCCGTGTTCAACTTGCTTTATTGCATAAAAACCATGAAACTTCTGCACACAATAGTGAAGGGGCCAATATTTTGCTCTGGTCATTAAAAAAAACTAAATTAAGGTCAATAGTGATATATACATGTCCAGAATACATTAGTAAATTTTTAGCAAAAAAGGCTAGGAACAAAACAAACCTCAGCAAACAACATAATGCAGTAGCAAATCATTTTTTCTTCTTCTTGCTTTGCAATGATAGAGGTGGAGGCATTGCTCTCTTTTTCGTGAAAGATTTGGTTCTACTCTCTAGTTCATCTTCTTCACTGTCTGCATCTTTTTCCTCCGCCAGATTGGATTCTTCTAGCTTATCAACACCCTGCTTTTTGCTCGCACCAAATTTTGCTAGCAGTTTCTTTCCAACAGGATCAACTGAAGACGCTACCTTAGACGGAGGCACAAATTTTGCTCCCAGTCCGAGCCTGTAAACATCCATGTTAAATTATGCATCAGAAGACTGTAACCAGATTTCTCAGATTAATACCAAAGGAAGGTTGGGAAGGAACCTAGCAGGGCGACTCTCAAATGCTACTTCATTGAATTCATCTGTAGTTGATCCACTCATATTATTCATCCATGACTCAGCCTGGACAGACACTGTCGAACTTAGATAATATTTAACTCTTAAGGACACCATTAGTATATCAAAATCACGGAAAAATCTGATTTTCAGCTGAAATTTAGCAGCTATAGTAATACATCTTAGACTAGCGAGACTTGAAGAAGTTTAACTCCTTGAGATGGAGGCATCTACAAGAGGCATCTACAAAACAATTGAAAGAGTCTTACCAATTTAAGAGCCTTATCCAATTTCACCAATTGAAGGCAAGGTTTAGATGGCGCCTCTTCACCCATTAGTTTCAGGAGGAAAGGACTGAGAATCTCTGAGGTAAACCTATCTCTTAAGAACAATCTACAAAGAAAAACGGAAAACAGAACAAGAAGGCTGAGTAGATCAGGTAGCGAAGATAATATTGCTATTTACAATTGATAAAGTAAATCGTTTTAGCTTTTTTCATGGACCTGCGCATTCAAATGAAACCTTAAGCAGAATGCAAAAAGCAAAAAGACTGACGCCCAAAAAGCCACAGAAAGGCCTTGCACATGTGCACCATGCACAACGCAGTGGACACAATTTTTCTCTTTTTGAGAAAACATATGAGAATTTCATTAACTAGAGAAGAGATAATACATCAACTAGCCAGTATCCTTTCCATCCCTCTCCCTCCAACCTCCTCCCTGGCCCTATATGACTACAAAATCAAGAGACTACAATATAATTAAAACCATAAGGATCTATAAAACAACGTCCTAGCTTTTAATTTATAAAGGAGAAACCCCCTAGTGCAAGACCTTTCAGAGAGCTGGCTTAGTAAGGGATGTAATAGTAGCAGGTATTCACATAGCCACGGCTCAATTCAGCCTGCATCTAATGGTGGACGCCAATTCATTTACAATCATATCTGGGTTAAGGGCACTGACCCCTTGTCCAAATGGAGAAAAGCCAGTACACTCTGGTTGCCTTGTTTTTTCATTAATTAGACCCCTTAAACATGCCAGTGCTTGATCATAAGCAAGGACACAGCTGTAAGAATTGTAGCTGATCAACTAAGAGCTCCCCATGTTACCCTGCCTGAATTGAGATATTGTAAATGAAAGAAGAAAAAAATGGCTCCTAACATATAAAATTCGTGAGGAAAGACAGTTCTCAAACTCCACTTTTTTCCTAGAAATAGTCAAATGTGTGAAATGTCCTCGCCCTCTTCCTCCTTATCACCTACATACACAAAATGCACTTTCAAGTAAACATTCTAAGTTCCTAACCCTATCGGCTACTATTTCAATGCAGTAAGAAATTGTTTCGAGGCTAGAAATCAATTACCACTGCATTATCAGGTGCAACCTTACCATTGACATTTAGAGATAGACAATCACAAATGAGTCTACAATAAAAAAACAGAAGCAAATCTACCAAACGCTTGATTTCACAAAAGCATAAAAGGAAACACAGGAACAAAGTAACCCCAATATCAAAACTAAACACGGACACACAAAAAAAAAAGTGCCTTTCAATTCTCGCTGTGAGCTGCAGAGTTCAAATTTCGTTTGCGCAGGAGCAAGCCTCACAACATCCGCTCGTACATTAAACTTCTAAAGTCGAACGAAAAAAAAACAAAAAGACAGAAAAAAATTAAAAAACAAGCCATACCTCCTGAAAGCACCACTTGAACTCCACGAACTGATACTCAAAACCAAAAGCTAAAATCAGAAGAAAAAAAATAGTAACTCTTAGACAGAAAGAAGGACACGCACATAAATTGCAACCAGAAATAGGAAAGCAGAGCGCTTACTAGTAAATTGCGAGCGCAGATGATTTAGCAAGCGATATGTCGACTGCTAACCACGCATATTAGTGAGATTTAACAATACATTTATAAAATGACTGAAAAGGTAACAGAGACCCTGCAGCTATAACCAAAGGTCTATCAGATGCTCCCCGTGGAACAGAGAAGTCAATAAGACAGTGGAGTTGGGGAAGATGAGAGAAGCCGCTTCAGTTTCTTCCGTTTTCCGATTTTAAGGTTTTGCTTTCTAAACCTATGGTTTGGGCCGGTTCAACGGTTCTGTTTTTATAGCAGAGTTTTATACACTTTTAAATTTTTTAAGTTTAAAAATTTCAAAATACTGAACCTCTTCAAGAAAAATTACAAATTATAGTAAAGATTAAACACTAAAAACTTAGAAAATAATTGATTTCTCATTTTCATAATTAAATTTTTTATGAGATTAATATATTTAAATATAATTAAGTATTTTAAATAAAATAAATTTAGCATTATTGAATTTACTATTATATTAAATAAAAAGAAAAATGTTAACTGCACTAGGCACAGTATCCACTAGATGTACCAACCAATCTAAAATGCAGTTATATAGGTTTATCTTTAAGATTTAAGATTTTATAAAATAAAAATTATTTTTTTATCTTTTTAGCATTTCAAATTAACTAATAAATCATATATGTATTGTGCATAGATGTGATTAGTATTACTCAAATAAAAATTATAATTTTCGGTTTATATATCTTATGTTTTAATCCCATGATTATTGTTTAATGAGTAGTATCCTGTTTATTTAGTATTCCATAAAAATGTTTGAGCTAATTATCTAAGTGCATGAATATTATACTTTATAAAATAGTAGACTCTTGCATTCAAAATTAAAATCTTAAAATAAAATACATAATCGTTTTTCTGATTTAAAATCTAGATGTATTCAGTTCAAGACACTAAAATACTGAAATACAGATATTAAATTATTAATACGTATCAAAAGAATAAAAAATGTAAATAAATGCTTTTCTCATAAAAAGGTCAAGCGCTCAGTGGATTATGTACTTCACTCTTCAATGGCGACGCTGGTGCCGGCCACGGGTGTAGGACATTGTCTGAAGCCTCTGAAAATCGCAAAACTTTACCAAAACCCTTCCGTCTCATTCGGTCGCGTCTCTCACCTCGGAACCTCTTCTCGGAGGTGTCGTTATAGTCTCAAATGCAGTGGCGAGTACAATGGCTTTGAGGGGGACTTTTATCACAGGCGGGTGGTGTACCCTAGACCCGCAGAGATTCCGTGGAAGAAAGAGCTCTGTAATTCTGTTCAACTTATCGGAGTCATCGCCACGCCTGTCCAAATTAAGAATCTTAGCAGCGGGAAAGTCGTCGCTTGGACGCGCCTTGCCGTCAAAAAATCCGCGACGGAGACTGCCTGGTGAGTGAAGCAAAGACTGGTTGCGCAGTGTTCTTGTGGGGTTTTGTTAAGAAGAGTGTTTTTAGTTTTTTTTTATTTTTTGCTTGACTTTTCATTGGAGATATGTAGATGAAACCTGAAATTTGAAAACGAACTGTAATGAATTCACCGGTCTGTACTTTTGGCACACTTGCTATGGGTTGCTAGCGGTAAGTGGTTTTCATGTTTTTTGAAATTTCTGGTTCGTGTCTGAAAATGAGATTGAAAGTACGGAATGAGTTTATCTTCTTTAATGTGTAAAAAAGTGTTGGTAGCATCTCAGGCTGTCTCAATTTCCAAATGATTATGCTGATAGAAATTTCAATGTGATGAGTGTGCATATTAGAAAGTCGAGTGTCTTGTGCTGGCTGTTAAACATAGAAGATATTATTCAAGAAATCGTTGGAGCTCTAGTTTTGTCCTTTTGGCTCGTAATATTGGGTGTCTACCAATTTTCCAAAAAAAATATATATATACTGGGTGTCGACCTTGGGAATTTTTTTTTCCGGGAAGATGACTGTTTTTCCCTTACATATCCGCTCAGATGGCTTAGAAAAACATGTCTAAGACTAATATACCAGTATGTTTCCTCCAGTCTCTTCAATGAAGGAAGTCCCGCTGCTGCTTCTTTTGCTCTCACAGCTCAGTAATCCAGTTGTAATCTTTGGGACTGTCAAGAAAATAATAGTCATTTGCATTTTTCCAGTGAAGAACTCTATGGAATGTGTTTTGTCAAACTGTGTTCGTACTTATCAGGATGAAGATAGAGCCTAATGCTATGGTGGGAGTTTACTCTCCTTCGTGTTATACCTTCTGATGAGTGGCAATTGCAATTATACATTTAAATGATTAATTTGCCATGTCAGTTAGTTCTCTAATTGTTTGAATTTGATGCCCTGTAGGATCAACTTAACTCTCTGGGATGAGTTGGCACAGATCGCATTTCAACACTTAGAAAAAGGGAATCAAGTGTATGTTTCTGGCCGACTTATATCAGACACTGTTGAAGGAGAAGATGAAAAGCGTCAAACCTATTACAAGGTTTTAATTGTGGATTATATATTTGAATCATGTTTTTCCGGCACATCTTCTGAATGATTTTTTTCTATTGCAGGTAGTAGTCCAGCAACTGAATTTCGTTGAGAAGACCTTGCAATCATCAGCCTCCCCTTATGACATGGAAAGAAGCTTTCCCGCACCTGGTAAGTCTTGTCTGCGACATATACATGATAAAGAGAGTAAATTTTCCTTTGCCTGCAATTCAAAAAATGAATTTCTTATTCATGTGTTTCTTGTCTTGTTCGTATTATTCTATTGAGAAACGCCTTTGATCCCGTACAGGTATAAAGAAAAGTAACTGGAGCAGCAATCAAGAAGATTCAATAGAAAAGTTGTGGCAGGCATTCTTCGCTAATCCTGTGGATTGGTGGGATAATAGGAAGAACAAGGTAATATCTTTGTCTTTATTTTGACTTCGACCTTGTTCCAGCAGGTAATGCGTGTTGTAAATCATTGTTCTCCTTGTAATCTCGAGTTCAACTCATCAGGCTCAAACCATCATGTCCGATATATGAAACTCTGAAAACAGAAACATACAAGTATGAAATTTCCACTGGCTGGTTAGCTTGGTTGTGGACTCGTCGTAGTACTGATTTATAAGGCATTGTATAGACCGGAAGTCAGTTTTTAATGTGATGGGTCGCGTTTGTTTGTGTTACTGATTCAATGCATCTGCACTGTTCCAGAGGAATCCAAAATACCCGGATTTCAAACACAAGGATACTCAGGAAGCTCTATGGGTTGATGCAAGGAACAACCCACCATGGGTCAAATCTCAGCTAGCAATTCTGGACTCGAGGATGGAATCTCTGCAACCGAATGAATCAAACATGCCTGTCGCCTTTGTTTCGGGTGATGATCTCGTACCATTCTAATCCATGCACTGCTGATACCCAATTCAAAAAAGCTCCATCTCACCGAATTCTTCAGCTATGGTTTGTCTGAGAAGTGATGGACTGTCTTTCTCCTTTGGAACTCAGCTTAGAGTAACAGTTTAAACTGCCTTTAATGAGTACTATACTCGTTGTTGTCTGTACAGGGTCAGATCCTTCTCTTCTGCTTAATGCTTATGCTGAAATATGCAGTTTATAGCTGTTGAACTGTTTTTTTTATCAGAACAGATGTACGGGATTTTATTCCAAGAAATTGCAAATTGTTTTCACAGTGGAGTTATTGAATGAAATAGCCATTTCTCAGTGGAACCTTCTGTAATCCAAGCCTCTTTCCGCTATGGATCTGTTTTTTCTCCAAAATGTACAGCCCTTCGTCTTTGAGTGGGACTGACCCGTATCTATGACTGACCTAAGCATAGACTAAAGTAGAAAGGGACAAGCGAGGGGACCGCCTGGCAAGTGCCAAAATGGGGACGTTCCATGTTATACCCCCCCGTGCAGTGGCGTCAAAAAGCAACCACTGAGCGGGCTATAAAATTCCGGAAATATCCTTTACTATCTTGCCTAAGAAATTAAAGTCTACATTAAAGAGTTTAATGCCACCATTGTATAGGGTCTTTATCACAATTGTGTCTATCACAATTTGTTCCTTCGGCTAGATGATAACCATTTTAGCTTTTTCAACGAGGTACTTGTTTGTCTTCTCCTTTTGCCTTTTTTCTTCTCTTTTTGCCTTTAATACGGTAAATTTCTAGTTGAATATATGAATTAGTTTCATAAGTAATCCTACTTTGTGGGGAAACGATGGTCTGAATAAGACATATCGTAGATGGTACATAATGACCCACCAATCATACTTAGGCTTATGAGTAAATCTTCTTATGTCCCGTCTACAATTGGTGGATAAGCAAGTACCCAATTGTTTGGTATGATAAACCAAGACCCAATAGTATCCATTTCTTATTTGTTTACTAAAGTCCTAAATTTAGGATAAACTTTTGAGCATGATATAAGTGCTATGGTTTTTTACTTCCAAGACTTTAGGTCGCCGTGGCGCTGCAATCTAGTTAAGAGATAAAATCTACAAGATGTTATTTTTTAATAAAGTATTATTTACTTATTCTATAGGTAATCTCTAAACCCTAAATTTTCTCTTACCTAGATTGCAAGCCACATCATGATGTAAAACTTTAAAGTAAAATCAAGAAGTACTAATATCATTTTTCTAAACTTTAATATGTTCACCAGGCTTGTTGAATGGATATAGATGCTCTTTAGTTATATCTAATTTGAAAAATTAGTTTTTAAAACAATATTTTTCATCAACTAATTATTTGCATATCTGATCATGGTTCATTTTCCTCTCAGATGAAAAATTACTCTCACTCTTATCTTTGGAGAGTTAGCCCATGGATAAAAAGGGCAATGACTTTTTTCCATTCAAAAGGAAAGGAAGAAACTCTTTCATCTTAAATGGTATATGGTTTCATAGAAGCTTATTAAATTCGTTAATACCAATTTCATTTGCTATTTAATTACCTCAGTTCTTTCATACCCTGCCTAAAAACTAATAGTATCATTTTATATCCCTATCAATCCAAATTTCTCTAGAAAACTTGATGTACTTAAAATTAAATTAATTATGTACTTAATTAAATCCAAATTATATCTATAAATTTCCGTTAAATTTCATAATCAAGCTGCCAAATCTTTCACTACTCATATGAGAGATTCACAATTGAGCTGTCATATATGTATTATGGTACTTCCAAGATTTTACATCCTAACGTGGTGTCCATGTTGTAGTCTAGGTAAAAGATAAACTCAGAGATATCTGCAAGATTTTATTTTTTTGATAAAATATTATCTACATATTCTATGAATAAACCTTAAACCCTAAATTTTATCTTACATAGACCGCCAACTATGCAGCCACATCACAATGTAAAAACTAGATAAAATCAAGAAACACCAATATCATTTTTCTTCACAATTCTACACACTGTCCTCAAGTAAAAATATACGATCGAATACACTTTGGAATCAATAAACAAAGAGGGCCCACCTTCCCCTAACCATGACTTCACTCCCCTTTGTACACTTACCCACTTCTAATCCTTCACTTAACTGCAATATTTGAACACCCTCTCAACCTCCCAACCGAAAAGGAAAAAAATAACCCCAAAAATGGCTCTTTGGTATCCTTCTCCAATCGCCTTGGTTTCCCAACACCCCTTGTTAATCCAAAAATCCAAAAGAGGGGCAGTTTGGTAAAACTTTGTTTATTTATTTATAGTTGCTCCCACCTTTCGCTTTGTTTTTTCGCTGCGGAAGCTAACTCCAGGGGCATAATATCAGCAAGCAAGAGTCAATGCTCGCTCTCGCTCTTTGCGTCTCGATTCCTTTATCTCTCGTTCCCGAGGTATGGATTTCTGCTGCCTCGGTATCTTAGCTCTGGAATCGGTATTTAGGGTTTGATTCGTCCTGTGGTCTTAAACCCTAGTCGGTTTTGATTCTTTGGGTAGTTAAATCACGGCGCAAACCCTAGTTATTTCCGGTGGAAGGGGAGGGGGGAGGTCGGGGCTCGGTATTGTGGGATCGTCGATACCGGAACTGGGGTTGGTTTGGAAATTGGAATTTCTTCAGTGAGAATTTTGGGTGTGGGATTGTTAGATTTGATGGAGAACCGATTCTTAGCTTGTGTTTGCTTTGTTTTCGGCGGTTTTGAGCAGTTTCCGTGGTTTGATTTGGTGGTGGACGTGGAGTTGAGTTCGAATATTCTGTTTGTCGTCTTTGAAAAGTTACTGGCTTTTTTTTTTTTTTAAACTAAATGTTTTTTTTTCCATTTGGTACGGAGTTTTGATCACAAAACGGATCGCAGAAGTACGATTGCACTTATGTGATTAATTTGCATGGATAATGGTTGGTTTTGACGAGTGACTTAAAATATGATCTTCGGTTGCAGTTCAAGACGTTAGACTTCCTTTCTTCTCTCTATTTGAAGCACTTCTATCCATGCTATAGTTGCCGTTTCTTCCGTGTTTAATGTTTACTGTTTAGTTTGATCTCATTCTTTGAATTCTTTGTTTGATGTGAGACGTTGCCTGAATTACCCTTCTCTGGGCGTGGCACTGGGTTGTGAAGGATTGTGATTTGCATTTTTGCTTCTTCATAGTAGCTTTTATTGGGACGACTGTCAATTCTTTGAAAGGCTATTTTACTTTATTTCTTTTCCATATTTCACTGCTTAGTAACATTTATTGATATATTCGAGCGTTCAAGAGCAAGGTTTGGATGTTAAGTTAGCAACGACTATTCATGAGGCGTGGCCAACTTGGTCTGATCACATTAATTCTTCCATTTCAGGTCAGGCAAAAGTTATAGGTCAAATTGATCGTTTAACTTTGTCATTGAATTCAATATCAGTGTTTGTGACTGCCCCTGTGAAGGATCATCATCTACAAGAATTGGGAAGCAGTGTATTTGCTGTTCCGTACTAGAATGCAAAATACACATTTCTGGGTATAGGGGCTTCATCTCTGTATAATTTAACTTTGAGTGTCAGTAAAGACCCTTTTTATTACTGTGGTGTCCTTCAGAAATGCATGGTCGTCAACAGTGTTATTCCGGAAGGAAATACACTTCGTTTTTCTTCTGGTAGTGTTGATGCTTAAGGCAGTATGCCGCTGATTGTGCGGAGAAATGCAAAGGTATTCTGCTGCCAGCTGCGGTGGTGGAGTTAGTAATAGTGCAGTTGGTGGGCCATCTGCGAGGGATACGGCTAGATCTGACTCTTCTTTTACGTCATCAAATTTCTCTTTGAATTCAAGGTACCAATTATTTTTCTTGTTAGAATACACATTTTTTTTGTATGTTACTCTTGTATCCAAATCCTAATCCCTTTAATGTTCTCCAATCCACATTCTCTTCCTTTTTGAAAATCAAAGGTATTTAGAGGTATTTTTGTAATGCTATCAATTAGATAATAGAATGTTTGTCACGGGTATTCATTTTTTTTTTTTGTAATTTTTTGATTTTTTTAAATTTTGCTCTGCCTTGCTTTTTCTTCTTCATGGAAGGATAAGTGCTGTTTGATTTTTCTAAATTATTTTTTTGAAAGTGTTACCTAGAATATTTTGAGTTATAAATAGGTCCATGCCCTCATGCTCGAGGGTTTCCTTCTTGAGAATTGGAGATTCTTCAGTTGTCGATGAAATTTTATAGCTGCTTTCTGACTTGATTTATGGGGCATTCTATTCCAGTATAAACAATATGCTAGTGGATGTTAAAAATGTTAATGACATTAAGAACACATGTTATTTGGAATTTGACTGAAAATAGAGATGGTGTACTGTGAGAATTAGTAAGGTGGTATTATTTTTGCCGTTTCTAGTACAATTTTATGTGAAGCATTCATTAGCTTTTTGGAATTGCTAAACATTATTGGATATTAAAATATTCGTCTAGTTAGAGTCAGGTCACTACTTGAGTTTTGTCTAATGAAATTTTTGATTTCAAGGAAAAAATTTGGATGATCTTAGTCTATTTCACAAATAGCTTGAAGTGAAACTTGGACATGATTTTCTTGTTCGCAAAAAACCTTTTGAGGAAATAGCTATAAACCTAGCTTGAATTGACCGACTCACGGCCCTTGCCAAAGCGCTCGGGCCGAAGATTGGGGGAAGTTTAGGAGAGATGGTCCGACCCAGCAGCTGCTGGTCGGGATGGACAGGAAACGGGGCGGAGCTTGCTTCTTCACACCTACTCATACTAACTTAACGAAAAAATTAGCTGTGCAGTTCCCTTATTATTGTTGCTATTAGTATTTTTGAATGCATTGTTTTTTGAAAAATGTTTGATTTGCTAATGTATTTCGAATTGAGGGATCTCCTATTTTCCATATACCATAACTTTCAGAGCAGCTTTTTTACACAAACTGTTGAGTCCTTGAAAAAGGTAATTTATACAAGAAACAAAATAAATTCCAGAAAGATATCTTAGAAAATTGTCTCTATTTAATTTCCATTTCTCGCAATTCTTAGACAATTATTTTTCATGACTCTGTTGCTTGGGGATATAATCCCCAGAACTTATAGTGTTTTTTCCCTATTACAAGAATGGCTCTATTTTTTGCCTTGTAGTGCTTGTTATAAAGAGAAAAATTTTCATTTTAAAAAAAAGGAGAAATGCTGTCATTGTATTGTTTATATATTATGTTTCTTACCTTTTCTGTCTGACAAGTTAATTTATGAAAATAGATAAGATAAGTTGGTATGTTTTACTATTACGTGTATGCATATTTCTTTGCAGTACTCTGTGATGTTTCTTTTTCAGAAGTTCAGTTTTAGTTGGAAGTTTTTTTGACCCTATCCAAGTTATATTTTTCCAATTATATGCTAATTTCAGGATGATTTTGTGCTTTGCAGGCGTCAATTGCAGCTGATACCTTATAAACTCAAATGTGATAAAGAACCGCTAAATTCTAGGTAATTTATGGTTTTCACAGTTTCATGATTGATAGCCTTCTGGTACAGGGTAAAAACTGGGACTAAGAAATGCTTTTTTTTCTGTACGTCACATATCGATTATGTCTTTCAGTTTTAGTTATGAGTGAATGTAAGGACGATTGAGCCGTTTATGTGCTGCTTTCATTCGTGTTATTTATGCAATAATTTTTTTTTCTTTGATTTTGATGAGGTTTTAGCGTTATTTATATTTAATTTTTTGCTCCCTAGATTGGGACCTCCCGACTTCTATCCACAAACACCACACTGTCCCGAGGAGACATTAACCAAGGAATATCTGCAAACTGGATACAGGGAGACAGTTGAGGGAATCGAGGTCTGCTCATAACTCCCATCTTCATTTTAAAAGAGTAAAACATTCTATAATTATTATAATTTGTTTTGTAAATATCAGTGGTTGAGTCAAAGAAAATTTCAATCAATTGTGTAGGATGCTAGAGAATTATATTTCTAGAGAAAGTCAGCTCGATTGAATTTTGGAAGCTTTACTGTACTGGGATAAGTTGCCATATATTAAGAATGAATTTACTATATTTACGGGATTAAATTACTTCCTCTGACATTGAAAAGTTATTTTTCTCTCATTCTCTTTTGCATGACTTTTTTCCACATTTTGGGAATTGTTTCCTTTTATTGTGTACTTCAGTTACTACTATTTTCTTCTGATCACTGCTTCCTCTGTGTTGTAGGAATCTCGAGAGATTGTCCTGTCTCAGGCTTCAACAATTACTAAGCCAGTTAACCTAAAATGCCGAGAGGTAAGAAAGGCCAAGACATGGGACATAAATGGATTTGATCACAATACATGAATCTGATCTCTTGTGCCAGAGTTTTTTGTTGGATTCCACTTAGCTTGGTCTTGGAGCTACTCATGAATATGATGGTTTTTTTTTCTTTTTTTTTTTTTTTTGAGGAATGAATCCAATACATTTCTCACACTATTGAGGAGACTCGAGCCCGAGACCACCCGTAACACAACCCTCTATGTGACCACTGAGCTATGCTCAAGTTCCCTAATGATGATGGTGGATCTAGTTACAGATTTTATTTAACAGTTAGTTGATGTGATACTTAAAGAGTCCAGGAATATTGGAGCAAGTTCATAAATAACATTTTGTGGGGTTGGCATTTCCAAGGAAATGAATTGTAAATAAACAAATATAGGATGCAGAGTAGTACTGTTATTTTAAAGAGTAGCTACAAAATTTTGTTGATTATATGGTTTACATTCTGTTTCTTGCCTGTGAGATATGAATGTTCAATGGCCAAAGTTTGGTCTTTGATTGTTTTTTGAATATCAGCTGCTGTGCTCGTAATTTTTCCCCACAATTTCCTTGAAGGTTGTAAAGGATCTTGTATACTGGGAAGTACATGCGGAGAGTGCTCTTAGCAGATCTGGAAGTTGGCTTTAGAGGAGATGTCCATTTCCTTAGAGGGTAGCTGTAATGACAGGTCTGGTCCAAATACTTGAATCAGTCTGCCTTTGTTACTAAAGTAATGTGGTAGTGGAGATTAAAGGGTTTAATCTGTCAAGATCAGAGATTCTATTGCTTAGAATACGAGAGAAAAGGAGAGAGTTATATTTGAAGATTTGCTGGTGACTTTCCTGTTGGCTTGGATCAGCATGCCTCAGGAGGTCTTTGTGAGGTCTTATTGGTTTTGTTTATGTGATTGAGCTTCATCTTTCGGTTTTGGAAGATGATGGATATCTATGTTTATTGAAGACTAGGTTGGAAATGGCCGGGAATTTGTTCCGGAACAGATTTTCTTTTCATTAGAAATAGGACTTGTATGAAGTTGTTGAAGCATAAGATACAAATTTAATGCAAGAGTATATTTAGAAGTTTTTTTGAGGTGGAGGGGGTGGAATAGACTGGTCTTCACAGAGTGGCTTTTGGAAAGTAAGACGAGGAGATAAAGAGTGAAATGACCACCCTGTCAAAATGGGAATTATTCCAGAGATTACGAAATCGATTCCAGACAGAGGAGACAGATATCTTATATTGAAGCTCGAGAATGTACTGGGTATCAGCTACAAAGTAGGTAGTTTGCTCGGATGGAATTATTCTGTGGCCTTCTCATTTCTTTGTCTGATGAAGATTCAACAGAGACCTGTCCATTGTGTTTGATTAACATATATGGGATGGTTTCTGATTTCTGGGAAGCTTTCTCAGCTTTAGTAGAATGGAAAGTCTTGTTGATCTTGGTTTTATTTGGTACATTTCACGAACAATTTGGTTCAGGTTTATCTAATTGTATGAGAAAGGAGGGTGGCCTACTTTTTGTGTTATTAGGAAAGGTGCATCTGCCCTTTTCTTTTCAACTTTATACAATGATTTATATTTTTAGATTAATTATGGGCTCTTTTGTGTCATGAAATATGATTGTGGGGGTGATTCTGGTTTATTATGTTCATTTTGCTGTGTGGACTTTATGGATTTCAAGGTCTGGGCCTTCTCGACATGGTTTTACTTATGGTTGGAACTTACCATCCTTGATGATTGCAACTAATCTGTAATTATGTGCTGGACAATTGGTTGTGTGTTCTCTTCTTGGTGTCTCTAGTAGTTTTGTTATTGTTTTTTCGTGTTATCTGTTATATTTCTTGATTGTGCTTCTGATACAGAGTAAAGTCCCTCTTTGTTGGCAGTCATTTCTGATTCTTGGAGAGTTGGGTCTCCCCTGTAGACCTTGTTGCTGGAGATCATTTTCATCCCCATCGATTCATATTTTATTTCTTGATTGGCCTTTTGCCCATTGTCGCCTCTTTTTTCTTTATTAGGACTATTCCTCTTTGTTTTGAAAAAAATATTTTATTTTGAAATTCTTTAAAAATATTCTGTTTTGAAAATCTCTGAAAATGTTCTCGTTAAAACTCTCTCTAGTGAATGGAATTTGTGGCATTTTTAAACTATTATGGCATTGGATTATCAATCTTCATGTAGTTTGCCTTTTTAATTTTTGAAAGAAAAAGCTGCCTGCTACTTATGGATATGCCTACTAATATGTTACTATTTCGTGATACTATCTATCGTGTGCGATATAGTAGGTGCTGGATGATATGGACCATGCTCTTTATTATTTTGTAGTGAAGTTGAAACTTAAGATTCACTATATTGTTCAACTTGTGCATTTTAGGCAATTCGAAAACGTCAAAGGGCAATCAACGAATCTCGTGTACAAAAGCGGAAGGTATTGCATTTTATGTTTTGGTTTTCACTGTCCTGTTACTTCTCATAGTTCATCTAGTAGCGTCTGTCTTCTTAATTACTTGGACTGAAATGCCTTTTCTGGTAGAAGTTTATACTTTTATTTTCATGTTACAGGCTGGGCAAGTATATGGAGTGCCACTATCTGGACATCTACTACTAAAAACTGGGGTCTTCCCTGAACAAAGGCCATGCAGTGAAGATTTTAGAAAGAAATGGATCGAGGTTTATTGTTGAGCTCACTTCTTTTTTATTCATATAAAGTGCCTAGAAAGGCTTCTCAAAGAAGAAGAAAGACTATATTTATAGAGTTTCATCTGTTCCTTTCGATGAGTCCTTTTCTAGCTAATATGGTGTTTCTTTATTTGCAATTTCGTAACACTGTCTGGTCATAAATAGAAAAATTGTGTGCTGATAAATAAAAATTTATCCGTAAGTAAGAATTACATTACTCATCTGTTAATATGAAGGTGAAAATGTATTGGATGTCTCTAGATTATTCCCCTTTACATACATTTTTCTTGCCTTTAAATTTGTTTGTAAATTTTGGCCAGGGTCTCTCGCAGCAACATAAACGTCTGCGCTCATTGGCAGACCATGTCCCTCATGGATATCGGAGGAAATCTCTTTTTGAAGTTCTTATTCGGTATAATGTTCCATTGCTGAGAGCAACTTGGTTTATTAAAGTCACTTATCTCAATCAGGTCTGTATACACACATGTACATATGTATGTAAGTATGTATATTTTTATGTATGTTTTCATCTTTTTCTTGTCTTTTTGTAGGTTCGGCCTGCTTCTGCTGGTGTGTCATCAGGATCTCCAGATAAAACACAACTAGCCCGCACTGAGCTTTGGACAAAAGATGTTATTGAGTACTTACAGATTCTATGGGACGAATATTTTTCTAAAGATGTTTCTCACTCAAATCTACATGGTAGGGATCATTCACCTCAAACACCACTGACTAGTGCAGTGCAACACAAAGGTGATCTGGTGCCAACTTCACTTGATGGTGAGGAGCCTGCTCTGCATTTTAAATGGTGGTATATGGTGCGCATTGTACAATGGCACCATGCTGAAGGGCTTATCCTTTCTTCGGCTATTGTTGAGTGGGTTCTTAATCAACTGCAGGTTAATGATTTTCTGAGATGACCCCTAATTTCTTTCTTTCTTTCCGTTCCAGTGAGTATGATGCACATTAGAAGGCAATTATAGGTTAACTCTGGGGGCTTCAATCAAAAGTATAAAGTTTTAAGTAGAGAAGCCATCACCGTAGATTACCATTGTTTAGGTAAATCACTCTAGGCTGGTTGTTTGCTAAACACCCCAATAATGGGTTTACATGACAACTGTGCTGTTTGTACCAAGAAAGAGTTGTTGATGGTTAAAGATTATTGAGATGATTGAGGCTTGTTTGACTTAATGTATTTTCAGCACATTATTTTTCCATGGTGCCATTTAGGATTTGAGTGACCAGAAGTGTTGAATGGTTAAATCTAACTTATATGTAACTATTTAAATTCTTGTCATTCAGATTATTGTGGCTTGTTCAGCTGCAATATTTTGAACAATCACCCACCCATGGTGTTGCTTCTCTTGTGAAATCTATGGTAGATCCTGACATATTCTCTAAGTGGCACTTCTGATGTTGTTTGAGTTACCTAAACCCGATTACTTCTTTAAGATAAAGACCTATATATGAGAGACCTATGTTAGTTTTAATTGTTTGCGCCATTCATAAAGAAACTGATTTGTGAAAATTGTTTATAAGGTCTTAATTTGCCCATTATGTGTTTTCAGGATAAGGAGTCACATGAGGCTTTCCAGTTGCTTTTGCCAATTATATTTGACATGATAGAGAACATCTCTCTTTCACAGACATATGTTCGGATGCTTGTCGATGTTGCTGTTCGTTTTATCCGTGATATATCTCCATCTGGTTCAGAGCTATCAGAGAATCCTTCTAGACAGTACATTTTCTCGTCCTTGTGCGAGATCATCCAGTACTTGATGTTAGCTGTTCCTGATACTTTTGTTGCCTTGGACTGCTTCCCTCTTCCATCCTGTATATTTATTGATGCACCTAGGAATATTATACCAAAGGATGTAAATAAGGTTCAGAGTACGTTAACAGAATCCATTAACAAGCACCAGACATGCTTTAATTATGTTGCGTCCTCTGTTCAGAAGCGTGCTTCTAACCTTGCCATAGCTGTGAGTCCAGGCCTTCATGGGTGTGGTGTTGCTAAAGTTGTACAAACCTTAGATAAGGCTTTGATTCAAGGAGATGTCCGAGGTGCTTATAACTGTCTTTTTGAGAGTTTCTATGATGGTGGAATTGAAGAGAGATGGATTGCGGAGGTTAGCCCGTGTCTTAGATCATCCATGAAGTGGATAGGGGCTGTCAACAATTCGGTGATATGTTCTGTTTTCCTTCTTTGTGAATGGGCCACTTGTGACTTCAGAGATCGTCGAGGTTCCCTTTCTCGTGATGTGACATTTACTGGCAGAAAGGACTTCTCTGAGGTCTATGTAGCTGTTCTGCTCTTGAGGCAGAAATCGGAAGACATGCAGACCTCAGTGCACAACAAAGGCAGCTCTGTGGTCAGATCATCTGATATTATGAAGGGTGCTTCACCAAACGACAGTTTCTCTGGTGGGACATCTGTGGAGAATGTTTCATCTTTTGCTAGAAATAATATTAAAGGTTCTGAGGAAAGCATGGATTTGTCAAATGTTCTTCAGAGCCCTGGGCCACTGCATGACATTGTAGTTTGTTGGCTGGATCAGCATGAAGTATCAAAGGGTCAAGGCTTTAAGCGTCTTCAGATGCTCGTTATGGAGCTTATTCGTTTTGGCATATTTTATCCTCAGGCATATGCCAGGCAGTTGATAGTTAGTGGTATTATGGACAGGAATGAAACCCCGACAGATTTGGAAAGACGGAAAAGACATCATCAGATTCTTAAGCAGCTGCCTGGATTCTACTTGCGTGATGCATTGAAAGAATCGAAAATTATTGAGGGTCCACTATTGGATGAGGCAATCCACGTATATTCTAGTGAAAGGCATCTTGTGCTTCATGGCTTTCTAAATAATAAGTTAGATCATGCAAACAGCAATAGCAGTTCCACTGTGATGAAACGAAAGCACTTTACATTGTCTGGTAAGCCTGCCAAAGCAAAGGTCCAAGTTACTGAGCTTAAGACTGCTATCTCAGCCCTATTGCACTTTCCAAATGCAACTTCCGTAGTGATAGATTCACAACCCGATGCATGTCACGGGAATGTAGTAAGGAGGCCTAGTGGGTCTGTAGGAATTCAGGAAGGAACACCTGGCTGTGAAGAGTGTAGAAGAGCAAAGAGACAAAAATCAAGTGATGAAAAGAGTTCGCATGTGCAACCATTTTCTCCTAGTATGTCCGATGATGAAGATACTTGGTGGGCGAGGAAGGGTCCTGCTAAGATATTGGATTCATCTTTGAAGGTGGAGCAGCCAAAGTCAACCAAACATTCATCAAGGGGAAGGCAAAAAATTGTGCGCAAGACTCAAAGTCTGGCTCAATTAGCAGCTGCCAGGATAGAGGGAAGCCAAGGGGCTTCGACAAGCCATGTATGTGATAACAAAATAAGTTGTCCTCATCATCGATCTGGTATGGAAGGGGATGTGGCTAAGTCAATGGATGGGACTAAAATGACCAATGATGCTGTTTCAATTGGAAGAGCCTTAAAACATATGCGATTGCTGGAAAAGAGGTCAATTGTACTTTGGTTATTGACTTCAATTAAGCAACTTGTTGAAGATGGTGAAAAAGCATCTTTTAAGGGTAGTGGGCCCTTTTCTCCGCCACTTGAAGAGAGATGTAACGAGCGGTGGAAACTTGGTGAAGATGAATTGATTTCAATATTGTATTTGTTGGATGTTTCTTCTGACTTATTATCTGCAGTAAAGTTTCTTTTATGGCTTCTGCAAAAGGCTCCGATGAGTCATGGTGGGAGGAATCTTTTGTTGCTGCCAAAGAGTACAGAAGGGCATCTTTGTGAAGTGGGGGAATCATTTTTGCTTTCATCTATTCGAAGGTAACCTACTGTCACTTTTGTGATTGTTTTTTCTTTTGCCCAAAATCGGAAAGTTTTGTGGAACAAAGACTTTGGAGAGATATAGTTGCTTGCATATGGCTTCTAAAATGGTAGCTTTATATGATAGGCTCTTCATGTTTTCTTGATTATCATGGACACTGATCGTCTTACTTACTCTTTACCTTTTCATGACCTGTTGCAATTAAGGGTACCATATATGTTAAGCAGACTTTTATACTTCTGTAGAACTGGCCTCCCCTCACTCACCATGTGTATGCTAAAGTGTATTTAGAAGTTGAATGCGCATAGTGATAATGCCAATATGTTTATGGCTACCTGGTGGTTTGACTGCATACTGATTGATCTCTGAGGTTCCTTTATTTTATTTTTTTCTCTCTTTAAAGCGACCAATTTAATTCCTGCCTTGGTGCCGCCAGAATTGCACTGCAAGATTATATATTCAATTTATTGTCCCGATTACTTATTTTCTGGCTTCTCTACTTGTTCTTCTCTTTTGAATCTATAGAGTCATTAGCACCAATTCTTGGGTGAAGAAGGAAACATTTTAGTTCTAAGGTAGTATTTTCCACTTCTGTACATCACAGTGCATTTGCTTGCGTACTGATCATTGTACTTTCATTATGTATTTTGGGATCTTGTACAAGCATATCTCAGTTCTCTTTTCTAACTAGCAGTCTCCTTCAGGTACGAGAATATACTTGTAGCTGCTGATCTTCTTCCAGAAGCACTTTCTGCAATGATGCGTCGAGCTGAGGCAGTTATGACATCAAGTGGAAGGGCTTCTAATTCTGTAGCCTTTCTCTATGCTAGATATTTATTGAAGAAATATAGCAGCGTGTCTAGTGTAATTAAATGGGAGAAAAGTTTCAAAGTTGCATGTGATCAGAGACTTCTTGCTGAACTGGAGCTTGGGCGACCCCTTGATAATGAGTTGGGGTTTTCACCAATCAGCATCCCAGCTGGAGTGGAAGATGTGGATGATTATTTCCGTCAAAAGATTAGTAACAGAATATCAAGGGCTGCACCAACCATGAAAGAAATTGTTCAGAGACACATCGAGAGGCACATTGAGGAAGCTGTGCACTATTTTTATGGCAAGGAGAGGAAATTTTTTGTTGCTCCTACTCCTGCGAAAGGTTCAACAATGGGCAAGGATGATGGATATCAGATTGCCCAGCAAATTGTGTCAAACTTAGTTGATTGCATCCGGCAGAATGGTGGTGCTGCTCAAGAACCAGATCCCCCCGTTGTAGCTGCTGCTATCTCTGCAATTGTGAGTAACGTGGGACCTGCCATTGCTAAAATGCCAGATTTCTCTGGGGCCTCAAACTACCTGCCAAGTTTCTCATCTAGTGCTACCTCATTAAATTGTGTGAGGCGAATTATACATATCCACATAACCTGCCTGCTTTTGCTGAAAGAAGCTCTTGGAGGGCGCCTAACGCGTTTATTTGAGATAGCTGTTGCTGGAGAGGCATTGTCTAGCATATCTGCAGCATTTGCCCCTGGAAAGTCTCAAGCTCGTGCTCAATTTCAGCTGTCCCCTGAAACTCATGATTCCACCGCCGGTCTCTCAAATGAAATTTTGAACAATTCGACCAAAAATTTTCCTTCTAGGGCCACGAAAGCTGCTGCTGCTGTATCAGCATTAGTGGTTGGTCTTATTATTCATGGTGTCATAAGCTTGGAAAGAATGATTACTTGCTTTAAATTAAAGGAGGGCTTGGATGTTCTGCAATTCTTAAGGGGTGTCAGGTCCACCTCGAATGGTGTCTCTCGTTCTATGGGGGTTTATAAGGTGGAGAATGGGATTGAGGTTTATCTTCATTGGTTTAGGCTCCTACTTGGGAACACAAGAATGGTTTTAGAGGGTTTGGTGGTGGAGCTCCTTGGTGAGCCCTATGCTTTGGCTCTCTCAAGGATGCAGAGGATGCTGCCGCTCAATTTGGTCCTGCCACCTGCTTATTCAGTTTTTGGGATGGTCATTTGGCGGCCCTATATTCCTAATAGTAATATTACTCCTCGTGAAGACAATCAAATACATCAGTCTCTTTTGTTGGCCATCAACGAAGTTATCAGACACCAACCTTTTCGTGATCTTCTCTTTCGAGACACTCATACTTTCTATGAAGTTCTGGCCACTGATATCTCTGATTCAGAGTTTGCAGCAATGTTAGAGTTACATGGCCCTGATAAACACTCAAAAGTGATGGCATTTGTCCCTTTGCGGGCACGATTATTCCTAAATACTGTATTGGATTGTAGAATGCCCCAGTCTGCACTTACACAAGATGACGGGTTTTGGATTAGTGGCCATGGTGATACAAAGATGCATCCTGGAAGTGAGACGAAGCTTCTGGATCAACTAGTACAAGTTCTGGATACATTGCAGCCCGCTAAACTTCATTGGCAGTGGGTTGAGCTGAGGCTCCTCTTAAATGAACAAGTACTGATGGAAAAGATTGAGAATGATAATTTGTCTTTGGTGGAAGCAATACGATCATTATCGCCTAATTCAGACAAGCTTTCTGATAATGAAAATAAATTTACTGAAATTGTCCTGACTAGGTTACTTGTTAGACCTGATGCTGCCCCACTTTACTCAGAAGTTGTTCATCTACTTGGGAGGTCCATGGAGGAATCATTGTTGTTGCATGCTAAGTGGTTCTTGGCTGGTAATGATGTTCTACTGGGAAGAAAGTCTATAAAGCAAAGACTTGTTATTGTTGCTCAGTCGAAAGGCCTTTCAACTAGAGCACAGTTCTGGAAGCCATGGGGATGGTCAAGTGCTACTGTGGACCTTACAGCAAATAGAGGTGAAAAGAAGAAGTTGGAAGTCAATTCTCTTGAAGAGGGGGAAGTTGTTGAAGAAGGAATTGAGCCGAAGAGGACTGGCAGGTTTCATCCCTTGGATCTAGAGGGCTTTAATTCTAGTGAGCAGTTTGTAACTGAGAGGGCTCTTGCACAATTGGTTGTTCCTTGCATTGATTGGAGCTCAAGTGAATCTAGGAGTGCCTTTGCTACTGATCTGATAAAACAAATGAACACAATTGAGCAACTAATAAACGGACTTATGAGGGGTGCAACTAAGCAGGGTGGATCAGTTTCTGCAGGCGCTGAAGGTGGATCTAACAAAGGGACCTCACGGAAAGGTAGTTTGCGAGGAGGAAGTCCAGGATTGGGTAGGCGTTCCGCTGGAGTGGCTGATTCAGCACCACCCTCTGCTGCAGCATTGCGAGCTTCCATGTGGTTGAGACTGCAGTTCTTATTGAGATTGCTTCCTGTTATCTGTGCGGATAGGTAAACTCACAATCTGACATTGTGCGAAATGATTATTCTTTCTTCTGGGATGAAATATCCAACTAACTAGGATTTTCCAGGGAACCGTCTGTTCGTAATATGAGGAACATGCTCGCCTCAGTTTTACTTCGCCTTCTTGGAAGCAGAGTGGTGTATGATGATGCTGATCTATCATTCTTTCCTATATCAAGACAAAACTATCCATGCAAAAGGGAGAAAGAAACAGAGTCACCAAGTGAACCTTTGATGCTGACATCAGTCGACCTCTCTGGCGACAGCCTATTTGACAGGTTTTTATGTGTCTTACATGGATTGCTAAGCACTTGCAAGCCGAGTTGGCTTAAGCCCTCCAGGTCTGCGTCTAGGTTGAGTGTTAAATCTCCCCGAGATTTTTCTGCATTTGATCGTGAGGCAGCAGAAAGCCTACAGGTGACCTATTTTTTTGTAGTTTACTCATCAATTTAT